>QTSX02000092.1:0-312342 GCA_014839935.2 Entomophthora muscae
AAAGGACTTATCTGCCTCTCACAGTCTCCTTTTGGTGCCGCCGTGTTTTTTGTGGCAAAGAAGGATGGTTCTCTCTGCCTTGTAACTGACTATTGTGCCCTAAACAAAGTAACCATCAAAAATTGTTACCCACTTCCACTCATTGACAACCTTTTTGATGTCCTGGGTGGAGCAACTGTCTTTTCCAAGATTAACCTAATGGCAGTGTACAATCAAGTCTGTATCAAGGAGGAAGATATACCCAAAACAGCCTTCTGCACCAAAAAGAATCATATGAGTGTGTTGTACTCAATTTTGGAATGACAAATGCACCTTCAACCTATTTTCACCTTCATGAATGAGATTTTTGCCCCTCACATTGGCAAACATGCTCTAGTGTACCTAGACAATATCATTGTATACAGCCCCTCAATGGAGCAACACCATAAGGACATGGAGGCAGTCTTTGTCACCCTTGCAACAACACAAGCTGTTAGCTAAACCCTCAAAATGCCAATTCTTTTGGGAACAGCTGCCTTTCTTGGGACACATTGTCTCAAAGAATGGCATCAAACCTGATGATCATAAAATCCAGGCCATATGTAATATTCCGCCACCAAAGGATAAGTCTGAGCTTCATACATTCCTGGGAATAGTTGCCTACATCTGCCACTTCATCCCTGACTGTGGCATCCTGACCACTCCCTTATCTGCTATAACTGGGGCCAAACCCAAGTTTGTATGGACCCCTCAAAGAGACCTGTGTTTCCAGCGTCTGAAGGAAAAGCTAACAACTGCACCTATCTTCCAGTACCCTAAATAAGATGGAGAGTATCAGATGGAGACAGATGCCTATGATGCCTCCATTGAAGTCATTCTATGTATCAAGAACAACAACAGTAATTTCCTGCCCATGGCCTACAAATTACACAAGTTGACAGATGGAAAGTGCTGCTATCCAATACACAACAAGGAACTGTTGACAATTGTACATTGCCTTGTAAAGTGGCGCTGCTACCTGGAATGCCAGGATGAATTCACTGCCTTAACTGACCAAAAATCCCTCATCTACTTCAAATAAAGGCCAATTTATCCAGACATCAGGCACTTTGGATGGAAATCCTTGAGCAATTCAATATGCTCATACTGTACAAGCCTGGGCCCAAACTTGCCATGGTAGATGCACTCTATTGTCTATATGTTAGAGCTACAAAAGGGGAAAATTGGCTCAACCCAGATTGGCCCCTCCTAGTTCTCCACATCAAAGACAAAGGATTCCCTCCAGGCACTACAGATATCACCAGAGAGACTGTTATCAAAACCAAACACCTATTCACTGACGTATACAGAACACTTCACTGTAAATGATGGATAGAATTACTATCCCATACATTCTCATACATCAGAGAGCCGAAACTATCCCACATTACCACAGAGACCCTGGCCATATAAAGAGTTGAAACCTTTTAGTTCCTTAAACATAAGGCCTGGTGGCCAACTCTCTACCGGTACATTCAAGAAGTCATCAACCAGTGTGATGTATGTGAGAAGTTTGAAAGAAGCAAGACCCCACCTAAATCTGTGTTACCCATTTGTTCTCAACTGCCCTTCAAGGTATGGACCCTAGAAACTGTGTCCCCATGCCTGACAAGCATAACAAGAAATAAATTATTGCAGCCATCAATTTTGCCACTTGCTGGTCAGTGGCGCAAGCGGTAAGAACACACATGTGTAACTACATACAGCGCTTCATAGACAAAGAAAATATTAACAAGTTTGGAAAACCAGAACTGCTAATCACCAATGGGGGAAAATAATTAACCTCCAAGAACACCAATGTATACCTTGCAAAGAACAGGGTCCAGCATATAGTAACAATGCCTTATCACCCTCAGGCCAAAGGACAGGTTGAGAGGTTAAACAACATCCTAGTACAAGCCCTTGCCAAACTCACTACCAGGAGACCTGAAGACTGGTATAAGCAGCTATTGACTGCAATACTTGTGTGCTAAACCCAATTGAACAGATACACCAGGAAAAGCCCTTTTGAGCTTGTCTACGTCACGCAACCCAACATTATCCAAGCCCTTTTGGGACCAAAGCTGGAAATACCTAGCATGGTCCCTCCCCGCACAGTACCTCAAGTAGTGCAAGCCAATAGTGATCAGCTAGAAAGAGAGGAGAAACAACTACAAAAGACATTCATCCCCATACAGAACATACACAAAATTGGCAATGAAGTCTGGGTGTTAAACACAGACAAAAGCAAGCTGCAACCCAAAAAAGTAGGACCTGCCATAATCCTAAAGGTAAACTAAAACAGCACTTATCTAGTTCAAGGACTCAGCAAATTCAGACAAGATAAGGTTCTACATTATGATTAACTGAGACCCTTCAAAGCCTGGAAAAAACAATAAAAAACCATATTGCCAGCAACCAAAAAACAGTTAGTCTAGTACAGCGCCCAGGCTCCTGACAACCTCTCTGATAATCTACCTCCTGAGGAGGCCAACCTTCAGCTGGGGGTTTGTCAAAACAGAAGTCTCAACCCACCATCAAGGTTCCAACTTAGCAGGTTTGTGATCCGCAATCTGATTTTCCAGTGACCTGTAGCCAAGCTAGGAAGTCAACTTGAATTACCAAATTCATCAACATGAACAAATGATAATCCTTTGGGGTGGATTCCTCAATTTGGCGCTTGACTCATAATCAGGATCAAGCCACCCCCTTCACCATCCAACTGTGTGATCAACACAATCATGTTCCTGTTATCCTTGATTCACAATGACTATATAATCACTATCTCTCAATAAAGATTACTATCTAGTTTCTAAATATTTTTCCCCTTGTAACTCTGCTAAAACAGCACAGTTACAACAGAAGTCAGATCCAGAATGTGATTACACATTAGACAATTGCTCAACCAATTGATTGATAAAAAGTGAATCCCAGAGCATTTGGAATTTCACTTGAATCCTCTTGTAAATTAGGTAATTAAGAGGTTACACAAAAGGGCAACAAACAAGGCAGTTAAATCCGGAATTAAGGCTCATACTGTCAGGAAATTCTTCCCTGACTACATAAATTGTATAGGGACTTTGGGATCAAACACCAAAACAAAGGAAAATAGCAACCAATTATTAGACACTAATGTCATCTCTGGGGTTGACCCAGACAGGAATCAAACCCGGAACCCTAAGCACAAGGTTAATGTTAGTCAAAACTCAGTCAGAACACATACATTACTTATTTATTATAAACCAATTCAGTCAGATTTTGCTTTCAAACTAAAAAAACAACTTTGAAAAGTTTAGTAGGTTAATAAGCAATGTTACTTACCGCTGCAATTCTGATTGGCTACGCAAATTGTGCCTGACGCTCTGGGACCCGCTTTACCTATCTTTAGTTCAAGCTCCATATTGGATTTCCAGTGATCTTCTTCATAATCACTGCTTAATTATGATTAACACTGTGGCTTATCCTTGACTCCTCTATACACACTGCATTACCATGCATATTATTAAGCATTAGCTTTATCAGCACATGAAACAGGTTTTATTTTAATAATAAATTTCATGTAAATCCCTTTTATTCCCCAATAACCACTTAAATGTTTTGGCCTCTATTTTGAGGGTATTTAAGTGAGAAGACCTTATTATTCTACTTGTTCCAACAATAAAGATATTCCTCCTATTCTAAGCTTGTATAAACTTTTCTCTTACATCCTTCTTTTTTTGAAACCATGAAAGGGAGTATATTCCTGTTCTGGTTTCTATTTCTTTGCCTCCCTGTGGTATTAGCCCTTGACAATCCAACTCCCACCACAGATTGGAATAATTCTTCTCCAAATTTCTCCCATCAAAAGAAGTCCCTTGCAAACAGTTGGTTCAAGTATCCCTCTGGTCACTAGGGAAGAAAGTTTCAGTATGGCCAGTTCACAACTCCACCTCCTCCTGCTGAACCTTCCTTGGTGAGACCAAATGCCTCCTTCTACCTGTTGTCCTATCTAGTAGGATATTACTTGCTGGGTAGATTTAGCTCAATGATGGGTTGGTTTGCCTTTCTGGGGCACTTAGATCATTTAGCCATGGTTACACTCCCTATTGGTTCGGTTATTGCAGGGCTCAATGTAGGGGCCTTGGCCCATCAGATTGGGAACTTGTTCCCTCTCAAATGGGTCCCTGACTGTCAGGAATATTCCTGACATAAATCAAATCCTGACTGAAGGGAAATGCTGCAAAAAGATAGGAGGATTCCCAATTCAAGGGGCCAAATTTGATAAAGAATTTTCCCCTTTATTTGGGGAAAATAAAAATCAAATCAAGGAAAAACCAGGTTTGAGTAGGCGCTGGATTAATTTATCATCCAGGCAGGCGCCTGCTGCCACCGCGCAGACGCCCGCCAGCACCCTCTTCCAGCTAGACCCCAGTCCACCCACTTGCTCCCTGGGTCCCAGTTGGCCGCCAGCCACCCACCTGGGTCCCAGGGCCCACCCTGAAACCAATCAGAAGTCACTGTCACCTGCAGCTAATCAGAAAAGTCCCTGGTTGTAGAGGGAGAATTAGTGACCAATTCCTGCCCTTCTTCTGAAGGGCAAATTCAAGTTTCAGAGAAAGGAAAAATGTATTCCTGTCATTTAGAAGAAGGTGAAATTCAGGGTTCAAAATTCAAAAATTATTCTGGCCCAACCAAAGGAAGTCCAGTTCAAGTTTCAGATGTGAGCAGCAATTCTACCCACAGCCAATTGGATTCTAAGTCACAGTTCAAACAATTGAATCTAGACTCCAGCTAAGCCATGTCTTCCCAAACAAAAATAGATTCTGAAAGCCCCATGACTCTTCAACATCACCTGACTCCACATCCAGAGAAAACCATTGGTTCTGGGCAAGAATGGCCAAACCCCCAAGAGGTTGTCAAAGAACAAGAATTTGCCACATTCTAAAACCCCAATTACCAATCACCTGGTCCAAACTTCTGGGCTCTCCAATCCCTTGCTTTCATTCCCACTTGCAAACTTTGCAAGTGGGAAGCACTATAAATAAAGGACCCCTCCTCAGTAATAGCTTGTGCTATTATTGAGCTTAATACCCTCAATAAAAGTGAAATTCTATTTAAAAAAACCTAAGTCAACTTAATAGTTATCCCCAGCTAACCTCTCTCCAATCCAAGGAAGATGAACCATCTTATCTTCTTAGCTGTGCTCACAGCTTGCCTTGGTATTGGAGGCTACCAAAAAGTCAGAGTTCTTTGGGCCCTCTTCATAAGGACTAGGCCATGACCCTCATTACAATCCTGGCCAACTGAACTCCTCCCATACTGGACCCTGGCCTCCCCTGGTGTCTCCACATTCCACGCTCTCCATTGTGGTGTACACCTCCATGTACTACATATTGGCCTACTTCACTGGGAGCTTTGGAAGATACAATGTACACGCTAAGGTCTTCCGCTGGATGATGACCATATATCCCATCACCACCACCCTGACTGGATTCCAATTTGCCAACCTACTACCATACCTGCTGCAAGTGGTACCCACAGTGTTGTGTTCTGAGGCGCGGCACAGACACACAACAGGGAATCCTAACCTTAGGATTGGATTTGTACTAAGTCTCAGTTAGATGACAGGGAAGGCTATGTGATTACCTTGCAGCCCTGGAAGAATAATCTCTACTAGTTGTGGCTAGAGAGAGGTGCAGAAGTACTGAAGACACAAAGACAAAAATGTGAATAGAACTTAATTTTTATTGGTGAATATGAAATGGAATATATAGTGGTTAGGAATACCACAAAACACTACCATGACGGTAGGATCACTCACCACCAGCATGAGTGGGGCAAGTGAGTTGCGCAGGATCAAGAAACCAAACAATTGTATTTCCTGATTCAGTCATCAACTCTTTTTGAGAGGCAAAAGTGAAAGCAAGAGATTTGTCTTTGAAATAGCCCACCAAAGGCAAAATTGACACATGGTGAATAGCAGCATTCATGACACACAGTTTTGAGGTATTACACTGACACATACTTGGCGCTTGAGTCTGAAAACCTAAATGGAGGTGATGTTAATAATCTGATTGCCTAATCAATCTCTACTTCAGGGTGCAAAATCAATAGCCAATATTGGTATTGATATTTTTATTATGGTATTGATGTCAAACCTGGTCTGATTCCCCAGCCTTCCATCCCACCAACTTCCCCTCCCCAATTTCCCACCTCACTATATATACTTGATTTATATTAATATATATAAGTGAGTCTGCCTGTCTGTAATGTCACCCTGAGTGGGCTCAAGCCGTAAGGGATTTGACTGAATTGATTTTTAGTTAATTTTGATTTTAAAAGTTGATTGTTAAGCCAAATGTTTGATTTGGCTCATCCTTACATTCAATCCCTTACATGCATCTTTGAAAGTACACAGATTGAATTCAGTGGAGTGTGGTCTAAATCATGTTTAACTAAAATATAAGCCACTCAAACTTTAACAAATTCGTATTTGATTATTTGCATTTTAAATTAGTGGCTAAACCCATTCAACCATATCAAAGTGGCTTATCTGTATAGATTACCTGACTCTATAATGGTTGGATTAAGATTAGAAAGGAAGCAGCTATTGTTTAAGATCCTTTTATATGATTGGATGTTTAGCTCTGCTGAGGATTGAATTGATGACGAAAAGAGAGCTTGGTCAATTTAAAGTGATACAGTTTAAATTATAGATATAAATATTAGTTTAAACAAGGAGATGGTTGGCTTGGACATTTCGAAATTATTATTCTTCAAGTGAAATAACAGAATATTCCAATTGGATGCATCACCTGATCCAAGTGGCTGCATATTGTTCAGAGTAGGCTGCTTCGGCCAAGCCCCGGGCAGCCGCAGCCAGTTTCTGGCTTTTAACACCCCCGTCAAAGATATATTTCAATATACGTAAATATTAGATATTTACGTCTTAGCTGAAGCGGCCATGAGCCGAAAGCTAGCTGGGGCTAAGCCGAAGCATCCCTAGTTCAGAGTAAACCTTGTTTGACACAGCTTCATCCCAAAAGAACATCAGTGGAGTAAGCAAACTACGATAGTATTGTGTTTCCATATAATGATTTTCATGAAATTCTGAGGACGTAGATCAATTTCTCAGATGATTCCAATCAAAATGGTACCAAACATGATAGCTCTAGCTGCTCTAGATGCTGAGATATATAGTTAAGCGCTGGAATCGGGTTCGCGTCATAACAAAGGCTCGGACTCGATTTGATATTATCTAAATTTACTTTTAATACACACTACAAAAAACTAAAATCATTGTATCTCAGTAAATACTAAGCCGATTTTGATATCCAATAGCTTATTTAAAAGCTGCAGATCAGCTCTACATTTTTACAGACATTAAAAATCAATTACTAAATTTTAAAACAATTGGTTTAGCCTTACTAAACTTAATAGTGATACTATACTTATTTAGGTTTAGTTTTTATTTATACTTGGAGTATACAATATTACTTCTAAATTTAAATAAATATAATTGAAATTACCTTTTAATAAAGCAATTAAATAAAATTTTAATTAAACATGCAATAAGTAATACAAGCCTAAAAATACAATAAAATAAATTTAATTGATTTATTAAATTCAACTTTAATTCTGTCCTTGGACAGGGCAACCGCCTAGTATGAAATAAATATAAGTTTTTACCCCCACATATTGTTCAATCCTACTTTGGTTTTACTACCATGTATTCAGGTATATTAATATAACAATTACCAGGGCTAATTCTTGCTAGCTATACCCAACAGTCTACACTTATGACACAGTGCAAGCACAAGTATGCATATTCTCTGCACAGTGATCTAGGTGCAGGTAGAAAGCACCTTCCAAATGGGCCAGGATATGCAGCTATATTTTTAGCTTTATGCATGCTTTTCTGTTGCCTAATTCACAAGATACAATTCTATGCATCCTAAAGTATTAAAGCCTGTATCATTAATTAGCTCTGTGCTTGAGCAAAATGAAGCATAGACTGGACTAGTTTACAGCATGACATCAGTACGTGTACGTGTGTACGTGCGTACACCTTGCTTTTTACTTTAGTGATGTCATGCCCAAGCTATGTCATTTTTGTTGTCCTTTTGTATTTGGCTTTGCCTCATGATAATCTTGATGTACTTTGCCAGCAGCTTTGGTCAGTACAACACCCCTGCCAAGGTGATTTGATGAATGATGACCATTTACTTCATTGTCACAGCCCTGAAAGGGTTCCAATTTGCCAACCTCCTGCCATACTTATTGCTGCTAGTACCCACTACCCTTGGGTATTACATAATTCCTTTAGATATGTTATGGGGCTCCTATATGAGCGCCTCCTGTGTATAATGAGATACTTTAGCGGACAGGGAGGCAATCTCAGTTGCAACAAAGCTACATATCAGCTCTAAATTTTGAAGGAATCTAGAAAATCAAACATAAATTTTTAAAGCTGTTATTTTAGCTTTACTAAACTTAATTATAAAACTTGTTGTAACTTTGCTGTTTTAGCAAAGTTACAAGGGAAAAATATTTGAAGACTAGATAATTATCTTTATTGAGATATTGGACTTGTATAGTGTGAGTGAATCATGGATAGTAGGAACTTGATTTTGATGATCAATCAGTTAGATGGCTAGAGAGTGGCTTGACTCTGTTAATGTGTCAAAAAGCCAAGCATAGTTAGAAGCATTAGATGAATCAGAGGAGGAACTGCAGGGCCAGTGGGTAATGCCCACTATCAAGCCTCCGTAATAATGTAATAGACTTGACCATTCTTCTTCTTGGTTTATTGGGTAGACAACCAATTGTCATTCTCTGGCTTGATTATAGAAGCATCAACTTAGCATGCTCCTTGGATGCAGCTAGAAGTACATTGATGATTACTCCAAAGATTGATCCTGATCCAAAAATGGCCCACTCATTGGATCAAACTTGAAGAACCAGACTTGATATTCCGGGTCACAATCACAGAACATTAAATAGCCAATACTGTAAATTCAGAACCTAAACGTAAAAATGCGGGATTGTCAAATCCTTGGTCCAAATTTCAAATCACTTTTGCGGGCAACTCAGCTGAGTGAAAAATAAAATATTTAATAAAATCAAACATTTAATTTGACTTTTTTTTGATTTATTTAAATTGGCAAATTCCTGAATCTCTTGAGTAGATAACTCAACTAACAAAAGAAAAAACTCAGCAAACAAATGCGGGATACATAAATCAGAAATGTGGGATTCTAATGTACAATGTGAGATTTCCTGTATTTCAAACAGATCATAGACATCATGGAAAACTTAACAAATCTGAAATTGCGGGATTGTCAAATCCAAGGACCAAGTTTCAAATCATAATTTTGAGGAATGTGAAATAAATATAATTTATGGGTGTCTCAAAAAAGGAATTCAAAGAATATAGAGTGGATTTGTGCTAATTCTTTTAGGAATCATAGGCATTCTCAAAAATCACCCTACTCCATTTTAGGACAGCTAAAATTTAGATGCTTGATTACAGTAGATTTCAGAAAATACTAATAATAAAATAGAATTATATATTAAAATCTGTTTTTACCATGTTGCCTTTTCCTTGGTGTGTTGATAGTTCATTTGCTGTTGATAAGGTGTTTGCATTTAATTGGATGGTTTCACCTCCATTTGCCTTGGCAATAGGAAACCAAGCTGCCTCCCCGACCACAGTTGGTCTCGGGGAGGCAGCTTGGTTTCCTATTGCCAAGGCAAATGGAGGTGAAACCATCCAATTAAATGCAAACACCTTATCAACAGCAAATGAACTATCAACACACCAAGGAAAAGGCAACATGGTAAAAACAGATTTTAATATATAATTCTATTTTATTATTAGTATTTTCTGAAATCTACTGTAATCAAGCATCTAAATTTTAGCTGTCCTAAAATGGAGTAGGGTGATTTTTGAGAATGCCTATGATTCCTAAAAGAATTAGCACAAATCCACTCTATATTCTTTGAATTCCTTTTTGAGACACCCATAAATTATATTTATTTCACATTCCTCAAAATTATGATTTGAAACTTGGTCCTTGGATTTGACAATCCCGCAATTTCAGATTTGTTAAGTTTTCCATGATGTCTATGATCTGTTTGAAATACAGGAAATCTCACATTGTACATTAGAATCCCACATTTCTGATTTATGTATCCCGCATTTGTTTGCTGAGTTTTTTCTTTTGTTAGTTGAGTTATCTACTCAAGAGATTCAGGAATTTGCCAATTTAAATAAATCAAAAAAAGTCAAATTAAATGTTTGATTTTATTAAATATTTTATTTTTCACTCAGCTGAGTTGCCCGCAAAAGTGATTTGAAATTTGGACCAAGGATTTGACAATCCCGCATTTTTACGTTTAGGTTCTGAATTTACAGTAGGATGGAATGCTCATGAATATTAATGCAATATGGCTGACGCCAAAAATTTGCACTGTAGATACCTCGAATTCCATTACCAATATAGAAGGTTGTTCAGCTTAATAAATGCATGATGCAAAATCCCAATAGACAAGGTAACTAAACTCACACATGCATAAACCACAGACTAGATGCCTTCAATACACTGGTGAGATAAGCTGAGGCCCGGTAATCTATTGAAGTCCCATGCCAGGCCGTCATGGCTGCCTAGCTCTGGGGGCTGAAATTAGCAGTCTGGGGAACAGATAGACTGACAAGTAAGAGTTAGATGTGTCAGACTACAATCTGACAAGAGGGCTTATCCACCCTATATAATGTGCTCTCCTGATTAGAGATCAAGCAGAATATTTACCCTTGAAGATAGAGATTAAGGAATCTCTATCACTGTATCACTACTAGCCAAAGCCTAGTAGTCAGAAGTATCCTGGTAGAGTGTGTTGCCGTCTACTTGCAGACCCATGTGTTTTCTCCTACAGACTTGGAGTACTGCCAGGCCGTAGCCTCACCTAAGACCCAATTGGTAGCTATATACTGTTGCCATATAGTCCCCTATCAACACTCACATTACCATGTCCTTTAATAAACACAATTCATCAAGACCCCAAAATCTTGATAGTGGTGCTCACTACAAAAACAAGCTACCATCAGAGTCAAGTCAAGGCGCTGCCTTGCCTCTTTCCCACCCCAGCTTTGTTGATAATGTTATAACTGTGCTGTTTTAGCAGAGTTACACAGGGAAAAATTTAGGAGATAGATAATAATCTTTATTGTGAGTTAATGATTATATAGTTCATGTGAATCAAGGATAACAGGAACATGATTAGTGATCACACGGCTGGATGGAAGGAGGGGGTGGCTTGATCCTGATAATGAGTCAAGCGCCAAAACAAGGTATCCAATGTAAAGGATCATCATCTGTTCATTTTGTTGGATTTTGTAATTTGAGTTGACTTCCTAGTCTGACTTTGAGTGACTGGATAATTGGATTGCAGGCCACAAACCTGCTTGGTTGGAACCTTCCTGGCAGGTTGAGCCTGCGGTTTTGACAATAAGTATGGGGGGATGCATGGACACTAGTGACACCAAAAGGGATACTAGTCTCTGCCTGGCAATTACACCACACAGAGCCGCTTAGCTCCAAGATGACTGCCTCCACTTGGACCCCGCCAATGTCCCAGGACCACACCAATCTTGACAGTATTCCCTAGAAGAGGTCTGCACCATGCTAGGAGCACTGCTACACGGTTGCCAACACAAAGGGGCCCAACAGGAGACGGAGTTCACACTTTTCAGCTACAATATGAAAGCTGCTGACCTTTGAACTGCATATTGCCAGTACCAAGAGGCAAACAGCATGCAGATCAGTCAGCTGTTAAACAAGGAGAAGGGTCGAGTTGAAGACTTCCTGTCTTACTTCATTCACCCAAGCATCAAGCACTTGCAGCAACTTGTTGCAAGACAAAGCTTAGAACTTACAGAGCTAGGGGCTAGCTGCAATGAATTGCAGGAAGCCCACTTGGCTACAATCCATAAGCTAAACACCAGCTTTGACTTGTTACAGGGTATCCTGAGAAATATGTTCAATACCACCAACCATGCCCACTTCAGAGTGGATGAGATTGTTCAACAGTTTGACTCTCAGATGGGGTACATAGTTGCCAATGGCTTCAAAAGCATTGGCATCACTCCACAGTGGATCATCAACATGACAGCCCACTGTATTAGCCTTACGCAAAGAGTTGACAAGTTGGCCCAGCATTTGATCCAGAGTGAAGGGACTCCTGACAAGGAAGCCCTGCGCTGTATTCTGGACAACACTGACAACCAAAGTACCAACCAATATAAAAAGCTGGTGGCTTATGTTAACAAACTGGCCAACAAGTTAGACAGCCTGAGAAACGGGAAGTTCCCTGCCCTGCTGAGCATTGCTTCCTAAGAAATTGCCTCTGATTCCCATGATTGTTCCCTATACCACAATACCTATGTGGATAACAAAAAAAATCTTTAGAAAACTATCAAAAGCGTTCAAGAGCTTGCCAGCTTGCTGTAAAAGGATCTGGAGTCAGCATGCAAACAAATCACCCACCTGGAGGAAAGTTGCCTAAAGGACAAGCAACGTAATGGTATGCTCACCTCTACGGTCCTTATGCTGGAAGAGAACCACAGTAACCTGTTGGAACAGCTGGTACAGGAACAAGCAGCTAGAAAGGAGATGGAGCTCAAGTTTTCTACAAGGCTAAACAAGCTTGAGATACAGGCTAGCGGAGCAGCCAGTAGTAGCTCTGGCCAAGGCCTATCACCCCTTCCTGCCTCTTCCTTGGAAAGGCAGAAGACTTCCTCTCCTGTTTAATTCCACAAAGTAGGGTATGATTGTGAGAGTAGCGGTTCCCAGTATACACAAAATGTACCCATGGGGGTCACAACACTGCCTCCTCTCACACCTATGACCTCCACCAGACTCCCTTCTATTCCCGCCAGAAGACCAATGGCCACCCCTATAGAAGAGACTTTGTGCCCAATCATAAGTTAAAACCACTGAACTTACCTAAATTTGATGTAATGGGAACATCAGAATGTTTGTACGGCTATTAAAGATAACCATGAGAGGGTCATCAGACCATATGAAGGCTACCACCCTCGTAAATGCCCTGGACCCTGCTAGTGTAGACATTATTATGCCACAGCTTCCACAGGAGGAATGTACATACACAGACGCCAAGCAGGCGGTCATCAATGAATTTGGCAGCAAGACTAAACTTCAGGCCAGAAAGACAGAGTTTAGCAATATCTCCTTTAAAAAATATGAGACTGTCTCTGACTTTGCCAATAAATCTACCATGAGGCGCAGATTTTCCTTGGTGCTGGGATACTTTCCAATTTAGATTGCTGCATAACTATGAGCAGAGCATTAAAGCCATATTGTGAGCTTGCCAATGTGATGTTCCTGGTACTTGACCAGTCTAATGACACCCAGAGAATTACTAGCTGTCTCAGTAGACTTGGTTCCTAGTTCAAGGCACCAAACAAGGGACAGACAGTTAAAAGCTTTAACAACTTTAAGGAGCGCACCCAAACCCCCAAGCCAACCAATTCCACATCTGACGCAGATAAGCCAAAGGGAGAAAACAAATCCTACCAAAATTCTGGTAACTGTAATAAGTATGGGAGGCAAGGCCATTTTGCGGCAGACTGCCAAGGAAGAAAGCCTAGTCCTCCTTCTGTCAATGTGGTCACAGTAGCCAAACCTGCAGAACAGGGAAAAGGGAAGGCGGGCCAGTAACAGAATATACTGGTCCCGCCAATTCCCTCCTGTGGTGATCCACATGTGTGTTGTTTTGCAGGCAAGGGTTGATTTGGCTTCAAATAAAGACAATATGCTGAAGAGTGACAATGTGTGGTTAGCTGATGACGCTGTAAACTAGTAGGTAACCTAGGGCTACTAGGGGTAAGTAGGATTATCCTAGTAGGTAACATAGGACTACTAGGATAAGTACGGTGAGCCTAGTAGGTAACATAGGACTACTAGGGTAAGTAAGGCCTGGCTGGTAGGCAACAAAGGACTACCAGAGGCAGATGGTGCCTTCACCCAGAAGAAGGTATTGGATGCTTTGGGCTATAGTGCTTCACCTCACAGGAAACTGTGGCTGCAGAAGGGTGAAGATTGAGATAGCAAGCAGGGAACTTTTTCTGTATGGGGGGAGTAGGTTTTGGACCCCTGGCGGGTAACATGGGCTGCCAGGGAGGGAAAGAGCTCTGAGGGCTCTACGTACTCTAATACACTTACAGGATGTCTGTGAGCAAGCATCCTACCTAACAGACTGGTAGGGTGTCCTTGTTTATGCCCCTATGGGAGCTTTGGGGGGGAACCCAAAGTGAGCATTGGAGGGCATAGATTTGCTCAGAGGTGTCACCAAGGCGGTTTGCTTGGGGAAGCAAGCTGCAGAACTTGTTGTGATCAGGCCTCTGGGAAGTAGAGCTTATTAATCTGTGACTGAAAGCCCAGACTTAATCACTTGGGTGAGTATTGACAATGCATAGACATTAATCTATGGTTGAATGGCCTAAGTGGATTGCCACTTGCAAGGGCCCAGTCAAATGCCAGTTCAATGTAGACTCATGCCTGGGTCTACAATTTCTGGTAACAGGGACTGAGATAAAGAACCAAGGTGGTTCACAGAATTAACAGAGAAGACTAGCAAGAGGGACTGTTTGGTCACAGTGAAGGCTAGTTGATGGACTGTTGATTCATATTGAATTATGGGAACCAATATGGTTCAGTATGCAGAGGGACCCAAGAAGGTTCCTAGTGAGGATTTTTTAAGGAACTGGTTGAGGATAAGCTGAAGGACAAGAAGATTATGATGCAGGACTAGCTGATCATAATGCAGGATGGCCAAAGGACCAGAAGTTTGTGTTGATGGACTAAAGAGCTGAGAAGATGTGAGTGCAGGACCAGGAGATAACCTAAAGGAACTAGCCAGACTGGATACAGAGGCTGGAAGAACTGTTTTAGTGTCTTTTGAGAGGAAAATAGATAAAAAGAAGCAGTTAAGATAATAATTAAATACTGCCTGATTATGATTAAAAAAGATGTATATCATATAATGAAAAAGAAAGAGGAGGAAAAACAACATAAAGTTTTTATAACTGTAAATTTATTTAAAGAAGAGAATTGAGTCAGAATGGAGCAAGAAAGAGGCTGGAAATGAAACGGAGAAACTGTGAAGGCAAAAGAGCAAATTTTGCCAAGAACAACTAGGAGAGGCAAGAGGGCAAGCAGCAGGCAGGTTCAAAGTTGCAGAACGTTGAAGAAAACACAGAGAAACACGGAGAAATGTTGTAAAATTGAGGGGTCAAAATTTGTCTAAGTAAAACATATGTGGAAGCGCTCAAGATTTTCCAGGGAAACATGACGGGAATCATGGCAAAACTGTTCAAAACGCAGAGCAGTTGTTTACCTGGAGCAAGACAGCCTTGGGTTCAAACAGGGTCAAGAGCAAGTCATCCGGAGAAACTTTTTTGGCAAAACTGTTGAATCAAGGCATGTGATTGGCTGCAAGCCAGAGTCTATTTGATCAGTTTTTTAAGGGCTTTAACTTAAGAGTTAAAGCCTAAAAAATGAGGAGTAGAAGCAGAAAATTCAGGGCTTTCATTGGCTGAAGTAAGTTTTAAAGTTTAATATATTATAAAAGGAGAAAAACTGGATAGTTTAAGCAATGAAAGACCAGAGTTCTAAGAGAGGGTTTTGGTCTAAAACAAGGGGCTATAAAGAGGAGAGCTATCTAAGACTCTTCAGGGACTGGATCAAGTGGATTACAAAGGCCACAAGAGCTATAGAAGGAGCCAGAGACCAAGAATAGTAAGCCAGAGCTGGAACAGACCACAGGAGCCCAAGATCAGAACACAGGAGCCCAAGACCAAGGTGCAGGAGCACAAGACCAAAGTGCAGAAGCCCAAGACCAAGAAGCAGGAGCCAAAGACCAAGTACAAGGAGTCCAAGAGATTGTTAAAGGACTCCAAATACTGGCACAAACACACATTTTTTCCTATACCAAGGCCGTATATCAGAAGGTTTCTAAGGGGATCTTCCTTTGGACTGTGAAATAAAAAGCCTATTACAACCCCTACCCAAATTTCCCGCAATAAAATAATATAAGTTCTATGAGTCAATTACCCCACATTTTTTTACCCTAGCCCAGGGGACAAGGAATCCTATTGCCTAGGTTGCAGAAAGTTTGCCTCTAGTAAGTCTGTCCAAGAGGAGTGGGAAAAAGTGACTAGAAATCTTTAAATGACAAATAGAGGAAGGGAGTTTATTGGGGGAGAGTTTGCTAGACTATTACAGGATTGGTACCAGCCTACAGAAGGGTTGGCGCCTGCTGAAGTACAAGTGTATGGTAGAGACTCTTGCCTGGTGATTGGGAAGGTACTGGAAGAGTTTTCTCTTATGCAGGTCAAGTATAAGCTCCTAACCAACCACTCACCACTTTTTGAGAATGACAACTCCTCCAAGCCGGTCCCTGGCTATGACCCAGGACACACTTTGGGGACTGGTGACCAGGAACCCCACACATCCTTATTCCAAAAGATCCCAATCAAGGAACAGCCAGCCAGCACCCAGAGGTTAGCCCTACAGTCCCCATGCCTGCCTGCAAGGAGACAACACCTACTCTGGCAATATCCACGGACACATCCACAGCCAGCAACCAGCCCCTTCCTGATCTCTTCATACCAGAAAAAGACTTTGAGGAGGACTCTATCCATAAGCTAGTAGTGGACAACCTGTATGTGATCCCCACTCAGGGGAGATGCTGTCCCAGGAAAATTGACGCCAACACAATAGAGACCGTCTCAAAGACCTACACCGCTCAAGTTCAGGAGGTATGTACTGGTTCTAACCCAAACGTGTCCAACAGCCTGCCGCCACTGAAAGGTGTACAGTTCTTCATGCCACTGAAGACAATAGAAGCCAACTTCCCTGAGATTGGCCAAAGCCTCCTCCAGTATTTAGATACCCCAGGACCACTGGGTATCCATCTATTAAACCTCCAATCCAAATCTTATACCAAATGTACCTATGCTGTTATTTCTGTGAATAAGGTAAAAGTACAGATCATTATAGATAGTGGGCCCCCCATCAATATAGTCTTAACTTGCCTGGTGAAAAGTCTGGGTCTGGCTCCAGACGTAGTGCACTCCAAGGTCTATGGTACTGCTGGCATACATACCACTACTTCAGCCGGAGCATACAGTTTATTGCCAATGAGATTTGGTTCAATTGTGGTTTCCTCGCCTGCAGTAGTCTTGCCCAGTCAAAATTATGATATACTGATTGGGACATCATTCCTTTGCAAGTATGGGGTTAAGCTAGATATGGAAGTGGACACACTGACACTGCTCAGTCAGACAATCCTGCTGTACTACTATAAGGAGAAGATGCCACTAAAGGAGAATAAAAGCATTCACCTGGCGTACAAGGACAGAGTGGTAGCAGTACCCTATGAAATCAAAGGGAAAAAGGGCAAGTGGCTGTCTATGCAGATAAAGGAGCACAGGGGCATTCCCCCTCCGGTCAAGGTTGACCTTCACACTCCCAAGCGGCACCCAGATGGTCATCAACTTGGGGTTAACCCTAGACATACCTGAAGGACTCTACAGGGAAATCCATCAGCCTTGGAGCCGCTCCTGTTTCAAACCATGTGTTGCCCCTGGAATCATCATTCCTGGGCAACAGGAAATTCATGTTCTTTTGGCTAACTTACAAGACTTTGATCTAAAGATTAAGAAGCATCAGGTAGTTGCCTTTGTACACCTCCTCCCAGTCATTGAAATTGAGGAATTCCATTGCATAGATGACTTATCTGACATGGGGTTGCCAGATCAAGTTGAATCAGCCGCTTAAACAACTACCCCTTTGGCTGACCTATCCTCTTTAAAAGATGAGGAACGCAAGAAGGCCAGCACGCTTTTCAAAAAATATTGCTGCATTTTTGCAGAAGATGATTTCAATCTAGGATGTGCCACAGATGTCACCCATCACATTGACACTGGTGACCAGAAGCCTATTTGCCTTTTTCCTATCCAAAGGTCCAAAGCCAGCAAGGAGATTAAGGAGCTCTTAGATAGAGGCATGCTAGTTCCATCTAAGAGCCCTTGTGCGTCTCCTATGCTCATATTTAAGAAAAAAGATGGTAGCAATAGGGTTGTAATTGACTACCAACGGCTCAACTTGATAACAAAGAAGGATTTGTACCCTCTCCCACAAATAGATGATGAACTTGATTATCTAGGCAGAGCCAAGTATTTCTCCTCCATGGATCTAATTTCTGATTACTGGCAAATTGAGTTGCTGCCTGAAGAACAAGAAAAGTGCGCAATAATAACCTCACAAGGGTTATTCCAGCCAACACATAGGCCCCAGGGTCTGTATAACACTCCAGCCACGTTCTAACAAGCCATGGACTCAATTCTTGGAGACTTCAAGCTGTCCTGAATTCTGGTATATTTGGATGATATTAACATATTTTCCAGGACCTTCAACAAACATCTGGATCATCTAGAGGCTGTATTCAAAAGACTGGCTGACGCCAATCTGAAGATAAAGCCTCAAAAGTGCCAGTTCTTTGAGGATCAGCTCAAATACCTAGGCTTTGTTGTAGACACAAATGGACTTTGGCCTCTACTTGCTAAGGTTGAAGCAATCACAAATATGGAGCAAACAGAAAGCAAACAAAAAATAAAAGTCTTCTTAGGGATGGTTGGCTACTACCAGCGCTTTATTCCAAACTTCTCCTGCACTGGCAAGCCACTGTTCAACCTCCTTAAGAATGGAACTACCTTTGAGTGGACTATGGCGTGCCAGACAGCCTTTGATTCTCTTAGAACCAGCCTTTCATCCAGCACCGTCCTAATGTATCTGGACTTCAGCAAGCCCTTTATTGTCCACACTGATACATCATTGTCAGCATTGGGAGCAGTGCTATCCCAACACAACAATGAAGGAGCTGAGCATCCTGTAGCCTACGCCAGCAGGTCCCTTAATGTCCACAAGCAAAACTACACTGTCACCAAAAGAGAATGTCTTGCTGTGATATACACCTATAAGCAGTTTAGGGTGTACCTACATGGTGTACACTTCACCGTGGTAAAAGATCATGCCAGCCTCAGTTGGCTTCAGAATTTCAGAGAGCCCAAAGGACGCCTTGCCAAATGGGCACTGAAACTCCAAGCCTTTGACTACAAGATAGTTCACCGCCCTGGAGCTAGCCACCAAAATGCCAACTGCCTGTCTTGACTGCCCACTGTAGCATTGGTATCATCCCAAGCAGACAACATGTATGATAAAATGGTAAAGGCCACCTTTGGCAATGAGTCAGAGGAAGTCCAGGCCATCCTGAGGGAGCTGAGAAAGGATTGTCTAGTAGAGAACAATAAACTCTACAAATGTCACAAAGGTAAAAATTACTTATTCCCTTGCCAGTCAGAAAGGCCCAAAATCATACTTGCTGCCCACAAGGCTGTAGGCCATAGGGGATTTTGTAAGAACATTGCTCAGCTGCAGCTCCACTATTATTGGGAGTCCCTGCTGTTTGACGTCAAAGAGATCCTCACCTGCTGTTTCAAATGCCATAATGAGAAATCATTTGTGGGCTGCCACCAGTAAAAGAAGATGGAACCAAAATTTGCTTAGCACACTGTAACCATAGACGTTGTAGGTCCGCTTCCAATGTGCGTAGGACGCCTTTGATATATCATAGTGGCCATTGATCACTTAACCAAATGGGTTGAAGCCAAGCCACTACAGAGAGTAAGCGCTGAGGCAACAGCCACCTTCATCTTATAGTGTATCATCCATCAACATGGATGTCTTCAATTCATCCTCACTGACAACAGCACTAATTTCACCGCCAATGTCATTCCCAAGCTGAACAAGCTCATGGGCGTAGGGGAGTCCTCTCCACTCCATACCATCCTGAGTCAAATGGTATGGTGGAGAGAGTGAATGGAACTTTGGTCTTCATCCTGAGAAAATTAGCAGATACCTGTACCTCAGAATGGTACCTGTTCCTGCCTGCTGTGGTTTTTTCCTACAACATATCAATCCACAGCACCAATAGGTTTTTGCCCTTCCAGCTAGTATATGGACGTTACCCTGATATTCTACCAAGCCTGTACTCTGCCATGGGCGATCCCAAAGATATGACTTATCAGCAGTACCTAACTAAGTTAGCAGAGACGCTGATCAAGCTTCAAGCTGAAGCTTTCTCATAAACCTCCCTGTTCAGAACAAAGGGAAAGATAGCCAATAATGAAAAGTGCTGCCTTTGATGGAATTCAAAGTGGGGCGTCAGGTTTCATACCACAACAAGGTCGTGGGTTTGTACCATAAGTTGGATAGCTTATGGAAGGGTCCTTTTGAGGTTATAGAAAAAACCTCACAGGACGTATATAAAATTAAGAATCTGGCAGATGGACAACTCATAAACTGAGTACACGCTAGATTCTTCAAACCCTTCTTTTCTATGCCTAGTATTGGCAACAATAAACCTTACAACTTATATATGAAAACTAAAAATATAATTGTAAATATAGGTGTTTATTGAATAGCTAAGGGTTGTCTTCCTGATATTCTGAACCTTCTTCTTCCTTGTTGTCCTCATCCTTGTCCTCTTCAGTCCCTTCATCATTGCTAAGGTCTTTGCTCACTGGAGTTTGACGCTCCACCACCTCCTCTGGGACCTGCTTAGACTGACACCGTCTTCCCAACTGAGCCACTCTACGGACAGGAACAAAAGGAAAAGTACAAACTCTGAAAAAGAATGAGGTGGCAACCTGCAGCCACACTCTACAAACTGCAATTGGCTGCTGGGAGCAATGGACAAGCGGAAGAGAAATGGAGGCCTGCTGGGCGTCCAGTTGCCAAAGCCTGGCGTCCAGAGGGAAGCAGCACAAAAAGACCATTCAGTCAAGCATGAAGTTAGAAATATATTGATAATTTGCGGCAAAGGAGCTTGAATACCACCTATCTTGTTGCAATACTTCTCCCAGTGCGCCGCCATATTGTCAAACGTCCCCATAGGCAGACAAAGGTCCAGAGTCAGGAGCAGATCCCCACACAAGGAATTCCTCAAAGAGCCAGCTTCTTGTTGCCACAATGAAGCACCTCCCAGGTCATCCTAGTAGCCCAACAAATCTGGCTGTCTTGTGCATTGAATTTTTCAACTCCCAAGGAACTATACACCTCAGGAAAAGGATCCAAAGGGGAAATCCAGCTGCTGAAAGCCTCAAGGGCAAAATCAAGGATGAACCCCAAAATTGGCATGTTGACTGCCCT
This sequence comes from Entomophthora muscae, assembly GCA_014839935.2. NCBI lineage: Eukaryota > Fungi > Entomophthoromycota > Entomophthoromycetes > Entomophthorales > Entomophthoraceae > Entomophthora > Entomophthora muscae. The sequence goes on from QTSX02000092.1 coordinate 21,270, forward strand.
CACAGTTGCTGGGTCCGCAAGAAGATAAGTCAGATCTTGCAAAGCTTCCTGAAAAGAGGATGAGTCTTCTATAGTGTAAAAACCACTGGCTGTTCTCCAAATCCTCTTCTTCATATTGACCTGAAGACGCTTCTGCGTTGCCACAAAAAGAAACAGAGGAATGATATCCTTGCCTAAGAACAGATTTCTCACGGAGAAGCCTTCCTCCCCCAGACAGAATTGCGTGAACACAGACTCTTGGGTCCTTCCAAAAGCGTCATAACAATCTCTGCTAGGGTCACAACTAATTCTTACCCTTCAGTGGCCTGACTAAAAGCCCAAGTAGCCTGCTTTGGTGAACACTCATTGACTGGCTCCTCCAAAGGGCGCTTCCCGGAAGCAGTTGTGCCAGTCCCCTCTGACTGCTTGCTGTTTTCTTGTACATCCAACTGAAAAGGGTCTTCTAACCCAGTAAACGCCAACTCTGAGTCACCATCTCAAAGTCCTCAGATCAACACCTGTCTAGCCTTAAGTGAAAGGTTGTAAAACACCTTGCGCTCCTCCTCTGACATCTCTGCAATGTACTGTCTAGCGTCTGTCTTGCTAGTATAGTTGGAGTATTTTGACGTGTTATCCATGTGTTCAAGGTCTCTGGTCAAGGGAAGAATATATGGTACAGTCTAGCCGGGGGAAATATCAAGCCTCTGGAATAATGTAATAGACTTGATCATTCTTCTTCTTGGTTTATTGGGTAGACAACCAATTGCCATTCTGCTGGCTTGATTATAGAAGCATCAACTTAGCATGCTCCTTGGATGCGGCTAGAAGTACATTGATGATTATTCCAAAGATTAATCCTGATCCAAAAATGGCCCACTCATTGGATCAAACCTGAAGAACCAGGCTTGATATTCTGGGTCACAATCACAGAACGTTAAACAGCCAATAGGATGGAATGCTCATGAATATTAATGCAATATGGTTGACACCAAACATTTGCACTGTAGATACCTCAAATTCCATTACCGATATAGAAGGGTGTTCAGCTTAATGAATGCATGATGCCAAATCCCAATAGACAGGGTAACTAAACTTGCAAATGCATAAACCACAAACTAGATGCCTTCAATACACTGGTGAGATAAGCTGAGGCCCGGTAATCTATTGAAGTCCCATGCCAGGCCGTCATGGCTGCCTAGCTCTGGGGGCTGAAATTAGCAGTCTGGTGAACAGATATACTGACAAGTAAGAGTTAGATGTGTCAGACTACAATCTGGCAAGAGGGCTTATCCACCCTATATAATGTGCTCTCCTGATTAGAGATCAAGCAGAATATTCACCCTTGAAGATAGAGATTAAGGAATCTCTATCACTGTATCACTACTAGCCAAAGCCTAGTAGTCAGAAGTATCCAGGTAGAGTGTTTTGCTGTCTACTTGCAGACCTGTGTGTTTTCTCCTATGGACTTTGAATACTGCCAGGCTGTAGCCTCACCTAAGACCCAATTGGTAGCTATAGACTGTTGCCATGCAGTCCCCTATCAACACTCACATTACCATGTCCTTTAATAAACAAAATTCCTCAAGACCCCAAAATCTTGACACCCACCATAGGATGGGTGTTAACTTGATAATGTAAGATAAGGATCACCCAAGTAAAGACCAAGGCCCAGAGTTGGGCACCATGGATGTCACAGTAGGTTTCATCATGCTGGAATTATCCGGCCAAGTAGGAAGGCTTGAAAAGCCAACAAACCATTAACAAAATTGACCCAATTAACGGATTTAAATCAAACAGTCAATCAAAAATGGGTTATGGCTGCTCCAGTCTGCCAGCCAAAACCAATCCCCCTTGCAAACTGATGTTGATAAATTGATGTAATTTGAGGGTTACCAGATACAAGCTTGTTAATCAACATGGTCGTCAGAAATTGGTCACACAAGAGCTCTTTGCAACCTGGACTAGATACTCACTTGACAATGTGGAAGGAATAGGAGCCCAAGATCCAGGTGGTATTGCTTAGTCAATTCTTGATAAATATTGAATAATTTTCACTGTTTCAACTCTAAGAGTTGAGTCCTCCCAAAACTTACTCAATAAAAAATCTAATATCCATTGGTCTAATTTACTTTTAAAAAATGCATCCTGTTGTTGGATTGTTACAATATATACCTTACAATCTTATTCTGAGCCAGATCATTACTAGAAGATAGGGCCCTGCAGTTAGAACTTTGTTGTTGGTACCGCCCAATGTCAATTCAATGCCTACCAATCTTGGAGTGGTTCCCCCTGTCCTTGAACCTGAAAATTGTGTTGCATCTCAATGTCTTGAATTTTATTCTGAAAATACTCTGATGCTTTCACAGGCTATTTATCCTGGGCTACTTTGGTTAGGATTAATTATTTTACTTAATCCTAGTATCTCATTTGGAAATTTTACAAAACAGTATTTGAAGCTGTGTTGATGGTTAATCATTAACTCTATGTGGATTTGGGTGGTCATTCCCCACCACCTAGAGACAGCTTCTTACTATCCTACAATTTCTATCACAATGGAGTCCACCATTCCTGTCAAAGTAATGTAGAATACTCCAAACAGTTGGGTGGACATAGTCTTAGCTGTGGTTGGGGTCTCCATTGGGTGGTCAGGCCGCAGGGTTAAGGTGGAGTCATGGGAACAAAGTAGACAGTCAGATAATTGTACTTGTCTTTGAACAACCTTGATGGCCTTATGTACCACTTTCCTTTGCAACCTATAGTTTCAGTTTCTCTAGTCCTTTCCAAGGGGTCAGCAATGAGTATATTCTCCAAGTTGAACTCAGAGTAGGCTGGGTTGGGCAGGTATTTGGTAAAATGCACAGGTCCAAAGGGGGCTCCTGGGGGACGGTATAGTGCCTGGGAAGGATTGGAAGGGTGGTCTCCAGAGGGGGCAGTTGCCTTGTTGTCCACTTGACTAGAGTTGAAGTGAAAGATCACTAAAACTAAATAGGGTAGAATTTGCTCAAACCAAAGGTTCAAAACTTTATTATTGAAAATGACAATATTGTCATCCCTATACCTCTGGGGTTCTTAGACCATGTGATTACACCTCTTCAAATTTTGCAGACTTAAGGCCTGTGGAAAATTTTCTGTCAGGGCAAGGATCTTGGCTTAGAGTTATGAGGGAGGCAGATCCTGGTTGGGCTTGCTTTGATGAACAGAAGTGGTGATGCTTTGTTCCGCCGCTACTGTTCATCATGTCACCTGAGCTGGTCAATTGCATTACCCATTCTGGACTGGAGACTGGCAGCAGCTGGTGATCATTGGCAGGGCTAGTAGTAGGCCTTGTTTTAACCTTTTTTAGGAAAACCACAACCTCTGCATAGGTCTGGGTCTTCAATAGCACAGGGTTGGCGGTAATCTGGTGACCATTTGGGAAATCTCCCTTAATAAGCTGGTGGGTTGTAAAGTAATTTAACAACTTGAGTTTGTGATTCAATGAGTTGGTGGATCCCTGTTAATTCTGGGTAGGGCTGCTTTGGTTTTTGCCCAGGGTGCTGCTTCAAAATAAAGCAGCACCCCGGGCAAATCCTGCGCCCGCTCTCCATTCAAATTTCCCGCAGGAAATTTGAGCAGGCGCAGGCTGTGATTGGCTACTTTTAATAGTAGCCAATTGCAGGAGCCACGGCAACCCACCCTCCAGAGTGAGGGTGAGTGTTGCATCCAAGTGGATTGGGATAGCGGCACCTGCCTTATTCTGCTCCAAAAAAGGCAGGTGCCGCAATTTTTAAGAATTGAGATGTGATGGCATCTGCCATCACATTTTTTTAAAATTTTGTGATTTTGTGTTTGCTTTCAAATCACCCTTCATTTTAAGACATTTAAGTGTATAATAAAGTAATTTTTATATTATATAAAGTATATATGAAAAGCTGTGAAATTTAATTTTCTACAAAACTATATAGGTTTTAAAAAACACTTATTATAAATAAATCAATATTTCATAAAAAATCAATTTATTCTTTAATTCACATCAACTTCAACAAAGTAATTCCATGTTTAATTCAGTCATAAAAAATAGAATAATGTTTCAACTTATCAGGAACTAATTAAACTACAATACATAATTATATTGGTACTATCTATTTTTATCTAAATTACAAACTAATCCAATCACTGCTACTAATTTCATTTTGAAACTAAGCTTTATAAACCCATTGTTATCTAAGATTTCATTCCACTTGTTATTTCAAATATCTTTCAGCTATACACCAAACCAACTCTTAAACAATGAACTGTGATTTATGCTTACTTCCCATTATCAATGAGCTCAGCTATCTGTGTAATTTATGTAGCAGATGCACTCATTGCTCATGTGCAGTGTCTGTTTTCTCTGAACAAACTAATATGTATACAGCTTCTTGTTCTTTTTGTAATCCAACTGTACAACAAAATGCACATTATGAGCCAACAATTTCTTATATTTCACATGATACAGTGACTGATACAGCTGGAAGTCAAAGTGATACAGGTTATATTACTTAATTTCTTAACTAATATTAATAGGCAAAAATATTAGAGAGTTTTTCAATATTTCAGAAAAAGTGTATATTGGGAATACAAATACCCAAAAAGCTTGCTGTAAGCTTTGTCATTCTGTTCCTCCCATTGAGACTCCTAAATATGGGTATATTTAAATAACAATAATAATAAAATCTAATTTTTAGAATATATGTTATGTCAAAGGGTTCAACCAAATCCTTATATAGCCATATTGAAAAACATCATCCTGAAGCTGCTAAGCTAATTAAGCGTGAAACAAACAAAAAGCAAAAACAAGATGATGAGCTTGCACCGGTTGGAGTTTGAGCTATTTTATCCTGAAATGATTTGATTGATCAAGTCATGATATGGATTATTTGCGCTGGTTTGCCATTTACTGTTGTTGTTGATCCAGTTCTGAGTCATATTTTTGAATCACACTATGATCACTTGAGCAGAAAATTGACCAAGACCTCCTTTCCCAAGCATGAATATTTTCAAACATGCTTGGAGAACACACACAAGCAATATGAGGAGAAAAAATTGAACTTCTTAGCAAGGTTGATTCAAAGCTTGCTTTGACAACAGATATATGGACTTCTTCAACCATGCACTCTTTTATTGCATTTACAGTTCACTGGATGAATTCCCAGTTCCAGCTAAAAAGAATGCTCTTGGCTTTTATCCCATTCCCTGACAAGCATACCAGCTCCAATATTCTGGCTAAATACAACAGAGTTGTATCAGAGTACAATATCAAGGATAAGGTAAAATGATGTTTTTGTAAACTTTTATTTAAATTAAAACTAGTTAAACTTAAATTTTATATATAAACTAATTCATACCTTATAGATTTCAACAATCACTCTTGACAATGCATCAGCAAATGTCAAGTTTATTGAGCTTCTTCAGCAGGAAACTGCTGGCATTGGATTTTTCTCAAAAAAGTCCAATTTTCACATCTGTTGTCTTGTGCATGTCTTTCATCTTGCAGCGCAGACACTCATAGCAGGGGTTGAGGGAAAGAAGATCATAGAAGAGCCTTCAATCCAGGCTTTTGTGACAGAGGATCCAGAAATACAGGAATACCTGGAGCGTATATTTTCACAAGCTCCATATACCTCTTTATCCTCTAATAGGGTAACTTGTTTAAAGGGAACCCCATCAACTGCCTGAGAAAGCTTCTTGTTGAGATCAAGAGCAGTGAAAGCCAGCTGCAGAAGCTTCATTCTCATCAGGAATCTCATCAACTAAAGGAGTCTAATCCAAAGCTAGATGTAAAAACCAGATGGAATTTGACTTTTGATATGATAAGATGGGCCCTTGAAAACAAACAGGTAAAACTTGAATTTAACAGAATGAAATATTGTACTAAAAGCTATTTTATAGGCTATATGTGATTTAGTCTCTGAAGAAGTAAATGATACTCTTAAATGGGAGAGTTACTACAATTTGGCTAGTACTTTAGACATATTTGACAAGACAACTTCCTTAGTATGCCCATCAAAGTCATGCTCTCTTTCCTCAGCACTAGTAGCTGTGCTTAATGTGAAAGCGCATCTTCAGTCTCTGATTGATGAGCTCTCATATGAGCATGAGCTTTATGCACCAGTAGAAGAAGCATATAAGAAAGTGGAAAAGTATTATTCTTACTACACTACAGATATATTTCTTGTTGTGATAGGTAAATATTTAACTTATTATTGCTAATAGACAAGTAATTGACCCTGCATATAAGCTCTTTTACTTTAAAGAAAGAGTGCCTGAACTATATGGCCTAGCTGAAAATGCAATCCAAAAAATATACACTGAGTATCATGTGCAACCAGCAATTGAAACACAACATAATACTGGCATTGTACCCAAAAACAGCCGTGAAGCATTTGTTCTCCAGCTCAAACAAAACCAGGCCCAAAAAATGTAGGTGAATTAGCACTATATTTAAACAGTGATGTTACCATGATGCATATTTTGAGTTATTGGAAGGTAATTATAATATTATTTTTTATCATTTATATCTATTTTATAGAAAATTCTCTGCAGTACCTCACCTTAAGTAAAATAGCAAGAGATATACTTGCTTGTCAAGCAACAAGTGCAGCATCAGAACGTGAATTCAATGGTGCTTTTGATCTACTTGGAATACATCAGAACCACATGTCTACTTTAAACCTGAAGAAACTTAAAGAAATCAGAGCTATGCTAGCTGATAACGTGGACATTGAAATTATGTAGATATAAGAATAAAGATCATATCTATGACATTTCAGTTTTTAATAGTTATTTTAGAAATTTGAAATTTAGTTAATTAGCAAAAGCAACACAATAAAACTATTACTTTAACTGGAAAATATAATGACAAAATAAGTATTGAATGATAAAGAAGTATAGATACCATTAAAGAACAAGCTTAAATAAGCTTATTTCAACCTTTCAAAGTAGTTGCTACTAGTTTTGTCTGTCTTGGTATTCAAACTCACAAAACTTGCTGTAAGATTTGAACAACTCTCTCTACTTGGTAAAGCTTATCTGTAGTAAAGTCATTTGATTAAATAGTTATTTTAATTTGAAATTATATGTAATGATTTTTGAAGGTATTTATTAGTCATCAGAATTTAGAGGGGGTAGGGATTGCTATTGATCAAATCAAAAATGAAGGCTGCTGCTCCATAGCCATCCCCTGAAAGCCGCACAGCTCTATTATTCTTAAGAGCTGCTTTTTTGCAGCAAGGGAGTTGAAATTCCCTAGCTGCTACTTTGTGCCGTGCAGGTTTCACTGATGTTTGAAACAGCAGTGGCAATTTTTTGCCGTTCACCGCAAAAAATCCCCTGGGAATTGCCCACCTGAATCTTAAAATAGAAGAGTGGCGCGGTTCCCGGGTGTCAATTGCAGCAAGCATCCCTAATTCTGGGTGACTTAATTTGTCTTTGGAGGGCCAGGGTTTGTTTCTGGGGTTTCCAATGTTGGCATTGAACTTTCAGTCTTGGCAGCTGGCAGTCTGGTGGGTCCCTGTCCCTCCTGATTGGGGCAAGGTATCTTCTGTGGCCCAGGGTTTGGCTCAACTAGCAGACTAGTGGGTTCCCATCTATCCTGGTTGGTGCAAGGCATTTTCTGAGGCCAGGTTTTGATTCCCAGGGTTTCAATACAAGTATTGAAATGTCATTCATGATATAATGAGTCAAGCGCTAAATCAAGACATCCACCGTATGGGATCATTGATTGCTCATGTTGCATTTTGTGGTAACTTGAGTTGACTTCCCTACTTGGCTATGGGTCACTGAGAATTTGGATTGTGGGTCACAAACCCGCTTAGTTGGCACCTTGTTGGCGGGTTGACCCTGCTGTTTCAAAAAACTCCACTTATTTAGATTTCTTTTTTATTTTTATTTATACTTAGAATATTTAATTTTAATTTTAAATAAATATAATTGAAAATAATTTTTAAGAAAGCATTTTAGCTAGAAATTTAATTAAACATGTGATAAGTAATCACAGCTTAAAAATACAATAAAATATAAGGAATTGATTTATTAAATTTGACTTTATATATGTGCTTGGAGGGGAACCACCTAGTATATTAATATATCTAGGTGCTTTAAATTTTTATGAAAATAACTTTAATGTGTCATAATTTTACTATAGCCAGTTTACTCCACTGACATCTCTATGATAATCCAATGGCAAGTAAGATTGACTCTAAAACAATATGTAGAAATATGATCAGGTGATACACACATTAACTCTGAAACAATCTGTAGCATTGGGATCAGGGGATACACACATTAACTCTGAAACATTATGCAGCCGCTTGGATCAGCTGATGTATCTGAGTTGAATATTATATCAATTCACTTTAAAATAAATAAAATCGAATTGTCAAGCCAACCTTCTCTTACTTAAAATGACATTTATATGTCTAATTGAAGCTCTTTAAATTAAACAAGATCACTTTCTCCAGTCAAGTCATTCCTCACTATAGTGCGTAGATATCCAATCATATAGACGTGTAACGAATCGATCCAAATTGTTATTATATGCTTAAGTAATATGTTTCTCCGCTTTCAATTCTGATCCAAATATTCGGGAGTCAGATAATATATGCAGATACACCTCTTCATATTGGTTGCAAAGTTGAACCACTCTTTAAAAATCAAGCCGTCAAATATAATTTTATTAAAGTCTGGATGGCCTATATTCTCATCTCTACATAATTTAGGCCACATTCCACTGGATTCAACCCACGTGTTTTCAAAGGTACTTGTAATGGATTCCACGTAAGGATGAGCCGATTCAAGCTGTTGGCTATGCCATTAACTTTAAATATAAAATAATATGTAATTTTTTATTTTTACACCTCAAGTGCACTGAAGCTGAGATTACAGACAGACAGATTCACTTTTATTTACATCAACGCCAATGGGATAAATTATCAAGGGGATAAATTATTAATAGCACTTTGGAACCTTTAAAGAAGAGGCTTAACTCTGATAGGATAATTTCGTTCACTATGTTAGTTTCTGTTTTAAAAATAGATTTAAGTCATATTGTAAAAAGTGGATGTAATTTAAATCATTTCACTTGAACCTTTTAGTTGAAATAAAATATGTTTTTATTATTTAATTTTATTCTCTCATCTTTTTTTATAACAGTTATTCTAAGTATAGCTTATTTGAGTGTATAGATATAAAGCTATCAGCGATTGAAGTTCAGGTGTTAATGTTTCAAAGAATTGCGATTACTCTACTGGCTTTGACAGGCACCTTGGATGCCTTGAAAACTGCAATCGAATCACCAGGTGGGATGTTTTTAGTGGAACTCCACTGCGAATTTGCAGAGCAACAGTGCCAGAAGTTTGAAAAGAGCATCGAGCTAGTGAACCAGTTCTTTGAGAACGCATTTAAGGTGAAGCAGAGAATAAGCGTCCAGGTCCAGGTGGGTGGCTCTCAAGATGCTAAAGGACCTGATGCTGATATGCTGGCAACAACAATCTCAAGTTATTCCATACCTCAGCTTAAGGTTCCTAATCAATACTATCACAATGCTCTACTTAAGCAGACGAAAGGTGCCAGATTTGATTCGTTTGATTTTACCGTATATTTCAACGGAAATTCTAAATTTTACTTCCCAGAAGATTTTGCAACCTTACAGAATGCCCCCAGTATCATTGACGTCTTGGCACACGAGTTCCTCCACGGGATGGGCTTTAATGTGGATTTTGAAAACAAAATCCTCAATGCCGATTTCGCTCCAAGGTACGAAACTGAATCGGGGCTCGATAAGAAACCAGATACAATCACATTTCAGTCCAACTCATTCATGCAACATATTTATACAGAAGATGGGATTAAGATGACCAAGCTAATCGACGAAATGAACAAAGAACCCAGTGTCATTATCAAGGGAGATAAGGTGCAGCTTTCAGACTACCACTTGGAAAAGTTTGAGCAATTCAAAAAGTATGCCGCTGCTCCCAAGAGGTTCTATTTCAAAACCAGCACTGGTGACCATATTTACCTTGACACCAATCCTCCATTTGTACCTGGTGCATCATTGAGCCACATTGATGATATGTACAATGACGGCGAGGAAGCTCTCATGACAAAAGCAGAGCCAAAGCACACTGGAGTTCACGATGTAGACTTCAAAGGTTGGAAAACTTCACCATTTGGTCCAAAAACCCTTAGAATTATGGAAACCTTAGGGTATACACTCAACCCAAAACCTCATCGTAAAAAATCTCTTCTTGGATTTAAAGACAATATGCTCGATTGTAAAAAGAAAGGGCTCAGTCAGTGCGCCCAAATGTAAACCATTCTAGAGTAATCAATAAAGAATAGTCAAAAACAAATAATACCTTTTACTATCAAATCATATGTACTGATGTTTATTTAGCATAGTGTATAAATAAGCATCATTGGTGTCACGAGTAGCAACATACACATGCCAATAAGATATTATTGGATTTAAAAACAAGATTTCATACTGTTTTCTTCACTTTTCTTTTTAATGGGTGGTAATATTTCTGTATTAAGGACTGCCCTCCTGATGTAATTAAGTATGTACTACTGGGAAGTATATGATACAAGTTAAGGGGAAGATTTGATAGATGATTTATATCTTCATTGAAATAGAATATGATATTTATATAGATTGCTGGTATGCCACATAGCATACCTGTAGATCATATATGCCATATGATTTAGAAGAGGTAGATTCCTTTAGTGAATCAAGGGGTTGATCCTAGCGTAATATCTGGATTGATTTTCAGAAGCACCTTCTACTTAAAGTCAATTCTCATGGAAATGATTTCCCAAGAGATATTGGTTTGAGATCAATATTTTATAAAAAACAATTATATATTATCTAAATCAAGCTATTCATTTTTTATTGCTGTGAGTATATACTTCTGATAAGTAATATTGAAATAAAGGGGGAAATTAAGAAGATAATTATTGTTGTAACTGTGCTGTTTTAGCAGAGTTATACAGGGAAAAATATTTAGAAGATATATAATAATCTTTATTGTGAGATAATGATTATATAGTTCATGTGAATCAAGGATAACAGGAACATGATTGATAATCACACAGCTGGATGGAAGAAAGGGGTGGCTTGATCCTGATAATGAGTCAAGTGCCAAAACAAGGTATCCACCATAAAGGATCATCATCTTTTCATGTTGTTGAATTTGGTAATTCAAGTTGACTTCCTAGTCTGGCTTCAAGTGACCAGATAATTGGATTGCGGGTCACAAACCCACTTGGTTGGAACCTTGCTGGCGGGTTGAGCCTGCAGTTTTGACACCCCCCTCAACTGAAGGTCGACCTCCTCTGGGGGCAGGTTGTCAGGGAGGTTGTCAGGAGCCCGGGCGCTGTATTGAACTAGTTGCTGTTCTGTGGCGGGCAGGGCAGTATCTCGTTGCTTCTGTCTTGTCTTGCAGGGTTGTAGGCAATCATGGTGTAGGGTCTTGTCTTGCTTACGTTTTCCAAGCCCCTGGACAAGGTAAGTATTATTGTTGTTTACATTCAGAATGATTGCTGGCCCCACTTTCTTGGGTTGTAGTTTGCTTTTGTCAACATTCATGACCCAAACTTTGTCCCCAACTTCATATCTCTTGAAGATGGGAACAAAGGTTTTTTGTAGACATTCATTCTCTTTCACTGTTTGCTTGCTGTTAGCCTCTATCACTTGAGGGTCTGAGTGTGGAGGGACTTCACTTGGAATTTCCAGTTTAGGTCCTGTCAATGCTTGAATGATATTTGGCTGTGTGCTGTATACCAGTTCAAACAGGCTTTTTCCAGTGGATCTGTTCACTCGGGTTTGATACACAAGTAGTGCTTTTTGTAGCTGCTTATACCAGTCTTCAGGTCTCCCAGTGGTGAGTTTGGCTAAGGCTTGCACAAGGCTACCATTAAGCTGCTCTACGCGTCCATTGGCCTGTGGGTAGTATGGTGTTGTCACAGTGTGCTTGACCTCATTTTTGGTGAGGTATACATTGGTATCTTCAAGGGCAATTCTTTGCCCCCATCAGTTATCAGGAGTTCTGGCTTTCTGATTATCTCCTTGCCAATAAATTGCCGTACATCATTGCCAGTGTGTGCTGCCACTGCTTGGGCTACTGGCCATCTTGTAGCAAAGTCAATGGCAGTGATAATGTATTTCTTTTCATTGTGTTTTCCTGGCATGGGGCCAAAAATTCAAGAGCTCATACTTTGAAAGGTAGCTGTGTGCAGATGGGAAGTACTGGCTTTGATGGGGTTTTGCTTTTGGCAAATTTTTTACATACTTCACATTGGTCTAGCACTTCTTGAACATCACAGTATAAGGTTGGCCACCAGGCCTTATGTTTAAGGAACTCATATAGGTTTCAGCTCTTGGTATGTCCAAGGTCTCTGTGATAGTGTAGGATGGTGTTGACTTGCTGATGTGTGGGAATTTAGGTAATGGTTGTGCTGTCAGACATCTTTCTGTGTAGGGTCCCATATATGTCAGCAAAGAGGGGTTTATTTTTGATGACTGTTTCCTTTGTTATGTCAGTTGTGCCGGGGGGGGGACCTTCATCTTTTGTTTGTAGTACTAAGAGAGGCCAGTCTGGGTTGAGCCCATTCTCTCCTCTCAAAGTGTCAGGGATCCAGTCTTGGGCGGCTGACAGGCCGTTTCTGGGGGTAACTTGGGCCAGGGTTTTTGCAGGCAGGGCCCACCACAAGAGAGGAGCTAACTTTAGAAGGTAGGAAGCAGACTTCCCCACCCAAGACCACAGACCAGCAGCCGGCACAATGGTGTCTACCACTCCTGTGAGGGTGATGTACACTATTCCAAAAAGCTTGCTGGTATGGTTGGTTAGAAGGTCAGGTGAAGAGGCCAGCATTGGTTTGGGTGTTATGGGCGGTTCCATATAGATATTATAGACCGGGAGATAATTGAATTTTCCTCTAAATAGTTTTGGGGTGAAGAATATCCACAGGCCTTGGTGGTTGTATCTAATAGCGGATTAGATGGGGACTAACAGGTCAAGTTTGAGGATTTTCTCTGGTGTATAATCCTTATATTCAGGCTTCAAGGGATAATCAGTGAAATGAACAGGACTGAAGGGTGCACCAGATGGACGGAAAACTGCAGGCAGTGGGGCAGGAGGGCTGGGAGATCTCAAACTGAATTGATAGACAGAAAATACAAAATATGGTAAAAGCTGTAAGAGCCAAAGTAACATAACCTTTATTTAAAAATGGCAATACATTTTGAGCACAGAATCTATAGGCATATATAGCATTCCACCTCCAAACTTAGTATTTTCCATTGGGGCTTTGCAAAATATCAGGAAAAGTGCAGGCTGGCAGCCAGAGGGCCCAGATGTGGGAGCGGCAAAATGGCACCTTGGCTGGGTGTTCTCTCATTGGTCAGAACGTCCAATTTGGTCACTCAATTTTCTTGATTCTTTGCTGTGGTCACAAGGTCGGGCCCAAAGCCCGGGTTTATCTTTGGCAGTAGGGTTTGATTGGTTACTTGATAGGACTTCAAACTCATGAAATTCACAGAGGCGCCATCTCTGCCTCCATTAGGCAATTTGAGAGGCTCATCTTTGGGCGCCACCATGGTTGAGCTGGTGCAGGTATTCTGGCTTCAGGACCTAGTGAGAGCCTCAGCTTGCAGGGGCTCAATCCCAGAAAAACGCGGGCAAGTAGGCTCTTGGTCCATGGGCCCAGCGGCCCATAGGAATGTAGGTTCAGGGTTTGAATCCCACCCTTGGGCCTGGGTTTCCTGGGATAATGAATTGTCAATCCTGACACAAAGCACAGACATACAGGCAGGACAGGGCGTCTGCCATGGCAAGCTCAGCCCCAGGTTTGTATTGGATGAGCATGTTAAATCTCTCTAATAGCTCCATCCAGCGGGTTTGCAGCGCAACAGATTTGCTTGAGTTTTGAAATAGATGAGTGACTTGTGATTGTTTAATGCTGTGAATTCTTCCTGGTGTTCCAGGTAACAGCGCCATTTGACTAGGAAGTGTACAATAGCCAACAGTTCTTTGTTGTGGATAGGGTATCAACATTCACCATCTGTCAGTTTTCACAATTCATAAGCTATGAGCAGGAAGTCACCGTCATTATTTTTGATTAATAGTACCCCCCAATGGATGCATCTGAGACATTGGTTTTCATTTGGTATTCTCCGTCACGTTTGGGGTATTGTAGAATGAGATCTGTTGTGAGTTTCTCCTTGAGGCGTCTAAAACAGAGGTCACGTTGGGGGTCCACACAAACTTGGACTTGGCACCTGTTATGGTGGATAAGGGGGCAGTCAAAACGCCACAGTCAGGAATGAAGCGTCATACATAGGCCATCATTCCCAAGAAGGTGCAGAGTTCCGACTTATCCTTGGGTGGTGGCATCTTGCAGATGGCCTGTATCTTTTGAATTTTGGGTTTGATGCCGACCTTTGAGACTATGTGTCCCAAGAAGGGTAGTTGCTCACAGAAGAACTGGCACTTGGAGGGTTTGGCCAACAGTTTGTGTCGTGCCAAGGTAGCAAAGACTGCCTCTAGGTCTTTGTGGTGTTGTTCCAGCAAGGGGCTGTAGACAATGATGTTGTCTAGATACACTAGGATGTGCTTGCCTATGTGGGGCGCAAATACTTTGTTCATGAAGGTTACAAAGGTGGACGGAGCATTGGTCATGCCAAAGTTGAGCACCACAAATTTTTAGGAGCTGTATTTAGTGCAGAAAACTGTTTTGGGGATGTCTTCCTCTTTAATACAAATCTGATTGTAGCCTGCAGTTAGATCAATCTTGGAGAAGACTGTGGCTCCTCCCAAGGCATTGAAGAGATTGTCAATCAGTGGCAATTGGTAACAATTCTTAATTGTAACTTTGTTTAGGGCACAGTAGTCTGTGAGCAGACGTAAGGTACCGTCCTTCTTGGCCACAAAGTATACGGCGGCTCCAAAGGGTGACTGTGAGGGGCGGATAAGTGCTTTTTCCAATGCCTCCTTGAGGTAGGCGCGTAAGGCATTGTCTTCATTTGGGGTCAGCCTGTAGATAGGGCGCGCCTTGGGTACAGCCCCCTTGAGTTGGATGGAGTGCTGAATATGCTTTTCAGGGGGCAACCCGGGTAGTGCTTCCTTGAAGATTTCTGGATGGCGGGCCACAATTTTGTAGTCTTGAGGCGTGGAGGTATCCTGGTGATCCTTGAAGTGTATGATCTAGTACTGGCAGGAGTCCCAGTCAATTGCCTTCAGGTTCTCCTTTTTGTCCAGGGTCTCTGTGATGCGCACAAAGACGTGGTTGAGTAGGAGTTAGTCCACTGAGTCAGGGTAGATCTGGTGATTGACACCTTTGCACCTAATGGTCAACACTGAGGTTGCCCAGTCTACATGGGGATTGTTCTTCCTTAACCAGTCTAGTCCCAGTACAATATCAAACTTGGGAAAGTTGATGATGGGACCTTGAATGGTGGAGTAGAGATTCTCAAGCATGACAGAGAAGGAGGCAGTTTCCTTTGTCACAGCAATATGGTGTTTGTCAGCCAGGACCAGATTTTTAATCCGCAAAGGATTAGTGACCAGCTTGAACTAATCCACAAAGCTACTGTTGTCCAGGGTTTGGTCTGCGCCCAAATCCAAGAGTGCTGAGCCTGTGTAACTGCAAAAGCAAAAAGGATAGGACATCAATTTATTGGGATGTCTGGAGATGGTGTACAGTACCAGGTCTTCCGAGGGCACCTGTATCATTGGGCATTGTTCCACGTCCTTGGGTTGGTATTCATTGTTGGGAAAGTCAAAGGTTGCATGGGGAGAGCTTGGCCTGCTTAGTGCTCTCCCTGGGCTTTTCCCTCATCTTGGTTACCTTGCGTGGTGGTGAAACAGAAATGGGTCCGGTTTGAATGGCCATTGTTTCCATTTCCATATCCATTTGAACCTGTGGGTTTGTGGTTAATGTTGTTCCCATTGCCTCCGGGAGGTGATTAAGAGGAGCACCTGCCTGGATGGGAATCCTTGGGTCTTTCTTGTTTCCCAGTTTGTGTCTTATGTAGTGTGTTGGATGTTTTCTCCGCTTCCTCTGCTTCATAGTACAGGCTTTGCAGGTTGGTCACCTGATCCAGGTTCACATGTCTCACCACGTGCGGCTTAAGAGCATCATAATACATGAGGTGTGTGGCTGGGGTTTCAAAGGCCATTTCAGATGGAGCACAAAGACAGAGTTCCTTGTAGGCACAGGCGAGTTCCTTCACGGTGCCTTTCTGGGTTAGGTTCTTTACTTGGAGTATGATAATGAGCGCTGTATCTTTAAGCACAAATCTTGCCAGGAAGTCTTGCTTAAAGGTATCCCAGTTCTTGTCAGTGTACTCTTCATGCCATTTGTTGTACCAGGTGCCAGTGTCATGGGTCAGGTAAATGGAAATTTCTGCAATCCAAAACTGCTGTGGGTATTCCATCTGAGCCAGCTTGCTCTGGAAGGACTGGATCCATGCAGCAGCGTTGTCATCATTGGCCCCGGCAAAAGGTTCTAAGGCGGCGCTCTGTAGTCTTTGAGCTACATAGGCAGGCATGGTGGTTTTATTGGCTGGTTGCAGCATCAAGGAGGGATCCTGAAAGAAACCTTGTGCAGACATGGCATTGAAGGCGGGTAGCGGGATTAACATTTTCTGGTACAGGACAAAGCCATCAGGTATGGCGGTACCAGGGGTGTACGGAGTCCACTCAGGTGGGAGGCCAGGCATAATTCTGTCAAGGATTTGTTGGCTGCGGCGTGTGCGGGCAACAGGCGGAATTTTTCAAGATAAGGTAGGATGGAGAGCCTACCTGTGCTACAATGTTGTAACTGTGCTGTTTTAGCAGAGTTACACAGGGAAAAAATATTTAGAAGATAGATAATAATCTTTATTGTGAGATAATGATTATATAGTTCATGTGAATCAAGGATAACAGGAACATGATTGATAATCACACAGCTGGATAGAAGAAAGGGGTGGCTTGATCCTGATAATGAGTCAAGTGCCAAAACAAGGTATCCACCATAAAGAATCATCATCTGTTCATGTTGTTGAATTTGGTAATTCAAGTTGACTTCCTAGTCTGGCTTCAAGTGACTGGATAATCAGATTGCAGGTCACAAACCTGCTTGGTTGGAACCTTGCTAGCGGGTCAAGCCTGCGGTTCTGACATTATCAACTTTTGGGGTATATGATTTGATTAGTTTGGTTACAGAGAGAGGGGATCAATTCCTTGTGTGAAGACTAAGGACATCAAAACACAATGTTAACTTCAAATATACTTTAATCTTAAACTAGGCAGACCAAAACACAGTCTTCACTATCTAGACACAGATAAAACCTTAATATAGGGTATGCTTGAAGAGAACAAGAGTAAGATATTTATTATTGATAAGAAATTATCCTTTTATAGGATTGTTATCACATGGGTTTATTGACCCAAGAATTCAAGTGAAAAGGATATTTTAGGCAGCTTAGGGGGTTTGATTCAAATCATCCCCAAGACCAGACTAGCCTATGATATTGGGGGTTACTGGATAATTCCCTAAAGGAGTCTTTCCAAATGCTCCATCACAGAGGAATCATTATTGCATTGCTTCTGCTCCCAACCTTACTGTAGATTCAGAACCTGTTGGGAAAATGCGGGATTGTCAAACTCTTTTGCGTGAACTCACCAACTTACTGGAATATTTTTCATCCTTTTATATAAAAAAGTCAGTTGTTATGGGATGAAAATTACTCCATTAAGTTGATTAGTTCATGCAAAAGAATTTGGCAATCCCACATTTTCCCCCGCAGGTTCTGAATTTACAGTATACTAAGGTGAGCGCAATGCCAGCCCCATCACAGGATTGCTATTTTGACAGTCTTCCTGAAAGACAGTCCATCCATCCCATATAATATGGGTGGGAAATAACTCTGTTACAGAGTATGATAAAAATGTGTATGGAAATACAAAGTGAGTTTTGAGGTTTAACCCCAGCCAATTTAGGAAGAATTGGGTTAGACTGTATGTTAACCATTATGGTAGACATGACTTTCTGGGTCAGCACCTAAAAATGTGTTACTGACAAAGTTTTCAGCTCCTATGGAGCGCTTGGGATTCTTGAGGTTGTGGCGCCGCACCACTGGATTGCTCAAGAGTGAATAGTTTTTTTGATTGAGTCAAGAGCAAACCAGCCCATAGACTTTGTGGCAAGGGAAATATTCTGATCAATGGAGCAGTTTGGCCTTGGTGCCACCAAATGACATTGGTGCCATTCAGGTCTACTGATGGCTTGGCAAGGCTTAAGATGAATAGAATGATAAATGTATTGTATATCAGTTGAGCCAAGCATCATAGTGTTCTGATTATATTGATCTATTGCCACTAGAATTAGAGTTTATGGCTGTATTTTCAAGTCAAAGAGCCAGGAATTTTTCAAGAATGCTACCTTATTGATATTAATATAGAGGATTATATAGTATCATGGGAATCCAAATGCTGTCCATGTATGTCATAAGGCTTGTCCAAGTAGTGTTCTGCTTAGGACTCAAAATGTTTGATCCCTGTGTAAGATGTGTGATTGATAAGAGTGTCAACAACTTAATGATTGGTTGAGGAATCATTCAGGGAGTTACTTGGGAATTATTTTCCCAAGAGGGAGTAATTGAAGATGTTGCAACATCTCCCCCTGAGGTGTTGAAAGGTGGAAACTTAGGAATTTTCTTGAGAGTGTTGGGGATTCAGGTTTGGTATTGATCCAGTGTTGCGTTAGAGACAGGTAGTTGTGAGTTACATAGTGCTTTTCTTGCCTTACATAGGCAGAGGCAATCATAGTGCATACATTTGAGTTCTGTTTAAGCGCCAAAACCTTTGCTGGGGTAAGTATTGTTGGGCTTGACTTCCATGATGATTCCTGGTCCTTGTAACCCTGGTTCTAGTTTGTGCGTATTGTGATTAACAGCTCATATCTCATCCCCAACTTGGAAGCATTCCTGCTGTAGCAAGACTACTTCTCTCTCACCCCTTTCTTTTTCCTTGTCCTCTTGGTCCTTCCTGGCGCGCTGTACGTCAGGATTACTTTTGTCTGGTATGTTATTAGGTAGAGGTAATTGTGGTCCTAACTTAGTACCAATAACGGCAGGCTTATGCTTGTATATAAGTTCATATGGGCATTTGCCCATGTCACAATTGACTTGTGTTCTACAGACCATGAGCGCTGTTGGGAGCATGCCAACCCAGGCCTTTGGATTGTTAGCAAATAACTTACTGAGGGCTTCTACAAGCGCGTCATTTAGTTGTTCTACTTGTCCATTTTCTTGAGGGTAATATGGGCTGGATGTAATGTGTTTTATTCCATTCTTAGCAAGGTAGATATTGGTGTCAACGGCTTTAAGTTTGGTGCCTCCATATGTGATCAGGAGGTCAGGTTTCCCAAACTTGGCTATGATATCTTTTCCAATGAATTGTCTCACATCATTTCCTTTATGTTCTTTGGTGGCTTGCGCCACAGGCCACCTGGTTGCATAGTCAATAGCTGTTATGATGTAATTCTTTCCCTTGCTTTCACCAGGCATTGGCCCCACAATGTCCAACAACCATACCTTGAAGGGTTGTATGATGGACACAGGTACCACTGATTTGAGTGGTGCTTTGGTTTGGGCATACTTCTCACAGACTTTGAATTGTTCCAGTACCTCTCTGATATCATCTAGCATGTTGGACCACCAGTAGTGAGTCTTAAGATATTTGTGTAAGTTTCTGCTACGTGTGTGGCCCAGATCTCTGTGGTAGCAAAGAATTGTATCAATCTTTTGTGTTGACAGCACTTAGGGTACAGTATCACTACTTGGTAATATGTGGTGTAGAATACCATATACGTTTTTGAACAGATGTTTGTTATTGAGCTTTCTCTTGGATGTCCATTGGTGTAATAGGTGGGAACCCCTATTGGAGATTCCCCATTATTAACATGGGCCAATCAGAGTCTCCCTCAGTGCATAGAATATTTTTACAGTATAGCTTTGACAGGGCATCTGAGGTAAGCATTTTCTTGCCTGGTTTATATTCAATTATCATGGGTTACCTTTGTATGAGGCTCATCCATTCAGCTTGTCTAAATAGATGTTGCTGAGTCTTGAAGAATACCAATGACTTGTGGTTGGTTAGCACTTTGAATATTTTTGCACCTTTCAGATAATGTTGTCACTTCATTAGACAGTGGACAATGGCTATCAATTCCTTGTCATGTATTGGGTATCTTTGTTTACCTTTGGACAGCTTTCTTGGTTCATAATCCACAGGAAGGAAATCCTTTTCTGTGATTTGTATTCTAAATACTCCTCCTATTGCATAGTCATTGGTATCTGTCTCCAATTCATAGACCCTTCACAGTTAGGGTACTATAAGATAGACAGTGACCATTTGTTCCTTTAGTTGTCAAATCCTTTTTATCTCAATGGCGTCCACATAAATTTTGTTGTTTTGCCCGTGATTGCAGACAGGGGGCAGTTAAGGCTCTCCAATCTGGGATGAATCCTCTGAAATTCATGACCATTCCCAAGAACATGAAAATTTCACTCTTGTTATGTGTTGCTGGCATATCTGTGATAGCTCTTAACTTTTATAGATTAGACTTAATCACATCTTTACTAATGATGTGGCCTAGAAATGAGAGTTTGGTTGAGAAGAATTCACATTTGGAAGGTTTGGCTACTAGCTGATTGTCTTTAAGTGTGTTGAGGACCATATGAACATCTTTCCAGTGTTGTTCTTTGTTGGAGCTGTTTATGATTATATAATCTAGGTAGACTATGGCTCTTTTTCTAATGTGATCCTTGAACACTTTTTTCAAGAAGATCACAAAGGTACTGGATGCATTTGTCATACCAAAGTTGAGGACTACACTTTCAAATAATCCATATTTGGTTCTGAATGCTGTCTTTGGGATATCTTCAGGCTTAAAATGTATTTGATGGTATACTGATGTTAAGTCAATATTTGTGAAGAACTGTGATCCTCCTAAGGCTTCAAAGAAGCCGTTAATCAGGGACAGGTGATACCTTTTTTTAATTGTAACTTTGTTGAGTGCACTATAATTGGTGACAAGGCAAAGGCCCTATCTTTCTTAGCTACAAAGAAGACTGCTGCACCAAAGGGAGACTTTGATGGTCAAATGAGCCCCTTCTCCAGGGATTCATTCAGGTATTTCTTCAATGTATTATCCTCTTGGGGTGTCAATTGATAGATGAGGTGTTGCTTGGGTACACTTCCTTTAAGTCAATCTTGTGTTGGATGCCTATGTCAGGTGGTAGATCTGGCAGTTTCTCAGAATACCAAAGGAAATTTCTGGACAAGTTGTTGACGTGTTGAATCCTGTTCAAGTGAGACTTCCATGCTTTTGAAACAGATGATCTTGTATGTACAGGTATTCCAGTCAATTATACTGGCGTCCTTTTCTTCTTCTGTTTTGGTAATTTCTACAAATGCATGGTCTCTAATAAGTGTGTCAAGGTAGGTTGGATATATATGGTGGTGTACATCTCCTTGTTGTATGGTGAGGGTAGTGCTTTCCCAGTCAATATGAGGTTTGGTCTTTCTCATTCAGTCCAGACCAAGTACAACATTATACTTGGGGATTGAAATGATGGGCCACCAAAGGTAGTTTGTACATCCCCTATCTGTTCCAGGAAAAGTTTTTACTCCTTAGTGACTGGGGTGCTTTGGCTATCTGACATGATAACTCTCTTATGTTGCTCTTGGTTGTAGGTAGTTTCATAAGGTTGGCCAATTTCTTGTCAATAAGGAATTGGTCCACTCCAGTGTTAAATAATGCCATGCCTTGATATCTGCAAAAACAGAAATTATAAGTGAGGAGTTTATTTCCAGTTTAGACAGCAAAAAGTATGGGATTGCTGGAGGGTACTTAGATCATGATAATTGAGTCCATGTCTTGGTCTCTGTACAAGTTTTGTAAAGTGGGGGAGTGAGGCTTGCCTAAGCACTCCCTTAAGCTTTTCCCTCATTGGGTGTGTTATCAGTATTCATATGATTTGCTTGAGTTATAAAATCTCTTCCTCAAGAGTAAGGTTATTGGCTTGGTTGGGTTGTTTGTTAGTTCAAGTATCCTTCTTGGCCAAAAGGCTCTCTTTTTGCTTGTTGGCTGCATGCAGATCATCATATTTCTGAGCAGTTTGCTTCCTTTCCAAGAACACATCCTGGATGTTCTTGCAGTGGATCATATCAAAATGATTTCTGATGTGTGTAGAGACCAATGTAGAAGTTGAGCTGTAGTCTAGCCTCATCAAAGTTGATGGTGTGAGGAGCTTGATCATGTATGTCTTTGTATGTCACAAGGTACTCCCAAATGGTTCCTGTTATAAAGGTTCTGAGTTCTGTCATGATCACTACATCAGAATCCTTTATTGCAAAATTTTCCAATAAGGCATTCTTGAAAATATCCCAGTCTTTATTATGATTGAGGTGTTGTTTAATCCAGTCACTCATAAAGCAGGAGGTTGCCCTGGTGACTTGCAAGGCAACTTTACTTTCCCAGAGTCTTTGGAGGTATCCAACTTATGTCAATTTGTTTTGTGTGCTTGAATCCAAATGTTGGAATTTTCACAATGTGGTCCCAAAAATGATCCACTTTCTGCTGAGCAGAGGCATTTAAATTTAACATTGTGTATTTGGACATTTACTGGATTGGAGGTGGGTTCAGGACTCCTTGAATGCTGAGAAAGTTGTACTGTTTAGTAGGTACAAGGATACTGTTGAAGAAGCGTATACTGTAGGGACAGCCTGTCCTTCTTTGTATCTTCTCCAGCCAGTGGGGAGTGCCATATGCTGGTTTCTTTTCTTTAGAGGATTTTTTCCTTTAAGTTGATAGGTGTAGATAACTTACCCTGTGCTACCACTGTCAAGTATATACTTCTTAGAAGTATATGAAACAAGATAAAGGGGAAATTTAAGAAAATATTGTTACTTTTGATAAGGAGCGCCTTTTGGGGAAGCTTCAAATATGGAATTAAGAAAGAAGAGAAGTGTATTTTATTGGATAATAATTTATACTTATATAGACTTGACTGTGGCAGGGATTTAGTTGGATTGAATCTAGGGGTTGGTCATGTGCAAGATGGGTTTGAGTCACTGGATACTTGGACAGTCAGGTGATATTGTGGGCAAGTGCCTAAAGTCAAAGTGCGGAGATTGAAATCTCCAAGTCAATGGATTTTTTGATCCCCACACTTTTTTCAATAAAAAATTCTCCAAAAAATTTAATATTTTTCTTAAATTTGACTTTTTTTAAAATGTTTTTACTAGTAGCTAAAATCAAAAAACCAAGTTCAAAGTGCCCAAATTGATGCAATTTAAACACACCTTAAATTAATTTGGCTTTTAAAATAGATATTATTCATCCTTTTGAATATAGGGGACAAAATTGAAAGTGCAGAAATTGAAGTCCAGAAGTCTCTTCAATTTAATATTTGGGGCCCCAAAATTAAAAAAATAAAATATCACTTAATATTGATTCTATCACTATGTAAATGATCAGAAAAGCTTCAAAATCATATCATACTCAACCAAATAAACTAAAACCTATCATACAGGTTTACAATCACCTGTATAAAATTTGATTATAGTTTTAGTGATTTTTATTATGTAAAAGATAGAGTGCTGAATGAAACAAATATTATATGATCACTTAGTAATTTACTGGGTGTAGTAATAGAGTGCGCAAATCAAAAAATCTTCAAATTGAAATTCAAAACACACTGATTTAGTGCTCACCAATATATTTTAAATTATGATTGGAATTTAATATTTTATTAACTAAGCTCCAATAGGTGTTTATAATCAAAAGTGCATTTAAACCAAACAAACACTCTACTTTACAAAACCATAATAATTTAACCAGTGTAAGTTTAAAGCTTAAAATAAGCATTTTAAAGGTTAAAGATTTGCTTTAGAACATAGTAGAGTTTCAGGCCTTTTGGGTTAGTTTAGTGTAACTTTTTAAACAGTTTAGTAAAAACTGCAGATTTTGGCAGTTTTGAAAAAATATTAAATTAATTTAATATGTTACTATGTTTCCTTATGTTTTTAGGGAGTGTTGAGATCAAAGTGCCAAAATCAAAACTCCCTAATTGTCTGATCAAAAGACCCTTTTTTGCTCCTTTCAAAAGCATTATAGAGTTGACTACCTCAATTAAAATATTTATTAAAACTAAAAAAATATAGTAAAAAGCACTCTGAATTTCAGATTCTGTTAAAAAACAATATTTTTATTAATAATTTCTATTATTTTTTACCAATAAAAAATACTAACTTTGAGCCATCTAGATGCCACCTAAGTCAACTCCCATCAACCCAAAGAAGGCAACCCCTTCCAGATCCAAGAAGCCTGGCCCCAAGACCACCAATAAGACCCCTGGGCCCTCCCCCTCTCTAGAAGAGGAGCCTTCTGAAGAAGAACCTACCCCCAGCCCCTCCAAGAGCCCAACTGGGCATAAATTTGTCTACAGCCAGGCAGATGAAGAGGAGACGCCTCCCCACATCTCAGAAGAAGAACATGAAGACCTGTACAGCTCTAGAGATGCTACACCAACTGAGGATGGCCTTGAGACCTGGGATATCCTGAGAGTACAAAATATTTGCAACTATGAAGAGGAGTTCCAACTGCCAGATTTCCTACCCATCTCCTTCCCAATAATGTACTCTAAGGGCAATGCTGGGTTCTACTATGATGGGTTTATGTTTAAGTGTAATGATGAGCAGAAGCACTTGGTGCTTCATCATTACAAGTGTGAGGGGCCTACCTGCCCCGCCTGCCTGACTACAACTGGGGTATATCAGCGCCTAATAAAGTGGTATCTGCGGCAGAGGCAGCCTTTCAACAGGGGCCTTACCTCCCAGGAGATAGTCACTAGGGCTATTCACAACTTGACCAGCTTTCAAAAGATAGCAGTTGGTACTTTTGGATCCCTTCAGAAGTATGTCAGTGATAATTGCCGGAAGTCTGACAATGTGGGCAGATCTGCCACTTTCCTCCTGGAACTGGATATACCCAATGGGCTCAGAGTCACCTCCAAGGATGAAAAGTTTCTCCTTCATGACAATGGGCCAGATGAGCATAAAAGAACCATCTGCTATGCCACCTAGGAGAACCTTAAGAGATTGATGACAGCCAATATCTGGTTGGCTGATGGGACCTTCTCATCATGCCCTAAGATCTTTTCCCAGCTTTGGTGCATCCATGGAAAGTATGGTGATAAGGTTTTACCAATGGTTTACTTTCTAATGTCAGGAAAAAACAAGGATGACTATACTCATGCCTTGGAGATTCTAAAGGGGAAGCTGGATCTCCTTCCCCCTACTGATGCCCTCACTTCTACCCCCAAGAGGAAGAAGTCTAAAGCCCCAAGCCAACCTGATGATGAGGAAACATCAGAGCCTTACCATACCCACCTCCTTGTTGACTTTGAGCCTGCTCAAGCCAACACCTTTAAAAAGGTATTTAAGAGCAAGCCTCATGGTTGCTTCTTTCACTTCAGACAATGCCTCAGAAGAAAGCTGCAGAGCTTTACTGAGCTCAACAGACTGGTTACTAGATCCACATCTCAGGAGCCCAAGATGGCCTTCAACTTCTTTTCTGCCATTGCCTTGGTGAGAAAGGAGGACTCTAGCAAGATCTATGAGGCATTCAATAATACCAAGTATATGGAGGACAATGCAGCTGTCTTTGCTCCATTTATTGATTACTTTGAACGCCAATGGATTGGAAAACTTGAAACCAGACGCCATTTAAGAAAGGAAAACAATATTGAATGAAACCAGTTAAAGTTTGTTAAGAATAAGACCATTAAGACTAATTCTTCCCTGGAAAGCTAGCACAACAAGTTTGCCAACTGTGTTGGGGTGAAGAAACCCAAGTTTAATGTACTGATCAACAAGCTCAAAGTTGAACAAGCAACCAATGAAACTCTTTACCAGGAGTTTTTAGATGGACGCCAAAGTGTTTCCCAGAGCAGCAAGGATCTCAACAGCTTTGAGATAGTCACAAAAAACTCCCTCCTTTCCTACAACTCCTCCAACTGGCTCACTCATCTTGAGAACATTGCAAAAGTTCTTTAATAATTCAAATAAAATCTTGCATTGCTTTTACTTTCTTTTAATTTTATGTTGTGACAATAAAGATCTTACCATGAAAATACATTTTAAAGCAGTTTTTTGTGTAGTTTTGTATTTTATATTCAATTGAATACAGTTGTATATTAATTCTAGTCTAATTTTTCTTTTGAAACTAGAATAAACTTTCTTTTAAAAACAGCAAATTTAAGCATATGTTTTATTATCTAGCATATACTTTTATTGCAGAAATGAATTTCTTGGGGTCTTTTTAGTCTATTAAAGGTTTTAAAAAAATATGATTTTATATTAAGAGCTGTATTTTATTTGGCTTTGAAGTTAACCTCTGGAAAATCTATTTTTGCACTTTGATCTTTGATATTTTCAATTTTTGCACCCTACATAGTGTTTCAATTTCTGCACTTTTTAATTCCCATTTCAATTTCTGCACTTTCAACCTTAGGAACTTTGACCTTAGGCACTTGCCCAATATTGCTTGGTTACCATTCTCAGTATGTCAAATGGTATATTGGAAGGGGACCAAATCAGGTGATGGCTGGATGTTAAGTAGGTTGGCAGTAGCCAGAATGCCTGTACATCCAGACCCTTGACACCCCCCTTAAGGGGTTACGCTGGTACATCAGGAGGGGGCTTTGTTTTCACGGCTGCTGCCTGATGCTCCTGGAGCTGTTTACTAGTTGGAACCAGTCTGGTTGAGTGTTCTCCTTTACTGAGGCAGAGACAGATTCTGTGGTATTTCTTGATAATTGGGTTTTTGGCACCTTGGAATTTTACTAGATAGGCGTTGTGATCTGGTCTGTACTTGATGACTCTTCCTGGTCCATGGTGTACTGAGTCTAGTTTCTTTCTGTTGCCAGCTAGAATCCAGACGGCAGAGTCAATGAGAAGTGGTTCCTCTGTGGAGGTTACCTTTTGTGTTTTGAGCCTCTTTATTTCTGCTATTTTAGCTTTGAGGCAGATGTGTTGTAGATTTGGTGCTTGTTATACTGTGGGGGGTTTCCCTGGGGGGATCTTTATATATGGCTGTTTGTTGCGGGTGATTATTTCTGGTTTTTACCTGTAGGTTAGCTCAAACAGTGAATAGCCTGTCCCTTGGTTGGTGCGGACTTGGGATACTAATAATGCATGTTTCACGTATATTGGCCATGTGTATTTGGCTTTGACATACATTATTTTCTCTAGGGCCCTGATAAGGCTGCCATTGAGGCGTTCTACTCTGCCATTGGCCTGTGGCCTGTATGGAGAGGTTGTGGAGTGTTTAATCTTTTTGGATTTTAAGTTGTCATTTACTATGTGACCTGATAACTTGGTTGCTCCATCAGTTATGATGTAGTCTTAAGTGCCGTAGTTGGCTATGATTACTTTATTAATGAAACATTTGATGGTTTCTGCTTTATGGTCCTTTGTTGCCCATCAGATAAGCCAGCGTGTGGCAAAGTCAATAGCTATAATTAAGAAACATTGGTTTGTCTTTGTTTCTGGGAAGGGGCCCACTACTTCCAGTCCCCAAACCTTAAATGGTTCAGGGTCTGGTACTGGGTTGACCGTTGGCTGAGGAGCCTTTGTGCTGGCGTATTTCTTGCACACTGAGCACTTTTTTGTAACATCAATTATATCCTGTTTTAGATTGGGCCACCATACTATCTCTTTTAACGTGAGGTATAGGTTGTTAGCCTTTGTATGGCCTAGCAGGTGGTGATGTCTTAGTATGGTGTCAACTCTTTGTGCAAGTGGGATGTACAGGATGTATTTGTCATTAATAATTTGGTATATTGTGCCATTTGATACATGGAAGTACTTTTTGTTTCTTACTAATGTATTGTGGGTCAGTTGAGTGTTGAGGGGTCTTTCCCTTTAGTTTTATACTCAGTATTGTACAAGTTTGGCCAGTCAGGGTCCAGGTGGTCAGGGTGATCCTCTCTAGGCTGACATAGTCTAGAGAGAGCATCAGCTGTGACCAGCTCTGTCCCCTTTTTTACTGGATGTTCAAATTAAGCTTTTCCAGCAAGGACATTCATTTGGCTTGTTGCTGTGCAAGTTCATTCCAAGTTTTGAAATAGATTAAGGATTTATGGTCAGTTAGTACTTGGACGTTTAAATATCCCTCTAAGTAATATCTCCATTTCTTGCATGCCTGATATATTGCTAGCAATTCCTTACTGTGTATTGGGCATCTCTGCTTAGAATTAGTTAGTTTTCTGCTTTCGTAACATACTGTCAGGAAGTCTTTCTGCTCTGGCTGGCGGATGCGCAGGACTGCGCCAATGGCAGTGTCACTGGCATCCAACTCAAACTTGTAGCACCCATTGTTGTTAGGGTATTGTAAGATTGGTGCTTTGATCAAAGCTTTTTTTAATATTTGGAAATCCTTGTCACATTCTGGTGTCCAGATGAATTTCTTTTTGGCATTACCCTTAGTTAAGTCATTGATTGGTGTGGTGAGTTTTCTGCAGTCTTTGATGTATTTCCTTAGGTAAGCTACCATATCAATAAATCATCTAACTTGTTTAACAGAGGTGGGGTGTTGCATGTTATTTATGGCTTTTATTTTTTCTGAATCTGCTTTGATGCCACCATCAGAGACAATGTGGCCCAAGAACAGGAGTCTATTTTCCATAAATTGGCACTTACATGGTTCTGCATAAAGTTTGTACTTTGTAAGTTGATCAAGTGTCTTGCAGACATGTGTGAGGTGTTCCTCTTTTGTTTTTGAAAATATGATGATATTGTCAAGGTAGCATATTGTATTTGAGAGACCTTTTAGTGCTTGGTTCATCATGGTGACAAACTTTGTGGGAGCGTTGGTCATCCCAAAGTTCATTACTCTACATTTGAAGGATCCAAATTGCGTACGGAACACAGTCTTTGGTACTGTAAATTCAGAACTTGAATGTAAAAATGTGGGATTGTCAAATCCTTGGTCCAAATTTTGAATCACTTTTGCAGGCAACTCAGATGAGTGAAAATTAAAATATTAAATAAAATTAACAATTCAATTTGACTTTTTTTGGTTTATGTAAATTGGCAAATTTTGAATCTCTTGAGTAGATAACTCAACTAACAAAAGATAAAACTCAGCAAAAAAATGTGGGATAAATGAATCAGAAATGCAGGATTCTAATGTACAATCTGAGATTTCCTGTACTTCAAACAAATCATAGACATCATGGAAAACTTAACAAATCTGAAATTGCAGGATTGTCAAATCCAAGAACCAAGTTTTGAATCATAATTGCAAGGAATTTAAAATAAATATAATTTATGGGTGTCTCAAAAAGGATGCTAAAGGATCTAGAGTGGATTTGTGCTAATTCTTTTAAGAATCATAGGCATTCTTAAAAATCACCCTATTCCATTTTAGGACAGCTAAAATTTAGATGCTTGATTACAGTAGATTTTAAAAACGCTAATAATAAAATAGAATTATATTACAATCTATTTTTACCATGTTACCTTTTCTTTGGTGTGTTGATATTTCATTTGATGCTGATAATGTGATTGCATTTAATTGGATAGTTTCACCTCCAGTTGCCTTGGAAATAGGAAACCAAGTCACCTCCCCAAGACTAACTGTGGTTGCAGAGACAACTTGATTTCCTATTGCCAAGGTAATGGGAGGTGAAACTATCCAATTAAACGCAATCACATTATCAGCATCAAATGAAATATCAACACACCAAGGAAAAGGCAACATGGTAAAAACAGATTGTAATATATAGTTCTATTTTATTATTAGTATTTTCTGAAATCTACTGTAATCAAGTATCCTTAATAGCAGTACATGAATAGATAGTGCAGCAAACTGATGGTTTATCTTTTCCTCTCCTTTCTTCCTTGAAATAAAGTTTTGTTGGCCCCTTGGCTATGCTGGGGGCCAAAAAACTTTTAAAAAAATTCTGCATCATCAGGAGAGTAGCTCATATATCATTATATGGTTTGAGGTGCTATATTAGTGATTTAGAGTGCAGAATATTGCATCATTTCCAGTTTAGACAATTTTAAATTTCACTTAATTTCATGTCTAAACATGGTTGTTGAGATTGTATTTTCCATTTGATTTTATCCAGAGTGAAGTTTCTTGATTTGGGTTGATCTGTCCTAGTTTCTTACTTTACATTCAATTTGGATTCCAGTTCCTACAACTAATATCTGAGTTTACTAGTGGCATTCAAAAGTGATTTGAAATTTGGTTCTTGGATTTGACAATCCCGCATTTTAAAAAAACATAGTAAACTCAATGAAAATGGTTGATGGATTTGAACGCTTCAAATCTGATTCCAGTTAATTCATTTTGTCCATTGGAAATATGCAGTTCAACTTCAACTTTGCAAAGTGTCTATGAGTTCCCGCATTTTTAAAAATTCAAATAAAAATACAAAGAATTCAATTTAATTAAAAAAGGCTATCCCGCAGGAGTGATTTGAAATTTGGACCAAGGATTTGACAATCCTGCATTTTTACGTTCAGGTTCTGAATTTACAGTATGTCCTTTTCCTTTAATTCAACTTGGTTGTAACCTGAGGTGAGGTCAATTTTGGAGAGAAATTTGGCTCCTGAGAGTCTTTCAAACAGGTCCTCTATAAGTGGGAGAGGGTATTTATTCTTTACTATGCTTGCATTTAGTGCTTTGTAGTCAGTTACTAGACACAGAGTGCCTTTCTTTTTCTTTACAAAGAACACTGTTGCCACCATGGGGATTCAGACAGGCAAATGAATCCTTTTTCTAGATTGTCCTCAATATGGGTTTTGAGGGGTTGGGTCTCCATGGGGGAGATTCTGTAGAGGGGTGCAGGTTTGGGCATGGCTTTGCATAGGTTGATGCCATGTTTGACCTCCTGTTTGGGGGGGGGTAGCTTGGTGAGTTCTTCCTTGAATACCTGGGTGTATTCTTTTAGGAGTACCACAAGTTCTGGGCATTGGATCTTTTGTGTTTGTATGTTATTAAATTTAGTGTACCTCATTATGTGGAAGGCACTATCTTTGATTAGATGTTCTGAGTCATCTTATTTTATGACCTGGACAAAAACTGTGTCTCTTAGAATGAGGTCATTGGGTTCTTTGAGGATATTAAAATTGACTCTGTTGTGTTTGATGGTCATGGTTTTTGTTTTCCAACATACGCTGGGGTTCACTCAGGTGAACCAGTCCATGCCTGCTACAATGCCGTAGCTTATGTTGTTCATGATGAGTCCTTTGATGGACGTTTGTGTGCCTTGGAGGTCAATTCTGAAGGGAGTTGTTTTGCCTTTGAGTAGAACCTTTGATTTATCTGCCATTCTGGCGTATTTAAAGTTAGATTTGACAATTGGTATTTTGTACTTGGTTATAAATGGTTTGCTAACCATACTGTGTTGTGCACCAGAGTCAAATAAAATTTTATGTGTATGTAATTTATAAGTGCATGGGTAGACAAGAAGCTGTGAGTAATCTTTAATTTTTATGTTCATAAAAATGGAGGATTGCGGGACATGTGGGATGCGAGCAGCAAAGTTTGTGCCTTGGTACAATTTCTTGTCAAGTTGGGGGGAGACAGGGGCACTTATGCCTGTTCCCCCTCCTCTTTTCCTGTTCCTCTGTTTTGAGACCTTTGAGGTCAGAGAATGTGGGGTCAGATTCATAGCAGGTTGCTACTTCAGCATTGTTAACTTTGGCAGTGTCCTCTTTCTTGGGACAGGAGCAGTTTGCGCTTTGGATGCAATTGCCATTGTTGAGATTGGAGTTGCTGTTGTTATGGTTTGTATTTTGGCGTTTATTGCCATTGGATTTTTCTCTGCCATTGTCATTTGAGGAGCAATTGCCATTGCATGCAGCATATTCCATGTTTGCGCGTTTTTCTGTGTGCTTGGCTTCTGCAATGAGCGCAGGCATGGAGGTATTAGCCTCTGGGCAGATGAGGGAAGCAGCAGAGGGTTTCATTCTATTGATGAATGAGGCTCTGGTATGTACGTTATCAGCTTGTGCTGGGTTTTGGATCTTGCAATGTATTTCCTCAAATTCATTGGCGTAAGCTGCAATAGTGGTCTTTTGAGGAAGATCACTGAGCTGTATTGTGATGTCTTGGAGGGATTTGGTTACACAGAAATTGTGTGTGATGTCCGCTTTGAACTCCTCCCAGTTGTCAAGCTGGTTATCAGTTTGTGAGCCAACCCAGGTGGTAAACCAGTTAGCTGTGGCCTCTTACAGGCGCTTGCTGGCTTCCTGTCCCATTTCTTGTGGTGGATGCAGCTGGCGCAGAGTTTGACGGCTGTGTGGTCTAGCCAGTTGATGATGTTTTCTTTGTTTTTACCAAAGAACTTGTCAATACCAATGTATTTGGTGTTAGTCACTTCACCTGTGATAGGTGGTTGTGCATTTTTTTGTGGTTGAAGAGAGCAACTGTATTGAATAATCTTAGCGCATGCTTTGGGCATGACCAGACCTTTGAATATGGTGCACCCACTAGGTATATCTTTGTCAATGTTGTGGGCTCAGAAGTACGTTTTTCAG
The DNA here is from genome assembly GCA_014839935.2 of Entomophthora muscae. NCBI lineage: Eukaryota > Fungi > Entomophthoromycota > Entomophthoromycetes > Entomophthorales > Entomophthoraceae > Entomophthora > Entomophthora muscae. Next base: position 53,876 of record QTSX02000092.1, read on the forward strand.
GTCTCCTGGGATGTGGCCTGGTTGAGTACGTGAGCAAAGGTGGGCAGGTTTTGGTCATTCATTTTCTCTCTCATGGATGTGGTCAAGAACTGTAGCTGCTACCAGTGATAAGGAGCGCCTTTTGGGGAAGCTTCAAATATGGAATTAAGAAAGAAGAGAAGTGTATTTTATTGGATAATACTTTAGACTTATATAGACTTGACTGTGGCGGGGATTTAGTTGGATTGAACCTAGGGGTTGGTCATGTGCAAGATGGGTTCAAGCCGCTGGATACTTGGACAGTCAGGTGATATTGCTTGGTTACCATTCTTGGTATGTCAATTAGTATATTGGAAGGGGACAAAATTGGGCAATGGCTGGATTTTAAGTAGGTTGGCAGTAGCCAGAATGCCTGTACATCCAGACCCTTGACACTTTATTGTTATGAGCTTAGAGTATTGTATAGTATCTTGAGAAGTCACATGCTGTCCATGTACGTAATGGCATTAATGAGGCTTGTCCAAGTAGTTGTAAGAGTTTAATGGCATGCAGCACTATTCAGTAAAAAATGATGAGGATAAAATCAACAAATTGTCAACTATTTAAGCAGCACTAAACCAAATTGGGTGGAGGGACTCAATAATTTTGAACCTTTAGTAGTAGAACATAAGGCAGCAATAAAAATCAAAATTAACAGCAGCATTTAGAGGGGGAAATTGAAAGTCAAAGAAGATGAGGAGGCATAATACAACACAGGCCAAGGAACTGTGAGATAGTCAGCTGCAAAATGGAATAGAGTGGCAGACACATTGTACACAACAGGGGCCAACAAGCCCAAGTAATCAAGCATTTTATTGAAAATTTCTTTATTTTCCAAGGTAAATAATATATCTAGAAACAAGTTTCTAGAGGGGAATGGGGGAAGTTTAAGGTAGTTTAGAATGGGGTGGTGGGGATTCTATGGTATCTGATTAGCTGGCAAGAATATTTTTAGAGGTTTGGGGCCTACTTTTAAATTAACTCAATGATCTCACAATCTAAAAAATTTGATAACAAGCAGGTCAAGCGCTACCATCACCAAATAGTGTTAATATGGGAATTCCTTGTCATAATTAATTATTAAGAGCAGGGTAAGTCCAGATTTTCTTGGGCTATTTGAGCAACTCCAGCTTTAATCCATTTTTTGCCAATAACAACATTTAAATTATATAATGTTTTCAGGTATTTAGCTGAAACTCTTAGTTAGTTTCTTGTTTTCTGAGGGCAAGTGATCCCTTCTATTTCTTTCTAATGTAACAGTAGTTCTAATTGTCACAGCTATCACCAGATTCTAGTTTGTCAACCTGCTCCCAAACTTTGCCAAAGTGATTTCTCACATGTTGCAGTATTACACCCAAAGGAGATTTCAGAAACCCACCCAATTGGGAATGTGTCAAGAATGGCATTTTAATACTAGTGTTGAAAGCCCAGAAATCAAACCCTGGCCCTCAGGGAGCGCTTTTTACCAACCAGGATGAACAGAGACCCACAAACCCTCTGAATTACAGACTTGATTTGATAAATTTCTCCACAACCCGCCAGCTTAGTAAAGAAGATTCCCCAAATAAAGACCAGATTGCGGCCACTTTTGTGCCACCAAGGGCTTAGACCTATGCAGAGCTTTTAGCCTGCCAAAAGGAGGGAAAACAGGACCTGGAATTAAACCTTACAATAAACGCCAGCTGCTGCCAGTCTCCAGTGTAAAATTGACAATGCAATTGGCCAACTTAAGCAATGCAAAGAACAGAAGCGGTGGAAAAAATCATTTTCACTTCTGATAATAAAGATTAAAGAACCTTTGGTTCAAGAGAATCCTACCATCTTTAGTTTTAGTAATTTTCTATCTTCACTCTAGTGTAGTAGACACTAAAGCACCCATCCTTCCTAGTGACCATCCCAAGGACCCACTGCCTATGCTATACTGCCCCCTGGAGCATCTTTTAGACCTGTGCATTTCACCAAATATCCTCCAAACCCAGCTACTCCAAGTTTAACCTGGAGAACATACTTATTGACAGCCCCCTGGCAAGAACTAGAGTCATTAAAGCCTTTGGTTGTGAAGGAATGTGGTATGTAAGGCCACCCAGATTTTTCCATGACAAATACAACTATCTGCCTACTTACCTTTTACTGATGACCCTACCTCTGACCCCCATGATCAGACCACCCATTAGAACCTACTGTAGCCACTAATGCCACGTCAACTCAACTGTGTGGGTACTATATATTAATCTCACAGGCTTGATGGACTTGATAGTGCCAAACTCTGGTCCCTAGTCCTTTCCTGGGTGATCCCTATTATGTTATCAAGTTAGCGCCTATATTATTGTGGACACTCCCTGCTGGCCCAGCAGTTCCCCTGCCTGTGTCATCCAATGCCTCTATCATTGCCTGGATTTCTGAAAAAATGTTCCCAATTCTACAAGCAAGGGAGGACATATTGAGACCTGTAAGGATTGTTCCTCCTATAATTGATACCATATACATATGGAATAGTTCTCCAATGATTTGGTATCTTTTTAATAGGGGATTATAATGTTCTAAGAAGAACTATTTCCTCAAATATGATCACAAGAAGGTAGTAGAAATAGGTTAGAAGATATGAGAATCACTAGACAAAAGTAAACTTGGGCCAGGCTTAATCTTATCCTTTAACAGGGGATTTTCAGAAAGGATAAAAGTGATATATTGTTGCCCGGGAATGACATAGTACTAATCAACATCTGATTGAGGAGATACATTTATTCCAGAAGCTGGCTTGTTCCTAAAGATACTCTAGTTAATACCTGTAATACCCTAATCTTGTAGGTATTATCTGGAGTAAGTACAGCAGGAGGTTTGCAAACTGGAAGCCTATCAAGGCTGTGCCAATGGGATATATGGTCATCAGTAATCCTAAGACCTTGGCAGGGGGTGGAGGTAGTAACAAACTGTTGCCTTATTGGGGCCCTCTACTGAATGTTTGGCTGTGAGCCTTACTAGTAAAAATAACAGTGTGAATAAGGGTGTGCGGCCTGTTTAGACATGGCTGACAGGTGCCAAGAAAAAGGGGATGTTGACTGTTTAGGCAAAGCTGTTGAGTGTCTATGAACATGAAGGTGTTTTCTGTTAAGGCAATGGTAGATCTCTCCAGAGTTACATCATGATTGGGCTGGCAGTGCCCTAATAAATGGGAGTTAATTTTCTCAATGGTGGTCTCTTTGAGATGCCTTATGCCTGTGGGCTAGGCTTTTGTGAGTTGGCCTAACCACACTAACTGAAATGGAAAGATAGGTCCAGGCTATCTGAGGTCAAGCACCAGATCCCACACAGGTGGAATCAGATCCCAGGGCAACTGAGGCCTCAAATGCGGTGCCAGCAATGGTACTTATTGTTGGTTGGAGAAATCCCACATGACGCTAAACTCAGAGCTGTTGGTCTGATTCCCACTGTACTCATCCATAAGTTAATCTGGATCTTTGAGGGGTTTTCAATGATGGTAAGACAAATCAAAAACTCAAAGACCTTGGCAGGGGTATTGTAGCAATCAAAACTTCCTGCAAAGTATGTCAATACATAGTAGATGGAGGTGTAAATGGCCACAGATACAGTGGAGTGGGGTGATACCAGAGGGGACCAGGATCCACTGTATGAAGAGTTTAGTTGTGCTGGCTCTTCATAGTAGTTTCCCCCAAGTCCTTCTGGTGATGGCCCAAACATTACAGGGCCAGGTTGATAATCTCCAATCCCAAGGCAAGCTTTGAGTACAGCTGTGAAGATGAGATGATTCATCTTCACTAATTTGGGGATTGATGGGGTGGACTTCTTTAGTTGAGTTTGTAAAAATAAAGATTTATTGAGGGGGGTAATCTCTCAATGATAGCACAAACTATCATCAATATGGGTCCTTTATTTATTGTACCTCCCATTATGCAAAGTTTTGCAAGTGAGAGTAAAAAAATGGGAGGGGAAGTCTCAAGAGTTTTTAATGGGGAGTTTGGATTTTGAAAAGTGGATGGTGGCCAAGCCCTTGCTCTTCTCTTATCTGAGACTTGGAGAAGATTTCTTGGTTTTGGCCAATAGTTCCTAGTATTAGCATTGTCAAGGTAGAATTGGGGTTCATATTTATCTTGGGTTCTAATTTTATCAACTATTATAAGGTCTGGCAAGGGTTTGGCCCCAAACCTTTATTCTGGGCCCCAGATCCCCATTAGTTGGGACAAGGATTTGTTATTGAAGTTTGTAAATTAACCACATGATTTTCTGAGCTGAAACACTTGTGATCTGATTTTGACCCTTGGATTAGGGAGGGTTTTGATTGGCTAACCCCTTTTGGGACTTCTGATTAACTGTTGGTATTCTCTGATTCTTATTGGCTGCAGAGGAGTGTGGGTGGGGTCCCAGGTGGCCGTCTGGGAGTGGCCTGGGACCTGAGTGGCAGGCAGGTGGCAGGTGGCAGGTGGCTGCCAACCTCAGCAGGTGCCTGCTTTAATGATAAATTTTTCCAGTTTTTATTGAATTCTGATTGGAATTTTAAATCCTTATTTTTTCTCTGTCTAAATGGGGGAAATTGTTGATTATATTGGGCTATGACAGGAATGATATTTCTTTTCTGTCCCCATATTGGGAGGAGGGTGGCAATTTGGGTAGTTTCAGGAATATTCCTGAAAATACCATACACAAAAAAGAAAGAAAAACAAATAACCATTTATATCTATTCAACCCCCCAATTGGAAGTCTTGAGCAATTCATGATTGGAATTTTGGGCTTGTAAATAATTTTTGAATGGTATTTAGGATTATTTAATTTATTTATTGATTAAAAAAAATAAATAAAAAAATTATCAGCTTAAATAGAGTATGAAAATGTTGAAAAAGCTTTTTGAAATAGAATTCAGGTAAGATAAGGAAATTAATCTCTTATGAGAGAGAAGGAAAATTGCAATGGAGGTTTGATAACTTGAAACTTTTTTTCAAACAGCATCAATAAAGAAAAGTTAACATGATAATTTAGTCACTTAAAGCCAGAGATTAACAGATCATAGTTGTTGCTAATAGGGATATTAATGTTTAAGTTACTCCCCCTTTGGCCCTGGATAGGACAATATTTCTCTGCCGCACAAAGAAAACCTCCCAAAAACTGGCCAAGCCACTTAATTCTCTAGATTATTTGTCCCATATAGCGGAAAAGAAATTTGTACTGGCATACCCCACAGAATCACCTGTTTCCATTACACCACCCTGGGATAAAACACTGGTCAACTTGGACTACTCACTGGCTTGATGTTGTCTGCTCTTGAAAACCATAAGAGCCAACCAATTGAAATTGGCCACATCAATGTCTGTAAAGTTAAATCTTCCTAGAAGAAATAAGGGTTTCAGAGTCTCCCTCTGAAGCTAGCCAATTAGAAAGAAAGCCAGAAATTACTATGGAATCCTTCAACTCCCCTGACTATAGCCTGAAAAAATTTACCTCTAGCCAATCAGAGTCTTCAGTTCAGTCATGTGACTCTTCAAACTCCAATATGATCCCTTAAAACTGGCAAGGGGGACTTTCAGTCCCTTGCTTGCTCATTTTCTCATTAGTAAAGGCTTAGCTATGACAATTACATTTTATTTTACTGGACCTCTTTAAACCAGGTCCTTTAAATCTTAGAGTTTTTAATAGAAGTGCTAGTCTTCCTTTACCTTAGTAGTTGCTCCCTAGCTCCTGGCCACTCCTTTGAAGTGCCTGAAGTTAATGTTAGTAATAATGTCAAGGCTTACCCCTTTTGCTTTCAAAGGACAAGTTTGAACTCAAGTTTTAGTATAGAAAATTTAATAATTTCTTACTTTAATTCCAAATTTAAGTTTTTGCTCCACTTTGAACTCAACTTTGACTTACGCACCACCAAGGCCTCCCCCCTGTGTTCCACATATAATAATAGACTTCCAGGACATCTTCTGCACTTAAAAATTGTGAGAAATACCCCTGGTTTGGTTGTAGATCACTGTTTGACCTTTTTTCTCCACTCCCAAGGCTCCCAATTTCCTTGGTGCCTCCTAAACTGCTGCTTCTTATGTTGAAATTTGTGGTATTCATCCTGGCTCCAGTTCTGGTCATGATTTGGACCACCTCCCCAGATCTCTGGGGGCAAATATCTTCTTCTGCTTATTATGTGGGAGACAACTATACTCAAATCCTGCATATGCTTGAGGATCTTCCTAGATGGGCTCAAAATATACTTGTTATTGGCAAGAATCTTGTCAAAAGTCTCACTTGCAACAATCTAGAGCTGTCCTTCCCAGACTAAGATCTCATAATACTTTCTGAAGTGGTTGTTTTGTGCCATCTTCCCCTGTAGAGGGTAATTTTCCCTCTCAAAAGAAAGAGTTGGCCTCCCTAGAGCACGCACCCAGACGCACCCCTTGGTTACTTTGTGGTATTGTAAATTCACTGCCCCTTTGGCTTTGAACCACACCATTTTCCCTCAGCACACCAAGAAATCAAACCAAAGTACAGCCAAGCCTCTAAATTCTATGGCTGACTTGGTGAACACCGTTGACAAAAGTTTTATGTTGGCCTATCTTTCTCAAGCCCCACCAACTACACCATGTTTCCCCTATCCAACAGTAGAAGAATTGCTAATTAATTTGGATTGTTATTTGGCCTGATGTCACTCCCTTTTCAAGACTATTATGTCCAATAAATCATATGGGTAGACGTATGTTGCTACAAATTTAAATGATTCAGCTCCTTTGCAGGAATAATGTATAGTCACCAGCCAATCAGGTCCCTTGACAGAAATTATTCCAAAACTTTCCACTCCTCCTGACAATGGGTTGAAAGGATTCCCCCCAGCCAACAAGGGGGTTCCACAACTCCTGGCAGCAACATTCACTCTGATTATCTCCCTTAAATTGGCAAGCAGGCCCATTTGGGTCCCTGCTTGTCTATTGTTACAAAATAAAGATTTTAATCTTTCAAATAATTTTAAGACTGAAGTCTCTATATCTTAGAGTCCTTTTGTTAGAGTTTATTAGTATAAAAACTGAATTTCATTATAATAGTTTTCAAACCTGTTGAGATAAACAAAAAAATCTCAGTCTAAAAGTGAAATCAAGGTGGATCCAAATCTATTATAATTTAATATAAATTCCTTAATTTTTTATTTGGTTTTTAGACTGAGTTGTATTTGTTTTTAGACTGATATTTTTTGTTTATCTCAACAGGTTTGAAAACTACTGTACCTTTGCCCCCTTTTGGCTCCTGCTGGCTTTCCTTCTTGCTCCTAGACTTTACGTTAGCAGCATAGTTGATTACTTACCTTTATGCACTTTTTCTTTTGGGGTCAACCCCTATTTTAGTTAGTTTTAGTAATAAAAACTTACTTTAAATCTAAATTCTTTATGTTTTTGCTTTGCCTTTACTTTAAAAGTTTATATATCAATTCCAAAAGCCTCCTGGACTTTGAACTGGTACTCCTGTCTCATTCCTGCTATCCCAGGTCCCAAATTTCCTTGTGGTGTCCCTGGTTCATCAAATTTCCTAGTAAAAAGGGACAGTTCTTGACACATTAGAACCCAGAATTTTGTGTAGAATTCAACCATACTGGTCCCAATTTTCAAATTTGGGATTTTTACCTTGGCTCCAGTCCTGCTCTTGATATGGTTCACTTATTCTGAGCTGTGAGGCTGCTTCTCCTCCTCTAAATTTTTAGCTGGAGAGGACCCTTCCTGTCCGTTGACCCTATTAGAGGATCTCTCTGGTAAGGCAAACAATTTTCTGTCTACTAGAGGCAATCTGGCCTGCGCCTTAACATGTGACAACATGGAGTATGCCTTGCTTGCTGACCTCTCCACAGGATTCCAGCCCAAAGAGACCCCTTTACCCCACAACAAAGTAGTAGAAGATCTGCCTCCCCCCTCCAGAAAAGCCTGTGATTCCAGAAGTTGGCCACAATTGCATTTCTTGGTTAACCGCAGACATTCTCTTGATGGGGCTGAACACCTATCTTCCCCAACTATCCCCCCACTGCGTCCCTTTGGACATCTGTTTGAGTGGCCATATCAGTCCTGCATCAGATGGTGTCCTTGTGGGCCTTTCCCCAGGATGAGAGTCAAACTTAGTTAGTTTATCCCCTCTCTCTCACAACAAACATCAAATAATTATTGTTAACTGGAGTTCAAAAGAACTTAAAGGAAGAAAAAACTATTTTTTGTTTCTAAAGTCTCAAAATAGTTTTTTATGGTATTTACAGTTGGATAATATATTTTGGATTCTTCATCTAGGCCACTGGTAGATTCTTATGGGCTACCTTTGAATTATATATTTGTTTTGATATACAACTTCTTAATTTGATTAATATTTGATAAATTAACATACCAGAATAATTTTCAGCTTCAGATCCAAGTTTAAAACATAAAACCATAGTCTCTACTGTAAATTCAGAACCTAAACGTAAAAATGCGGGATTGTAAAATCCTTGGTCCAAATTTCAAATCACTTTTGCAGGTAACTCAGCTGAGTGAAAAATAAAATATTTAATCAAATCAGAAATACAGGATTCTAATGTATGATTTGAGATATCCTATATTTCAAACCAATCATAGACATCATGGAAAACTTAACAAATCTGAAATTGCAGGATTGTCAAATCCAAGAACCAAGTTTTGAATCATAATTGCAAGGAATTTAAAATAAATATAATTTATGGGTGTCTCAAAAAGGATGCTAAAGGATCTAGAGTGGATTTGTGCTAATTCTTTTAAGAATCATAGGCATTCTTAAAAATCACCCTATTCCATTTTAGGACAGCTAAAATTTAGATGCTTGATTACAGTAGATTTTAAAAACGCTAATAATAAAATAGAATTATATTACAATCTATTTTTACCATGTTACCTTTTCTTTGGTGTGTTGATATTTCATTTGATGCTGATAATGTGATTGCATTTAATTGGATAGTTTCACCTCCAGTTGCCTTGGAAATAGGAAACCAAGTCACCTCCCCAAGACTAACTGTGGTTGCAGAGACAACTTGATTTCCTATTGCCAAGGTAATGGGAGGTGAAACTATCCAATTAAACGCAATCACATTATCAGCATCAAATGAAATATCAACACACCAAGGAAAAGACAACATGGTAAAAACAGATTGTAATATATAGTTCTATTTTATTATTAGTATTTTCTGAAATCTACTGTAATCAAGTATCCTTAATAGCAGTACATGAATAGATAGTGCAGCAAACTGATGGTTTATCTTTTCCTCTCCTTTCTTCCTTGAAATAAAGTTTTGTTGGCCCCTTGGCTATGCTGGGGGCCAAAAAACTTTTAAAAAATTTCTGCATCATCAGGAGAGTAGCTCATATATCATTATATGGTTTGAGGTGCTATATTAGTGATTTAGAGTGCAGAATATTGCATCATTTCCAGTTTAGACAATTTTAAATTTCACTTAATTTCATGTCTAAACATGGTTGTTGAGATTGTATTTTCCATTTGATTTTATCCAGAGTGAAGTTTCTTGATTTGGGTTGATCTGTCCTAGTTTCTTACTTTACATTCAATTTGGATTCCAGTTCCTACAACTAATATCTGAGTTTACTAGTGGCATTCAAAAGTGATTTGAAATTTGGTTCTTGGATTTGACAATCCCGCATTTTAAAAAAACATAGTAAACTCAATGAAAATGGTTGATGGATTTGAACGCTTCAAATCTGATTCCAGTTAATTCATTTTGTCCATTGGAAATATGCAGTTCAACTTCAACTTTGCAAAGTGTCTATGAGTTCCCGCATTTTTAAAAATTCAAATAAAAATACAAAGAATTCAAAAATTAAAAAAAGGCTATCCCGCAGGAGTGATTTGAAATTTGGACCAAGGATTTGACAATCCTGCATTTTTACGTTTAGGTTCTGAATTTACAGTATCTTTAAATCATCCCTAATTACTTCTGAGGATCTAAAGTCCTGTTTTTTTATATTATTGTTAAATTATTTTTATCCAAGTGAATTGAGGTGCCCAAAATTTTATCTTCAGTAGACAGATTATTTAAAACCATAGCTCAGAGAAAGTTACCTTTGATAAATTGTTGTCAGAATCATCTAGAAGGAGGATCTTTAAGGAGAAGATGGTTCTTCCTGTCATCCATCCATATGGCTACAGGAAAAAGGCTTACATATGTGCCCATCTTGAGTCTCACTGAACAATTGATCCCTCATATAGGACCATGTGATCCTGGGCTACAAATGCCTGTAATGTACTAGGATTTAAGCCAAGAACCTCTTTAGCAATTTTAGATCCTTCTGATACTGAATCTACTTGTGACAAATATTATCAAGCTTTATTGCTCTCACTAGCCTTGGTTCAGCACTTAGAGAAATTGGGGCAATACAATGTTCCAATTTGGGTCATAAAATTAATTTTTATCATGATAATATTTAAAAGTAATGTATGTTGTACTTGCATCATAGAGAATTGCCACTGGTGTCATAAGACATGGTGTTTGTATCATTGAATAGAGAAGGTATCAATAATATTTGGATTATTCTCTCTGGGAGGGCTTATCAATAATCAGAAAAATTGGCTTAATCCTTTAATAACATATATAGAAGTGGGTCTGTCTGAAATGCCAGCTTAAGTGCGCTTAAGATAAGAGAAAGAAAATTGAGTTGTTGTTAGCATATTAATTTTTATTTAAAGATAATGGCTACGTCAAAAGCTGTAATTGGCCCATTGTGGTGTTCAAGCTCCTCAGACACCAATAAATGTCCTGGGTCAAAGCCAGGTGCCAGCTAGATGGGGATATCATTCTCCAAATGGGGTGATTCCTTAGGTAGCAGGGTGTACTTGGACTGCATTAATGCAAATTCTTCAAGCAACTTCCCAATGATCATACAAGCATCACCTCCATAGAAATTTACTTCAGCATATTTGAGGCCTTCCTTGGGCTGATATCATTCCTGTAACAGTCTTTTGAACTATCTTCCTATGAACTCCTTGCCCCTGGTAGTCATTCCCAAGTGTTGGGTTAACCAGTCCAACTCTTTCCCTGAAGTTTTACTTGTAGCAAATTTCCTGAAGCTCTGGAGGTAGAACTCTTCTTCACTTAGGCTAGGATAGAAAATGTGATGAGTCTTATCCATTAGAAACTATGCACAATTAGGGATAATAAATAGGGGTCAAGATTGATGTTTACTGTACTCAGAGGGAGGATTCTCTTAGAAACCTTATGTATTGCAGCCTGTTTTAGAGGAATATATTTGGGTTGCCAAGTCTTAGGGAAAGACACTCAAGACATATGGCAAGGAGCCCAAGACCAAGCAGAGGAAGTCTAAGAAACAAATCAAGTACTCTATGTCTTGGACTCGTTTTCTGTCTTTTGGCTTTCAATATCTCCTTGTTTCAGTCTCTTTCCCCCTAAATAGTACATTAGTTTTCAAACCTGTTGAGATGACAAAAAATCTCAGTCTAAAAACAAAATTGAATTGGATCCAAATTTAATGTAATTTAATATGTATTCTTTAATTTTTGATTTTTTTAGACTGAGTTGTATATGTTTTTAGACTAAGAATTTACGTTTATCTCAACAGGTTTGAAAACTACTGTACCTTTTTTTAGCCTGTGTTTCCTTTTGAATCCTTTCTTTTCCAGGCTTAAACTGTTTGGTTTTTCTTTCCCTATAATAAATTAAACTTTAATAATATTACCTCAGCCAATCAGGGCAAACTTTTCTTGTCAAACCCCTGACTTATTAGGCTTTCCCCTTCTATTTTACCAATGAAAAGCATTGATAAAACAGACTTCAGCCTTCAGACAATCATGCACTTTGATTGACCTGTTTCCTTGAACAGTTTCCCTAGCTACCTGCTCCCATCCTTGATTCAAACCTGTTATCTCCTTGCTCCAGAAAAATCATGGCTCTGTGTTTTGAACAATTTCCCTGTTTTTTATTACGTTTTTCTGAGTCAATTCAAACAGTTTTCTCTTATGTTTTACTTAAGGATTTTGCCTTTCTGGGATTTTCTCAACATTTTTCTGTGCTTCCCTGTCCCTTGTCAATTCTTGAGCAAAATTTGGAGCCACCTGTTGCTCTGATTTTGCTCCTCTTAATGCCCCAGCAAAATGTATGGCCCTGCTTTTGAAGTTTCTTTGTGCAGTTCCTGCCTGTTCTGGCCTCCTTCCACTCAATCACTTCTTTAATAAATGCCTTTGTTTAATATTCCAACTATTTCTCCTTTATTTCTTTATATTATTAATTTATTTAAATTCTGTTCTTTTATTAATTTCTTTATTTAATTCTTCTATCTCTTTATTATTCATTTCTTTATTATTCTCTTTCTTTCTCTGTTTATTTCATCTCTTTAAATCTTTTCTCTATGTTATTAATCTCTTTCAGCCACCCTTGATGATTTTTCTATTCTTCTTCTCCTTTTTCCTGCTAATTTCCATCCATGTCTTCTATCTGAGCTTCTCTATTATGTTAGTCTCCATCAGTCAACACCTCATACTCAGGAAATAAGTCTCCACAAGCAAATCAACTTATAATAGACCCCCATCAGTGACCTATACTTTAGGACATAAGCAACAGACACCCCTCATATCTTGCCACTGTTTTTAATTACTAAAGTGGTTAACTTGAGCTTTCAGGCACAAAGTAACCAACTTCACTTCCCAGAAAACTTCAAATCATCAAGTTTTGCAGCTGTTTCTCTAGAAAGCCACCTTAATGATGGATGTGGGCATAAATATGTTTGCCTAGTAACTTCAAGAACTTCTCAAAGCTACCAGGAAAACATAGAAAGATAAACCTTACCCCCAGCCTAGGTAAAGTTATCCAACTGTACGCCCCCTGTAGTTGGTACCAGGGTCTCAGTGTGTGACCGTACGACAGTCACTATTGAGTATTTAGCCAAATAAATGCTCCAAAATATAAAGTTATCCCTGTTTTTCTGATTATTGGATGTGGATAGGTTGGATTGGAAGTCTTAAGGTAAAAAGACCTGAAAACTGGATATCTAGGTTCAATAAAAGAACAGAAGGCAAGATTGGCCAAGTCAATCTGGGAGACTGGGTGTCTCCAAGACAGTTTAATTAATCAGGAAGATTAATAAATAAATACACAGGAATATAATTAATGAGGATTTAATTATATTGGTTAAATTGTCTTGACTATGTCAAGAAGTTTGGTTAAGGTCAACCATAAGTAAACCCCCAAATTTTGGGTTAAAAGCACTGCTTTGGCAAATTCATTAGGTTAAAAGCGCTGCCGCGCCGCCTAATGGATTTGTGAAGCGCCAAGTTGCCACTATCAAATTTTTTCGGGCGCTGGGGCGCTGGGGCGCTGTGAAGCCGCCTGGGAAAGTTCCTGAGTGCTGCAGTGGCGCCTAGTTTGAGTTTCAAGGCGTTTTAATGGGTTTTTAGGCAAAAAAACCATTAAATACAAAGATAACTAAAAAAGGCAAGGATGCCTAGGAATTCAGGGTTGATCAGCTGTTTCCCAGTTGGAACATTAATAGCTAAGTTTTGGGATGTTTAATCCACAGGGTTTTGGCGCCGGGAGCTGAGGAAGCTCCATGCTGAATTGGTACATTGGGATGAATGAAGTCAGGTGACTTCTTCCCATTGTAGGTTGATTCTCATAGGTTGAGAAATATTGGTGATCTTTTAGGTAAAGATCTAGATTTGAATGACTTGAACATCATAGATCATGTGAGATGAATCATAGGTTGATTCAGGAACCAGAGGGGTTTTCAGCCAAATATGCCCCAAATGGTATATAAGCAGAAACAGCTACACTTTAATAAATATATTGTCAATTTTGACGCTTTCCCCTCAACTACCTTTTCAATCATTATGTCTTCTTTGTTAAGTTTTGAAAGGGCCAAATTTGGAGTACTTTGCATGGAAACTGCTGCTGCCAGGAAAGAGGTTCCTACAAGTTTTTTGGAGGAAGCTTGGGCAAGCTTGGAGGTCACCAAGACTGTGCCTGAGGAGTCCTTGGTGGAGGTAAAGGCTGTGTTTAAAGAGTTATACTCCAATTACTTTGCAAAGTAAGAGACTCCTGCCCAGGGAAACCAAATCTATGCGTGGGATTCCTGGAACCTGTTAGTAGGATGGGACAAAATCTTAAAACAAGTGAAATCAAAGGCAAATTGTGAAATTGAGGCTTTAAGGGCAAGGGAGGAAAAAAGCATTGATATCATGGCCTGTTGGCGGGATGATAACAAAGTGTTGTCCCATAAAATTGCCTCTCTGGAGACAAAGCTCTTTGAAGCTTTGTCAAAGGAAGTTAATGGGAATAAGAGTCAAGGGCAGGATAATGGCGGGATGGACTGGTTGGACCTGGATTGGCCACACAGTGCCACCTCAGCACATCCATCTCCAGCTAGTCACACCTTCTCTATCATTATATATTATGAACCAAAGGCCACCTTACTCCCCTTCCCAGTCCTAGATCACTCATCCTCATTAGCCCAAGCTAGACATATCAATAAAATAACTAACATTTACCTGTTTCTAAGCATTTAATCTTTATTTTTGCCAAAACAGCTCTTGCCTGCAAGATGCTTCCTTGTGGATTGTCACAACCATCCTTGTATATAATAATTTACCAGCAAATTTTGAAAGTAAGTAGGTTTAATCTGTAGAGTGTGGCCTAAATTATTAGTTGTAGCTGAATCAATTATAGTTCAGTATTCAGAATTGGGAAGACAGCAGTTCAGGCAGAAGTAACAGAGAAGTAGGATGATATGATAACTTTATTGTGAAACAGTAGTTAATATGCAGAAAAAAGAAGTCACTAATTCATAAGGTATGGCATTTTGGTGGGATTCAAGTATGGTGTGAGAAGCAAATAAATAATTGAGGGGTTATTGCCTAAAATATGCTACTCTCTTAATTTAGAGATATTGCCTGAATTTGACACTGGTAGCAAAATTCCTTGTGTTGTTAGATATATCACAGGAAGGCTCTGTGAGCGTTTCCTGTGTGCTTTAAGATATGTTGGAAGGCAAGGTTTTAAATTTGGTTGCAATATATGTGTGATATTAGGCTGATTTACCACAAAAATATCAGGCTGATCATCACACACAGATCTTATCAGTTGCACACTGTATTATCACTTGATTACCATATGATTAAGTGTAGTAATTATATGTTGTGTAACTATCAGTTTATTATAATTGATAGACCTATTATATAATTTATAATTGTTAGCACATAGTGATTATCATTGATTACATTCAGTTTAATTACTAGATGATTAATAATGTTGCATCCAATCTATCCCAATGGATATTAGATTACTTCAGCCTCATTCCAGCCTAAGAGGCGCATATATACATATCAAATTAATGGAGATGTAAAAGACCTTGGAATACTGATTTTGCAACAGCACCATACATCAGATAATAACCAGTTCAATATTGGGTTGAGTAAGCAATTAAATAGTTTATAATCCTCAACTCAGCCTTTAGTATTGGTAAACAAAAGCTTACCATCTGGAATAAGATCACTAGTGAGATACAAAAAAGGTAAACAGGAATATCAGTATTCTACCTTTTAAAGTAGGAAGAAAGAATTGGGACTATTTCTAAGCATCAACCAAATACATTGTAGCATCCTAGTGCTATATGAGACACATAAAGGTGAAGACAATTGATAATTTCTATTAGGCTAGCTCAAGAAGAGCACAGGTTGTAGCTGGAGCAATATGTAAGCCTTGAGAAGGCCAGTAGTGATACACGTCCCAAGGACAACTGATCAGGATAGACATAGCCAGAAAGAATAAGAACTATTGAAAAGGTAGCCACTAGTAACTGTCTGAAAAGACAAGAGCAAGGGTTTTTGTAGTATTTGAATACAGAAACCTTGAAGGATGATAACAAGTTCTTAGTTATCTCTGGATAGATTGCAGTCACTGGCTAAATTGTACTCCAACTTCAATAAACACAATTATCTACAAGCTCTATTCCACTGTTGTCTGTAGTGTTCTTTTTATATTCCATATAGAGTATATTGGCAAGGCTAACATCTTTCTGTATCTTTGAACTACTAAGCATTATCTACAGTTGCTTTACATTGGTGCTCACTCAAAAAAAGCCTATACTAATAACTGCTGAAAACGCCCCTGTCTGCCAGAGCTTGTCTTTGGTGCTGCCTCTGTCCAGCTTTGTTGAGAAGTATGATTATTAAATGAAATCTAGAAACAGTGAGAGTGATCCTGTTTTTTATGAGCAATACTGTGGTTACCCACCCCTTAGTATGTTCCTCTGGTTGTGGCTCTTTTATCATTGGTCCCCAATAGTCCTGTGTTGGTTTAGTTGTATAACCGCACACAGATTGTTGAGCTTCATGAAACACCCTTATGTGGTTTCTGTCTCTGTCCTTCTGCCTGCCATCACAAGACACTCAGCATATTGTTTCATTAAAAAGACCAAGAAGAGAGTTAGTAGCTCTATTAGTTATAATTTAATGCCAAATTCCAAGTCCTCCAGGAGCACCTTTCCGGGCGACATCACAACATTGAGTACCTCTCTGGCTTTATGCAGCCCTAAGTCAAGCAACTCCAGTTAGTCACAGCCTGTCAAAATATGGAACTCTGCCATCTGGGGATGCCCTCCTCTCCTGTTGCTGCAAATGGGCTGACCTATGGACCACAGCCAATGCTTTCTTTGCAGAGATTTGTGCTGTAGTCCTCTTAATCCAGTCCATGAGGGCAACGTCCATGCTAGGATTGATTAACTAGTTGATATACTAAACACAAAATTCAGAGAGAGAATATATGAGGCAATTACGCCCTTGGTGTCTCTCTATCATGGCTCCAGGACGTCCACAGTTTCTATGCTGACTCAGATAAATTCAGTGCCTGTATTGCAGAGGACCTAGCTATCACTAACCAGAACATAATCTCCTTAGAGAAGGAGATGGAAAACTAAGCAACAGATTGCACACTTTTGAGAAGTACATTCTAGAGGACTTCCAGAATCTGGAAGCCAAGTTGGACTTGCATACAAATAAATTATAACCAGCTACTCCTAAAAACCCACCATGTCCAAACTCAACCAGGGTTGCCATACTAGAATCAAATATGATATCCCTGGAAGATACAATAGTGGGATATAAAGAGAAATATGCAAAAGCCCATGAAATACTAATGTCTTTACAAACAGAAAACCATCTGTCAAGAACGTGGTAGCTTGCCTCTCAAAGCTTCTATCTGGTGTTGAGACCAATCTCCACCAGATAGATAGTCAAGCAGACTCTTCTGATACCCAAGTACAACTGAATCAACTGGAGACTCAAATACAACACCTAGAGTCAAAATGATCTAAATTCAACCCAAATAACATGTCCCCTCCTCTTCAATGATGTCAAAACCGCAGGCTTGACCCACTGGAAAAGTTCCAACCAAGCGGGTTCATGACCCGCAATCCAATTATCCTGTCACTTGAAGCCAAACTAGGAAGTCAACTTAACTTACCAAATCCAATAACATGAAAAGAGGATGATCCTTTATGGTGGATACCTTGTTTTGGCGCTTGACTCATTATCAGGATCAAGCCACCCCCTTCTTCCATCCAGCTGTGTGATTACCAATCATGTTACTGTTATCCTTGATTCACATGAACTATATAATCATTATCTCTCAATAAAGATTATTATCTAGTCTCTAAATATTTTTCCCTGTGTAACTCTGCTAAAACAGCACAGTTACAACATTGTACCACAGGTAGGCTCTCTATCCTACCTTATCTTGAAAAATTCTGCCTGTTGCCTGCACACACAGCAGCCAACAAATCCTTGACAGAATTATGTCTGGCCTCCTGCCTGACTGGACCCTGTACACTCCTGGTGCCGAGATACCTGATGGCTTTGTCCTGTACCAGAACACAGTGATTCCACTACCCGCCTTCAACACCATGTCTGCACAAGGTTTCTTTCAGGCTCCCTCCTCAATGCTGTGACCAGCCAACAAAAACACCATGCACGCCTACGTAGCTCAAAGACTACAAAGTGCTTCCCTGGAACCTTTTTCTGGGACCAACAACAAAAACACTGCCACATAGATTTAGTCTGCCCAGAGCAAGCTGGCCTAGATGTAAGGCCTGCAGCATTTCTGGATTGCAGAAATCACCATTTGCCTGACCCATGACGCTGGCACCTGGTGCAACAAGTGGCACAAGGAGCACACCAACAAGAACTTGGATACCTTTAAGCAAGTCTTCCTGGAAAGATTTTTGCTCAAGGATACAGCGCTTTTGATAATACACCAAGTAAAGAACCTAACCCAAACAGGCACTTTGAAGGAACTCACCTGCGCCTAAAAGGAACTCTGACTTTGTGCACCCTCTGACATGGCCTTTGACACCCCAGCCACACACCTCATGTACTACAACGCCCTTAAGTTACATGTGATGAGGCATGTGAACCTGGACCAGGTGACCAACCTGCAAAGCTTGTACCATGAAGCAGAGAAAGCGGAGCAAACCTCCAACGCACTTCATAAGGCACAAACCGGGAAATGAAAAAGACCCAATGACTCCCATCCAGGCGGCTGCTCTACTCAATCACCCCCTGGAGGCAACAGGAATAATGCCAACCACAAGCCCACAGGATCAAATGGGCATGGAAATGGAAATAATGGCCAGTCAAACTGTACCCATTTCTGTGTCACTGCCACGCAAGGCAACCAAGACAAGGGAAAAGACCGGGGAGAGCACTAAGCAAGCCAAGCTCTCCCCACACAACTCCTGACTTGCCCAATGATGAATACCAACCCAAGGACGTGGACCAATGCCCAATGATCCAAGTGCCCTTGGAGTACCTGGTACTGTACACCATCACCAGGCATCCCAATAAACTGATGTCCTATTCTTTCCGCTTTTCCAGTTACACAGGATCAGCACTCCTGGATTTGGTTGCAGATTGAACCCTGGTCAACAGTAGCTTTGTGGATAAGTTCAAGCTGGTCACTAATCCTTCACGGATTAAAAATGTGGTCCTGGCTGAAAAACACCACATTGCTGTGACAAAGGAAACTGCCCCCTTCTCCGTCATGCTTGAGAACCTCCACTCCACCATCCAAGGTCCTGTCATTGACTTCCCAAAGTTTGATATTGTGCTGGGACTAGACTGGTTGCAAAAGAACAATCTTCACGTATACTGGGCAACCTCAGTGTTGACCATCAAGCGTGAAGATGTCAACCACCAGATCTACCCTGACTCTGTGGATCAACTCCTATATGACCACATCTTTATACGCATCACAGAGACCCTGGACAAAAAGGAGAACCTGAAGGCAATTGACTTGGACTCCTGCCAGTACAAGATCATACATTTCAAAGACCACCTTGATACCTTCACGCTTCAGGACCACAAAATTGTGGCCCACCATCCAGAAATCTTCAAGGAAGCACTACCCAGACTGTCCCCTGAGAAGCACATTCAGCACTCCATCCAACTCAAGGGGGTTGTACCCAAGGCGCGCCCTATCTACAGGCTGACCCCAAATGAAAACAATGCCTTTCAAGCCTATCTCAAGGAGACATTGGAAAAAGGACCTATCTTCCCCTCACAGTCTCCCTTTGGGGCCACCGTATTCTTTGTGGCCAAGAAGAACGGTATCTTACGTCTGGTCACAGACTACCAAGCCCTAAACAAAGTTACCATTAAGAATTTTTACCCACTACCACTGATTGACAACCTCTTTGATGCCTTTGGAGAAGCCACAGTCTTTTCCAAGATCAATCTGTCAGCGGGCTACAACCAGATTTGCATCAAGGAGAAAGACATTCCCGAAACAGCCTTCTTCACAAAATACAGCTCCTACAAATGTGTGGTGCTCAAATTTGCCATGGTAAATACCCTGTTCACCTTTTTAACCTTCATGAACAAAGTATTTACGCCCCACATAGGCAAGCACACCCTAGTGTACCTGAACAACATCATTATCTACAGTTCCTTGGTGGAACAACACCACAAAGACCTCGAGGCAGTCTTTGCTTCCTTGGCACAACACAAACTGTTAGCCAAGCCCTCCAAGTGCCAGCTCTTCTGTGAGCAACTACCCTTCTTGGGACACATAGTTTCAAAGGATGGCATCAAACCCAACAGTCAAAAGATAGAGGCCATCTACAAGATGCCACCACCCAAGGATAAGTTGGAGCTCCGCACCTTCTTGGGAATGATGGCCTATGTACGCCGCTTCATACCTGACTGTGGCAATTTGACTGCCCCCTTATCTGCCATAACAGGCGCTAGATCCAAGTTTGTGTGAACCCCCCAACGTGACCTCTGTTTTAGACACCTCAAGGAGAAACTCACAACAGCTTCCATCCTGCAATATTCCAAACGTGACAGGGAATACCAAATGGAAACCAACGCCTCAGATGCATTCATTAGGGGGTACTATGAATCAAAAATAACGACAGTGACTTCCTGCCTGTAGCTTATGAATTTCAAAAACTGACAGATGGTGAATGTTGATACCCTATCCACAATAAAGAACTGTTGGCTATTGTGCACTGCCTAGTCAAATGGCGCTGCTACCTAGAACACCAGGAAGAATTCACAGCATTAACTGATCACAAGTTGCTCATCTATTTCAAAACTCAAGCAAACCTGTTGCACTGCCAAGCTTTCTGGATGGAGCTATTATAGAGGTTTAATATGCTCATCTAGTACAAACCTGGGGCCAAGCTTGCCATGGCAGACGCTCTGTCCCGCCTGTATGTCTGTGCTCTAAGAGGAGAAAATGTGCTTTACCCAGATTGGCCTCTCTTAGTACTACAAACAAAGGACAAAGGGTTTCCCCCCGGCACAACCGGCTAACAAAGGAAAAAGTCATCAAAAATAAACACCTATTTGCTGAGGTATATGGGACCCTACACAGAAAAATGTCTGATGGCATAACCATTCCTTACATCCCCACACATCAGCAAGTAGACACCATCCTGCGCTATCACAGAGACCTTGGACATACCAAGAGCCAAAACCTATATGAGTTCCTTAAGCATAAGGCCTGGTGGTCAACCCTATATTGCAATGTTCAAGAAGTGCTAGACTAATGTGAAGTATGCAAAAAATTTGCCAAAAGCAAAACCCTGCCAAAGTCAGTACTTCCCATCCACACATAGCTACTTTTCAAAGTATGGGCTCTTGACATTGTTGGCCCCATGCCAGGAAAACACAACCCTAAGAAATACATCATCACTGCCATTGACTTTGCTACAAGATGGACAGTAGCCCAAGCAGTAAAGACACACACTGGCAACAATGTACAACAATTTATTGGCAAGGAGATAATCAGCAAGCTCAGAAAGCCAGAACTCCTGATAACCAATGGAGGGAAAGAATTAACCTCCAAAACAACCAATGTATACCTCGCAAAAAATGGAGTCAAACACACCCTAACAACACCATACCACTAACAGGCCAATAGACGTGTAGAGCAGCTTAATGGTAGCCTTGTGCAAGCCTTAGCCAAACTCACTGCTGGGATACCTGAAGACTGGTATAAGCAGCTATCAACTGCACTACTTGTATACCAAACCTGAATGAACAGATCCACCGGGAAAAGTCCATTTGAACTGGTATACAACACACAGCCAAATATCATTCAAGCATTGACAGGACTTAAACTGGAAATCCCAAGTGAAGTCCCTCTATGCTCAGACCCTCACGTTGTAAGAGAAGACAGCAAACAAACAGTGAAAGAGAATAAACGTCTACAAAAAACCTTTGTTCCCATCTTCAAGAGACATGAAGTTGGGGACAAAGTTTGGGTCATCAATGTTGACAAAAGCAAACTATAACCCAAGAAGGTGGGGCCAACAATTGCTCTAAAGGTAAATGACAATAACACTTACCTTGTACAAGGGCTAGGGAGACGTAAGCAAGACAAGACCCTACACCATGATTGCCTATGACCCTGCAAAGTGAGACAAAAACAACAAGAAATCACCCTGCCTGCCACATAACAACAATTAGTTCAATATGGCACACGGGCTCCTGACAAACTCCCTAACAACCTACCCCCAGAGGAGGCCAATCTTCAGTTGGGGGGGGGGTGTTGAAACCGCAGGCTCAACCCGCTGGCAAGGTTCCAACCAAGCAGGTTTGTGATCTGCAATTCAATTATCCAGTCACTTGAAGCCAAAATAGGAAGTCAACTCAAATTATCAAATCCAACAACATGAATAGATGATGATTCTTTATGATGAATACCTTGTTTTGGCGCTTGACTCATTATCAGGATCAAGCCACCCCCTCTTCCATCCAACTGTGTAATCAACAATCATGTTCCTGTTATCCTTGATTCACATTGACTATATAATCACTATCTCACAATAAAAATTATTATCTAGCTTCTAAATATTTTTCCCCTTGTAACTCTGCTAAAACAGCACAGTTACAACAATGACAACAGATGGGTACAAGGATTCAGATGATCTCTCTGAAGAGGAGATCCTGCAGTCAAACAGAGCATTCCTGATGTCTTCACTACCTTATCAAACAGATTGTCAGGGATCCAGTCTTGGGCGGCCGGCCTGTCATTTTCAGGGGTAACTTGGGCCAGGTCTTTTGCGGGCAATGCCCACCACAAGAGGGGAGTTAACTTCAAAAGGTAGGGGGCTGACTTCCCCACCCAAGACCACAAGCCAGCAGCCGGGATTATAGTGTCAATCACCCAAGTGTGGATGACGTACACAATCCCAAAAAGCTTGCCAGTATGGTTGGTTGGGAGGTTGGGTGCAGAAGCAGGCATGGGTTTCAGGGTCATGGGCGGCTCCATGGACAGGTTGTAAGCAGGGAGATAATTTAATTTTCCTCTTAACAACTTAGGTGTTGAAAATATCCACAGGCCTTGTTGGTTGTATCTAACTGTGGATTGTATGCAGGCCAGGGGATCAAGCTCAAGTATCTTTTCTGGGGTGTATCCCTTGCATTCAGACTTCAGAGGGTAGTCAGTAAAGTGGATGGGTTCAAAGGGTACACCAGGAGGACAGAAAACAGCAGGCGGTGGGGCAGGTGGGCCAGGAGATCTTGAACTGAATTGGTAGACAGCAAATACAAAATAAGGCAATAGCTATATGAGCCAAATTAAAAATAACCTTTATTCAAAAATGGCAATAAGTTTGGAGCCTGGGGTACTTGGGTCTATATAGTACCCCCCCTCTAAACTTAACACTTTCCATGGGGGGTTCATCAGGGCATTGGGAAGACCAGGGCCAGGGAAATTGGGTGCTTGGGTCCAAAGGCGGCAAAATGGCACTCAGCCTGGGAGTTCTTTCATTGGTCAGGAATCTTGATTTGGCTGCCTAATTATCTTGCTTTAGTGTCAAGGTCATGGGACCGGGTTGCAGGCCTGTGCCTCTTTCCTGGGTTGGCTCTTGATTGGTTGCTGGTGTATACTTTGAGTTTATGCTAATAGTTGCAAAATCAGTACCTCCATTAGACTCTGTGATTAATCCTTCATTTGGTGCAATGATTTCTTTTGTTTTTCTCTTTTTACTGCATGAGTCAATACACTTGGTATCAGCTTGTGGGGGCTTAATCCCAGAAAAACGTGGGCAGGCGGTCCTGCAGTCCACAGACCCAGTGGCCCAAAGGAATCCAGGTTTGGGGTTTAATCCCTGCTCCCAGGCCTGAGTTTCTAGGGAGGAAGAATTGTCAATCCTGACACAGATAGCCTTATACACCAAAGGTGACACCAAGAGCCAGGTGCACATATACAGCAGATAGACAGTCCACAGCTTCACCACAACAAAAAGATAAATCAACTAACACCAATGAAAGATTCAAATCACTGAACCTCCATAAGTGTGAAAGAAAAGGAAACATACACTCCTTCCTAAGACTGTTCAAAATGTCAATGAGAGGGGCAAGTGATCACCAAAAAGCCACTACCCTAATCACATCCCTCAACTCATTAAGTGTCAACTTAGTAATTTCATGCCTACCCAACTTAGAATTGTCCTACATCAAGGCTAGACACACAGTCTTGGAAAAGTTTGGAAGAGAGGATATCCTCTTCACCAAGAAGTCCAAATTTGGAGCTATCAAGTTCAATTCCAATGAAACATTTTAGAATTTTCTGAGCATTTTTACCACAATGCCCTGGTGCAACTGGGCTCTGGGGCTATCTCCACTTTTCATTAGCGCCACAATAAAGCAGGCAAACCTTCCACACAAAGAGCTTCATTGTGCTATGGCCCCAGAATATGCTAAAGGGAAGGATTTATTGGAAATAGTAGACTTCCTTCAAAGCCATGCAGAAACCTTTGGCCCTCCTTGCAAACTGGAATAAAAAACTACAAAGCTCAGTTACAAGAAGCCCTGATACCAGCAAGAAGATACTTTCAAGTTTTGTGCGCACCCTACTGAATTAAAGGGTTTCTACTTCATCACCTGCAATACTTCTGGTCACTGGAAATTGAATTTCCCTGCCACTATTAAAAAGGAACACATATTGAAAACAAGTGCACAAGTGTCCCACAAGAGAAAAGCCAAGGCAGAGTAAAAGAGTGTAAGGCCTTGCTCAATATGGGACAAGATTATATAAAAGCATAAAAAACTACAGGGTTTAAATTTAAGATTTATAGGAAAGATAGTAAATTTTGAAATAATATCTTTAGAGAAATGGCTAAGATCATGTAATTTGTAAAGTGTGGTGATAAAGTTTGTAAAAATCCTAAAATGACTAGGTAATATGAAGTGTTCATCAAATTTCTGGTTTTTAAAAGGAGAATATCAATATTTGGGAACTTAACATGGGATGAAATGTCAAAATTTTATATGAATTATCTTTAATTTTAAAGAGATTTGATAGTAACCAGCAGTTTGCTGATTTATTATCTCCTTAGTAAATAATTGACTAAAAAACAAGCTGTGTTAATTTAGAAAACAAAATCTAGTAATTCTTAATAATATATGGCCTCAAAGTAGTAAATGTAGAAAATGAAACTAAATTAAAATCTAAAACTGTAAAGTAATTCAAATTTTTGTAAATGTGCTGTTTTAGCAGAGTTACAAGGGGAAAAATATTTGGAAACTAGATAATAATCTTTATTGAGAGAAATTGATTATATAGTCATTGTGAATCAAGGATAACAGGAACATGATTGTGTTGACCACACAGTTGGATGGTGAAGGGGGGTGGCTTGATCCTGGTAATGAGTCAAGCACCAAAACAAGGTATCCACTGTAAGGGATCAGCATTTGTTCATGTTGTTGGTTTTGCCAATTCAAGTTTACTTCTTAGTCTGGCTTTGAGTGGCCAGGTAATTGGATTGTGGGTCACAAACCCACTTGCTTGGAACCTTGTTGGTAGGTTGAGCCTGTTGTTTTTACAAAATGTAAGTTATACAGGAAAGTAGGAAGATTGAAGTAGAAAATCTATATATAAGCTTAAAAGAACAAAAATTTTAAAATAAATCCTTTTAGGCAAGGAGACTTAGAATTTTGGCTTAGGCCACTCTTCTTTTCCAGCTTTATTTATAGTAATATAGTAAGGGATAGTTTCATCCTTTTGCAAACTGTAATCAGGAAATATAGGTTGGGATTATTTGATATTGTTGTAATGTTACAGTTGCAATTTCAACTGCTTGAAGTTAATAGTAAAACAAAGCCAGAGCTTTGAAAAAAGCAGCAGAGTGAGCAAAAGTGTAGGCAGAACAGGATTCACTTTTGATCTTCAAAAGCAAAAAGATGATGTAAAGGCAATAATTTAAATTAATAATAAATTTTAAAATTTCAGCTTATTTTAGATAAACTCTAAGTTTTTAAAAATCTAAAAATTAATAAAATTTCTAAAGCATGAAAAAGAGGGAAATTCTACCTCCTCCAAAGCATTAAAAATCCTTATTTAACCAGTCCCTGGGACAAACAACCCAGAAGAAATGAGAAAAGATGCATGTTGCATCCCCTAGATGGATAAGGCAATATGTTGTCCATCAGGGGTAAAGTGGCATAAAGATTATACAATTGTGCAATTGTTCTGGTGCAACACACCATCTCAAAAACCCAATCTCAAAATAAAATATCTCAAAATATACTATCTCAAATTTTTTCTATCTCAAAATAATAGTATTTATGCCATCATAATTTATAGCATTGAAACTACAGTAGTTTTAAAAGCTATGGCAACAAGCAAAAATACTTCATATTTAAACAGAATGATTTCAGATTTAAACAAAATCCAAGTTGCGCAAGATTCAGGATTCAATTAATTTAAATATTTTTGGTTAATAAATGAACTGTCAAACCAAAAACAAAATTTCAATAACCCATTATACCAAATTAAAGCAAACATCAAGCAGTGTAGTTCAAATCACAAACAAAATGAACTTTCACAACAAGTGAAATGGATTGATGCTGTTCTGGAGTATATTATAATCCAATCAGGATTTATTTAAGGCACCAACAGAAGAACTAAAACAAAACAAAACTTGATCAATCTAGAAGCAATATTACACAAGCACAAAACAAAATGAACTCACACAAAATGTGTAGTATGAGAAGCCTAAAATAGAAAAATATCAATTTAACAGCCAATTAACAGCTATCCAATTTAGGAACAGAGGCATTTTATCCATTTTCATGACTTCAGATTTGTATGAAAAGGTTTTGAGAACCTTCTAAATATGGACTTGAGATTATAATAAAAATAAACCATTAAAATTTAAAATTTCTACTTTTAGTGACTTTATCCTAGCCTTTTTTACAATGGTTTTTACTAGCAACATTTTTGACAGCACCAGCAGCCAAGCCAGCTTCAATGGAGGTGAAACTCAGGGCGTGAAGGCACCTGTTTATACCCAAGCCTTTGAGGCAGGTAACAAGGAAGCTGACCTGTTACTGTCTCCTGACCCATATGGCTTTGACTTGTTTGAGAGTCACTTAGCGTCTAGCTCTGCCCTTGCTCCCACACCCATCCCTGCACAAGCTGCCCGTCAACCAACCAATCAGGATGGCAACCTTGATTTGGAACAACTTCCTGCCACCGCCTAATCTGCCCCCCCTCAGTCAATAAGGCTTCAGTTCCTGCTGCCCAGCGCCCCAAACACAGAATAATCACTGCCAAAATTCTTCAGGAAAATGTAGCACTCAACCTGCAGGGTCTTTCCTGGTATCAGATAGCCAGCCAATTACAATTCACCCGGGCTACTGTCATGTGGGAATTCAACAACCTGATGAATAAGGGAAATCTGATTGGGACAGCCAAGAAGCCAAAGAAGGCCACAGAGTCCCAGATAAATGAGTCATACCCAATAATGCTTGACCTCCTCCAGCGGGACCCCAAGCTTCCCTTGACCCAGGTCCGGAAGCAACTTGCGCATCATGGTATTTGGGTTTCTGAGCGCATGGTGCAGCTCTGGATGCACGGAAAGGTGGCTTCAATTAGGGTTCTTACAAATTTTGCCAGCAACCAATGGGATGGCGCTGAGGATTCCCCATATGACACCGCAATTGAATCAACCCTGGTCAGATGCTTGACAAGTCTAACAGATGACATCATGTTTGTCTTGTACTACAAGTTATCAATGGCATTTGACAATTTGGGTGAGCAAGGAAAAGTTGCCACCAAGAATGGAAGGAAGAAGGTCAAGAAGGGGACATTCATTGGTGCATTTCTGGCTGTTTCAGAAAAAGGGTTTTGTCTACTATTAGATAAACCCAGATTTTATTGATGGCTACTCATACAGCCACATCCTTGGTGGATTGCTCAACTCCTGGGATGGCTCAAATTCCAAATACCAGGTTTTCTTGAGCCACCAGATAGAGGGTAGCTCCACCACCCTTGAGGACACCCAGCAATGCGGGCACCAGGCCTCAGTGTACCCAGCTGGTCACGCCAACGTCTATCTGGAAGATGTTGTGTTCTTTAATATTGGAGATAAACTCTGGGAGCGCCGCCCTCAGGCTTTCAACAACCTCTATCTTGGGGTCCTTGATCACAATTTCCTCTTTGGTCACCAAATAGTGGCTTACTTGTTTGTGCAAATGGTTTTCCATGTGAACATGAGCAACCAATCACACAAGGATAAGCGCCTCCCACCCTGTGCCACAGCCACCTACCAGCACATCCAGTCAATGACAGATGAGGAGTACAATGAGCGGTATATGGCAGCTATCACGCGCAATCCTCCTGCCTCCACCCCTGCCACCAACACCCCCCCACCCGCAAACCCAGCCCATCCAATCCCAGACCCCCCAGGCCAGTACCGCCTCTACGTCTTCCTTTCCGCATCATTCTGCCTACTAGGCATCACTCTTCCCCGCCTCAATAAACCCCCTGGTCCCAAAAAAAATTTCTATTTATATTATCTTTATTTTGAATTTCAATTGTTTGTGTTCTCTTTATTTATAGTTGGCTATATTATTTATGTTCAGCTTATTTCTATAAAATCATATATTTACTATGTCATGTATCTAGATCCTGAACTCAGTTCTTTTTAGCACCCAAACATATCCCCTTGTGAAAATATTAGCAACAATTTAGCCATCAAATGAATTTGAATTAGAAAATTATAGGTTAATTGTATTTAGATAAAGTTGTTACTGATCCAAATTCAAAACCTTAATGATAAACTTTAAGCCAGTCAGGAGCCAAGTGATAAAGTGATTGTTGTGACATAAAGGGTCATTCAATAATTCTTTGATGCATGTGCGCTAATTAATATGATTGACTGTATGTTTTGCCATTGTACACCATTGTTGCTGTGGCAAGTTGTTGATGGACTAGTGCCCAATCAGCTGCCGGGTTAGCACTAGTCCATCAACAACTTGCCACAGCAGCAATGGCGTACAATGGCAAAACATCCAGCCAATCATATTAATTAGCGCACATACATCAAAGAATTATTGAATGACCCTTTATGTCACAACAATCACTTTATCACTTGGCTCCTGATTGGCTTAAAGTTTATCATTAAGGTTTTGAATTTAGATCAGTATTAACTTTATCTAAAAACAGTTAACACTATAGTTTTCTAATTCAAATTTAGCTGATCACCAAATTGTTGTTACTATTTTCACAAGGGGCTATGTCAAGCGCCAAAAATAATATGGTAATCAAGGAAACAATGCCAACACAAAGCAAGCAACACATATTGAGATGAGCGTAAAACATATACACAATGGGTAAAAAGATGGGATAATGTAGTAAATTGGAAAACAAAAAGGAATAAACAAAGAGGCAACAGTATCAAAATAATACAGAATTTATTGGGGCAAAAGCTATAAAAACATATGGAAAGGTTAGTAAAAAATTAATGAGAGAATTGGAAAAGCTTCTGAAGGACCTCGACTTGGCAATTGCCAAAATAAAGGACATTGACTGCAAGGTCAAAGCCAAAGTGAAGTCTGCCGTCCTCACTGGGGACAAAATTGACAAGATGTCCACAAAGGCACTAATGTCAAAAATGCCAGACACCCCAGAGAAGACAATTGAGCCCTTACTAAATATTCCAAAAATTGTGGTCATAGGCCTCCAGTTCAAGGCATACAATCTTTCCGCGCCGTCTGTCTGGGTTGATGACCTGGAGATGTATGACCACCTCAAACCTGCCAAGTGCATCAGGGCAGAGGATACCAAATTGCCAGCGCAATTGCTTGTGCAAAGAATGGCAAAGCCGGCTGAAGCTGCCGGCAAGGAAGAAACCAAAGAAGTTAACCTAAAAAATTATAATTAATAAAAATTCTTAAATACTTACCTTTTTTTAGAAGATGTTGATGGTGAACTCCGTTGGGTCTTGGTTCCTTTTGTCCCCCACCTTCTACTCCAACTACACCACTCATGTGGCCAAACAGCTTTTCCTGTCCCCCCTGTCTTGCAGGAGCTTGAAGACAGGATCCATGGTACATTCCTGATATCCAGGGAGGCATTAGCTGGGCTTTTGCATGGTGAGGGGGCA
Organism: Entomophthora muscae; assembly: GCA_014839935.2. NCBI lineage: Eukaryota > Fungi > Entomophthoromycota > Entomophthoromycetes > Entomophthorales > Entomophthoraceae > Entomophthora > Entomophthora muscae. The sequence continues at coordinate 83,776 of QTSX02000092.1, forward strand.
TCTGAGTGGGCAGTTACTGCCTACAAGGATGCCCAACTGGTCTGCCTGGACCTGGTTAACCTCCGTAGAGTTTACTGTTTAAACTCCATTGAGCTTTTTGGGACGTCCTGGTGACGCTCCCATTCAAGAATATACTGGAGATGGGCCAGGCTCATGCGGCTGCTTGCTTCTGCTTCCTGGTGGAGCATATCATCTCTTACCTGTTGGAGAACTTTGGGCGCGGTGTTCAAATTGGCTGTTGCAGATGCAATAGCCGTAAAAAAGACAAAAATTCTCCTGGCAGACTTTGGGCTGGCCTCAAGTGCCAACAAGTGGGGAGTCCCTGCAGCTATGGAGCTGACCTTTGCCAAAACCAAGCACAAGAAGAAGATTAGCGCTGTATACAACAAATTGTGCGAGTTTACAGAAGCCTTTGCTGGACAAAGCCTTCACCTTGTTGTTTACCTTTGGTATCTTTTCTTCTTTGGGATGAGTGCCAGTGTAGAGGACCTAGACAGGGTCCTTCTTGGGGTCAACAATGCCAGGCTCTCACTGGACGGGAAGAAGGTCCTCCCTGGGTATGACTCGGTGGATCATGTCATCCAGGACGCCCTGTTCCTGGCTGGCATCTTTGGGTTTACAGTCCTGACAGAAAAGCTGCTCCTCCATTCCCACCTCACCATCCTTCCTTTTACCAGCAGGCGCAAATACTTTAATAAGGGTGTATCCACTGTCCACAATGTGGCGGTGGACGTTGTGCGCCACCTCCATCATGGGGTGGGTACATACCGCCAAACCCATTATAGGTGCACTTAATTTTATCTCTATATTAATAAATATATTTATAGCTCTACTATATTTTTATATTATAAATAATTTTTAAAATAAAATTTTAGCAAACAAGATTTGCAAAATATATTGCGGAATTGGGTTTCATAAAAGTATAAAATGATACAGTAATAAAATAAATTTCAACCTTACATTATATGTTTAATTTTTATAAGGCTGTTTTATATTTATTTGAAAAAAGTGATATAAATATATTCATGTGATCCAGTATCAAGCATTTGGGATAACCTCAGATGACATATTAAATAATATATAATAAAATAAATAAATTACTTACATTTATTGATGGATCTTCTGAATGTGATTGCAGGTGTGGAACCATCTAAATATAAAATTATAATCAATAAATTTTGAATAGTAAATTAGAGAATATAAAAAATTGGACACACTAAGCCTTTAATTGATTGGCTGTTTGGCTAGGCATGCAGGGATGAACAAATCAGCATGCCATAGAATTTGGCCACGGTCTCAGCTGGGAGGGTATGGATCCTGGCCTGTAGCAAATTAAACAGGTCCTTGTCCCTGTTGGGGTTCCTTGCTTGACAACTTGCTTGAGCCACCCAAAGACTTCCTCAATGGGATTTAGGAAGGGCAAATAGGCAGGGAGGAAGAGAAGGCGCAAATTTGCCATGGCCAATTGCTGGGGGCCCACTGCAACGCTTGTGTCAATCATTGGGAATTCTCAAGAATATCAGCCACCTTGTGGAGACCAACGTTGTCCAACACAATCACATTAGTGAAGCCTAGGCTTGTGCGCCTCAGGTGCTCCTAGACCAATTTGAGGAATGACAAGAAGGTACGGCTATTGTGAGAACCCAATATCATTTGATAAATCTCAATCCCCTTTGGACCAAGGAGAGCCACCATTGAGTATGCTGTGGCGCAGACTGCAGCACGCCAAGCCATCCCATCATTGGAGCCTTTGGGGACATACCCATACCTATTGCGCATTGACGAGGCAAATGCTGATTCTTTGATATAATAGAATTTCACTGTCCCCTTGGCTTTGAGGGCAGTGTATGCCTCAGCGTAATTTTTCCGGGTCTTGATATTAGCTGGGCTGTTTATGTTATAGAGAGATACCCCGAGCTTTTTCCAGGAAAAGTGCATCCCCTTGAGCAGATGGTAGTAAAAGGAAATTGAGGCCTCAACACCAAAAGCAGACTTGACCATGGCCTGTATATTTGTCAGTTCAAGATGGCAGTCCCGGGTGATCCACTGGCGGATTGTCCATTTGTGCTCCTTGGTGAGCATGGTGGAAACACGCAAGGATTTCTCTGTGGCAAGGACTTGGCCAGTATCAATGAACTTGTTGAAGGTCTTTGAGCCATACTTGGGATCCACCCCAACAAGATCTGCAGCTGCCTTATAATCACCAGATTCCTGCATAAGCCAGAGAAAGATGATGCACTTAATGTCAGGAATGCATTTGTGAGCGGGCTTTTTAGCGGTGGGGATTGGCTTGTTGGCGTTGGGCACAACACAGGGCATAGGCACCTTGGTGTAAAATGCAGCAACTTTCTTTAGCACTAACTGTTCCTCATTGGTTTGGTAGAACTCAGGCTCCTTGTCCTCCTCCTGATTGCCATCACTGACATAGGGCTTATAGCTAGTATCAAGTACAGGCTTCACCTTCTCCAGCATGGCTGACGGGACTGACTCTTGCCGGTACACAACGTCAAACACATACAAAGTAAGTTCTACCTCCTTGTCTCTAACTGTTTTGGTAGTGGTGACCTTAGTGGGCTTCTGGGTCAGCTTTGGGACCCAAGGGTTTATGCTCTGCACCCTAGCAGCTTGTGCTCCTTGAACTGACTGTGTTGGTGCAGCGTCACTATGGAACTCTCCTCTCCTGCCTCCCTTCTGAGTAGGCACTTGTGTTGCACTAAGTCTATTCTTTGACCCGCGGGGGCAACTGCGACCGCAGCGCACAACAGACACAATGATAGTCTGTTGCTGTGTTCCTTCCATTTTGAGAATTTAATAAAATATTAAATAAAATTTAATTAATTTACTCCCTATTTTTAATTTTTGCTTTTATCTGTTTATGGATATTCAATTAATATTTTTCCCACCCAATATCCCAATTATAGATTTTTTATTTTTTAGTTAGTTGTTTTTGGTTTTATCACACCCATTTTAGAATACACAAAATAATTTCCACTCATTTTCCCATATTTTACACCAAATTAAGCACCTAACACAATATTTTTTAAAAAATTTGTTTCATATCTTGTGTCTTATTTTAGATACCTTAGTATCATTCATGATTACAATCCATTGCACACATTGCATTAGTGATTTTGTTTACGTAGTGAGTTGCTATTGTGTTTTGTTTTTGGTTTGCATTTTAACACACCTTGCTTGGGTGTATTTTGTCACCAATTCACATAGTAAACATATGTACACTGAAAGTCAACTCACATCATTTTGTTTGTGAATCAATGTATTTTGGATTGTATTTTGAATGGTTTTGCTTTGCATGTGAGCCCTTTGTTGCTGTGTTGACCCATTTTGCCCATTAACGCCAATAAACCCTGTTAATAGAGTGTATATTTTAACCTGAGAGTTGGATTTCATTTAAATCTGAAATCATTTTGCTTAAATATGAAGTACTTTTGCTTGTTGCCATAGCTTTTAAAACTACTGTATGAAAACAGTTTTAAAAAATTTAGTTTTTTAACTTTAAAAAAGTCTAAAAAATTACATAAAAATAAAATTTTAAAAACATCTATAGGCTTAAAAAGCCTCAGAATTTCAAATCTGCAATAAAAAAAGGGGGTCAATTGAAAGCAACAAGGCTTTGTAAAGCCTAAAAGTCAAAATATACCCAAAAACAACCATTTTCATCTATTATAACTATGATCTATACTTTAAAATAAGCATATATTAACCCCAAATACTAAAGAAAAGCCAAAAATAATACAAATAAAATAGAAATAGTATAAGAATTGGAAGTGTTTATTACAAATAGGCCCAGACATTAGTAGAAAGAGCAACATAGATATATTTAAGATTCTAAAGCTTTATATCCTTAGGATAGTAGGCAAGGATCACCTTGCTGATCTCAGTATATTTCTTTACGGCCTTAGTCTGCTTGTGGGGGTTGTTCTTGGTCTTCATGCCAGTCTTAAAGATCCAGGTAGAGATGAATTTCTAGATTTTTAAATGGAAAAAGATCTTGTTGAATTTGGGATTCTTAAACCAGACTCTTGTTGCAAACTGGCTATGCCACCCTTCAAAGGAAGAGGTGGCCTTGATGAGGCCGTATTTTACCTGCTTGGATCAGTTCCACTGGATTGAGTCACTTTCTTTTTGGATGTGATGTGCTCCCTGAAATATACCAACTGATTGAGTTTTGAAATACTCAATAAATGATGCAAAGTCTTCCTGGTTGGCAATAATATAGGGATGGTAGAGGAGGACACCATAGAAGGCATTGATCTCCTCCTTTCTCACTAGATAAAGGGCAGCAAAGCAGTTGAAGACGTCCTTGGCTTCTTTGGTGCCTTCTGCATCTATGAGCTCATTCAGATCAAAGCGCTTTTGGAGGTAGCAGCAGAGTGCTTTCCAGAAGTGGAAGTAGCATCCCTTGGGGAGTTCTTGAGGACTTGAATAAAATCATTGGCCTGAGCCTGTTCAAAACCAACTACCAGATATTCATGGTAGGGCAGGCTTTCTGCCTGCTTCTTGGTTGGGGTGGCTTCCTCTTCCTGTGACTGGGCCTTCTTCTTTTGCCCTCTGGTCTCCTTGGGCTCCTCTTTGATGGTGGGGAGGATCTCATACAAATTGTTCTTGAGAATGGTAAGAGCACAGACATATGAGTCCTGCTTCTTTTTGGGAAGGAAGTAGAAAACAAGGTGAAGAACTAGATTTCAAACCTGCCCATGGATATTCTAAAGCTGGCTAAAGAGCTTTGGGCAGGTTGAGAAAGTGCCATCTGCAAGCCAGTTCTTGCATTTCAAGAGATTGCTCAGATCCTGGGAGGTTGAAAAACAGATAATACACTCCCATGTGTTTGGGCTGACATCATGTAGGAGGAATTACTTCTCATAAAAAGATAGTTTTTGTTCCTCAGTCAAGATCAATTGATCAATGGAGGTAGCACTCACACCTTCAGTGCTTAGAGTATACCTTTTATCAGTGAGATATCTCTGTAATTTTGAGGTGTCACTAACAGAGACAAGTTGGGAGTCATTAAGGCTGAGCAGGGAATTGTTCAAAGCCTCAGTGGAGGTTTTGTCCCTGGTGGTGAGGATTACTTGACAAAGAAACCAACATATCAGTTGGTATAGGGTATCAAATGACTCACTATAGTCTTGGCCTACAGTTAATGCCTTAAATCTGGTGAATTCATAAGTAGAAAGCCTTGCAGGGCAGCCAAGAGTATCACATTTAAATTAATGTTGATGGATGGGTTTTTTGTCATAAAAGTTGAAGATTTAGCCCTTGTAGACAAAGCCAGTATCCCCTTTATTTATTATGATGGGGTAGCTGGCTGGATAAGTGGCAGGCACAGCAAAGGTACCATTTCAATTGCATATATTATGGATGGTATTAAGATCCCAGAGCTCAATTTTGTCATCTGCAGGAGCACCAGACTCAGGCTCCTGCTCCTCTTCCTCCTCAAGCTCTGATGTGGGATCAGAGAGGCAATTGAAGTTGAATAACTTCTCTTGGGGGTCTGAGGGGGAGTATACAAAGGGAGAGTGGGGAGGGGGTTGGGCTGGTTTTCTCTGGTTCAGGTGATGGTGTTGGGGCCTTGGGAGGAGCTTTAGCCTTAGCAGGCTGATTCTTGGTGGTATTTTTGGCCTTTTTGGCCTTAGGAGGATTGATCTTGCCCTTGGAGGCCTTGGGCGTAGCTTTGGGGTTGGACTTGGGAGGCATCTAAAATTAAATTAGTATCACAATAGTGGCATTTTGGGAGCAGTTTTCAAAGGGAAAAATGGGGAAATTTTATAATGAAAAATAGTAAATATTTTTACATAGAATTATAGAGGAATTCTGAAAATATATAATATCAAAATTAAAGTTTTTTTGTAAAAATAATTTTTATTAGTAGCACATGTAGGCAAAACTTTGAGTTTTGACTAAAAACTTGCAGTCAAAATGGCATTTTTGAGATGATGTAATTGAGATGCTGTAGCTCAAAAACAATGTGATTCAGACCATTTTTTATATTAAATTAAGAATTTTATGGTGGAGCTACCTCAAGCAGGACAAAGAGTAAAATTTGAATATCTTTAGAACTAGCTTATACAATTGGGGTTAAAAAGTACCCAATTGTTTAGAGAAGGCCAAAAAAATACATATTCACAATGTTTCATAAGTTTTCTTAGATTTTTTAACACTATGATTATTGATGTGAAAAGATAATTTTTAAAAGTGGAAAATAAGAATTGCAATAGGGGAATAGATATAGCTTAGAGTGGTGTCATATGTAATTTCCCCTTACTTTCCCCTATCTGTTACACACATCAAATCAATTGGGTGATATGAAATCCAGTGGAATTTGAAGTGACGTAAATTGAAATGGCGTAATCACCCCCTTTTATATTAAAATCACTAATAAAATATTTTATTAAGGAAACCCTTATCCACATATCAATTTATAGATAAGTTTTAGATTAAATATAGCAAAAGTGGTTTTTTTACCCAGCAATAACAATCACTAGAAGACTAACATGGTGGTGTTGTTTAAGGTTGTTCTTATTATAAGTGTCTTGTTTAATACTATAGGAACATCTTATTATTGTATAAAACAGGCTTTATTTTAGTGCAGAAATAAGCCAATTTTAGTTTGTGTCAGGATTGACAATTTTCTTCACCTTGAACCCCGGGCCCAAGGACAGGATTTGAACCCTGGCCCTGATTCCCTACAGGCTGCCAGCCTGAGGACCAGTGGGCTGGCTGCCTGCGTTTTTCTGGTACTGAACCCCCCCCCCCAGCCAAGGCCAAGGATGATTCTTTGAAGGGTGAAGCAAGCCAAACCAAAGGAATCATTGCACTAAATGGAGGAGCAATCAAGACGCCTGATGGAGACAATGAAATCCCTACTGTCTGCTTCATGAGCTTGAAGACCACCCTAGTGGCCAATCAGGATGTGTCCTCTGAAGTAAGTGCGGGCACATGGCCCGTCCTCATGACCACAACCCTAGAGCAATATAATTAAGTTTCCAATTTGAGATCTTTGACCAATGAAAGAACTCCCAGCCAAAGTACCATTTTACTGCTTCAGAACCTGGGTGTCCTGTCTACCTGGCCTCATATTTCCTGATACCTTGATGAACCCCCCATAGAAAATACTAATTTTGGCAGTGTGGTGCTATATATCTGTATACCCTGCTCTCCAGCCTTATTGCCATTTTTGAATAAAGGTTATGTCATATTGGCTTCAACAGCTATTGTCTTGCTTTATTTTTGCCATCTATCAATTCAGTGCAAGACCTTCCGGCCCTCCCACCTGAAGATTTCTGTCCACCAGGAGTTACTTTTGGCCCCGTTCATTTCACGGTATACCCATTAAAGCCTGAGTATAAAGACTATACCCCAAAAAGGTCCTTGAACTATATCCCTTGGCCTACATAAAATCAGCAGTTAGATACAACAGACAAGGACCCTGGTACCTAACTGAGACAAGCTGTTTAGAGGCAAGTTCAACTTCTTGTCTGCATATCAGCTCAATACAGAGCCATACATGAGGCAACTGTGGTAAGTTTGACTCCCTTAAACTCAACTCCCTGATACTTGACACTTTGTCAAGTACCAGGGAGTTGAGTGCTGCATATGTGAATCTATTAGTAATTTTGGCTTAACCAATTTTAAGCTAATTTTTACTAGTAATTTAGGGGTTCAAAACCAAAAACCAAGGAAAATTTACTCAAGCTTGACTCTGTTAATAAATCAGTTAGCTAAAATACCAATTTAAGGGGCAATTTATAAGTAAATTTACTAATAGAAATGAAAAAACCTGTTTGACACTCTAAACCAAAAAGTGACCAGTTCAACACTTTTTAAGCCAAATTTTAATTTTATTAATAAAATACATATGCGCTTATATAAAATTTGTTATTTACTATTATATTTTATTATTAGTGTCCATAGTTGTCAATTAGGCTCCCAAGCACCACTATACTGGATTTAGTGGTATAGACATTAATCAAATACCCCACTTGTTTTACATTATGTCATTCCTGGGTTTATGGATTAAGTGGTGCTACATAAATTAAGCCCAATTTATTAAGAGATTTCATATGTAATTTATAAAAACTGAAACTCACATCTTCTTTGTTTAACTCTATCCACTTGCCACCCAATTGGTTTTGGATTTAACTAATCAAAGGCTCGGAATTAAGGCTAAATTAATATGACGCACTATGAGCGCCACTCAACACTCACCCACTTGACACTTTAACTTGGGGATTAGTACAGAGAGCTTCTTAACGCTTTAACAAACACTATGGTAAATAATTCACTCCCAGCTCCTCCCAGCATAACTTAAACACTAATAAACACATTCCCATTTATTTACTTTTTTAACTTATGTTGTATTTTTTTAATTTTTGAGCATACAAAACTGCCTTACTTTTGGGTTAGCTTTTGAACCTGGTTTAAATTTAAGCAAGTTTTATATGTAAAAAACATAGTGAATCTGATGTTTCTGCCTGACTCCGGCATAATTGACAGTGAGAATTCAGCTTTTTCCAGCTGATCAACAGTGTCAAACTTGACACTTTACTATGTTTTGAATTTTCAACTCTCAATAATAAAAAATTCCACATAATAATTTTTTATTTTTTGCTATTATAATCTAATACTTTTTCTGCTACTCTCCATATAATTTTCATATTTTTTTGATTATCAATTAAACTTTTATATTGATTTAACACTAAGATGTTATGCTGAACCTAGCATCTTTGATACTTCATAATAAATTCACTTATTTTCTATATTTTAACCTTTATATCTATACTTATAGTTTCTATTTTGCTTCTATTTACTTTTTTATGTTTTTTTGATAAATAAAACTTTATTTGCATACTTTTCATTTAAATTTTGCTTTGTTTTACCTCTGTGTTTCATATCTTTCATACTTCTATTATTTACAATGCTAAACTCTTCTTTAGATAAAATCAAACAAGAACAGCCAACAGCCCAAGCGCCAAGCCTCCAAGGGCTCCAAAGAAACTGCCTCCACTCCCAAGCGTTCCAAGAAGCCTGCAAAAACAAAGTCTCCAACCCCATCTCCTCCCACTCCATCTCCTCCTAATCCTTCTCCCCCCTCCACCCTCATCTTCCACATTTCCTTCACCTTCCCCCCAAAATTCCTCCCCCAATAAATCTGATGGTGATCTTACCAACCACGCCTTTTACCACTCAGAGGCTGACTCCAAGCCCACCAAGGAGCGGCATACCAAGAAAGTAAGGGCTACCAAGGAGCCCACCTCTTTTTCTGGTAAGAAAAAGGAGGCATCCAAGCAGGCCTCAAAGAATCCTTCCCCTCCCCCTCCCAATGGCTCTTCCCCTCCTTCCTCATCTGACCCCCAAGATGAGCCAGAGGATTACTCCAAGAAGTTTAAAGCTTCTGGTCATGTGGCTTGGGATCTACTGGCCATCCACAATATCTGTAATGTGGACAGAGAGTTTAAAGTTCCCAAGAGCTTCCTCTGTTACTTCCTCATCATGCCTGTAAAGGGCAGCCCTGGTTACGTTGCTGATAATTACATCTTTAATTGCAACAACCAAAAGCGGCAGACCAAGAGCAAGCACTTTATCTGCAAGGATAAGAATTGCGGGGCCCGGCTAACACCAAGGGCTGGGAGCAAGTAACAGTGGAGAAGAGGGAGCACTCTTGTGAGCCCCCAATCATTTAATCACTCGGATGTTAAAATGGTACCTTTTTCAAGTAATACCCACCTCCTCTCACCTCTGGGCTTCTGATCTGGCCATAAAGGCTTTGCAACATCTCAAACCCAACAATCTCAAGTTGGTACCAACACAGGAGCAGTTGATTAAGTTCATAAGCAATAAGTGTATTGTCGCCAATCCCCCTCCCCCAAGGCTTCAGACATCCTCTCTGAGCTCACACTCATTCATGAGCTTAAGCAGCTTCCAAGTGGGGAGCGCTTCCTGCTCTATGACAACAGGCCTGCCGCCAAGGACTGCATAATCTGCTACTCAACTCAGCAGAACCTGATGGAGTTGAAAAGGGCGTCAACCTGGCTAGTTGATGGCACCTTTGCCACTTGCCCCCAGATGTTCAAGCAGCTCTGGATGGTCCATGCCCAGATTGACATCTGGGTGATTCCACTTGCATTCTTTCTTCTTCGTGGGGCCACTGAAGCCATCTATACCAGTGCGTTCTTCATCCTCTGCCAAGAAATTGCCCTTCTTCCTCCCACCAAAAATTACAAATCCAAGAAGACTCCCCCCCACACCCGCGCCAACCCACCTGCCTCTGACAAGGACCAGGCCACCCTGGACTTGGAGGAAAAGGCTATGAGCTCTTGGGCCTTGCGTGTGCATTATGGACTTCAAGCCTGCTCAGTTCAATGCATTTGAGCAGCTGTTTGGCAGGGAGGTGCAGGGGTGCCACTTCCACTTCCACTTCCACCAAGCAGTTACTTGTAACGTGCAGGCCCACGCTGAGCTTAGTAGGTTGAGCCAGAGGGATACTTTGGACACCTGCAGATTTGTGCAGGCACAATTTAGTGCCTTGGCTTTTTTAAAGCCAGAGCACACTGCACAGGGGTTCAAGATGCTCTCAAAGGATCCCTACATAATGAAGCACCTGGAGCTCAAGCCTTTCCTTGAGTACTTTGAGCCCCAGTGGATTGGGAAGGTTGTCACGCAGAGGTGAGGCAAGGCCCATGCCAAGGCCAGCTGGAATGTGTACCGGGCAGCAGTGAGGGGTGAGCTCAAGACTACCTCAGCGCTAGAGGTTATCACAAACAACTCAAGGCCAAATTTGGTCTCCACCTCAAAATTCAATAAGTTTTTCTCCCTCCTGCAGCACAAGCAAGAGAAAACAATCTCCAAGCTCCAAGATCTCTCTAACCGCGTCCCCCCCACCAAGCCAACCACCTTCTGTACCCTCTTCACCAAGGCCATCCAGGGTGCGGCCAAGCATAAATACAAGGCCTCTGAGCTTAAGCAGCAGCTTGAGCTTATTGCCACTGCCCTCCTGGAAGGGGCCAAAATGAAACGGGGAAAGAATGACAAGGAATAAACTTGCTTGCTTGCTCAGTTATATGATTTTTACTTTTAACTTTTAACTTTTTAACTTTAATTTTTACTTATTAGATTTAATCATTTAGTTTTTAGTTTTAATTTTTAAGTTTTTTATTTTAATTAGATAGCAGTGATTTTTTTATGTATGCATGGTAAGTTTGAGATGAATATTTATAGTTGAAATTAAGTGAAATATCTTAACTTTTGCTAATTTCCAAATAAAACATATGATATTCACTGTTGTGCTTATATGAACTATATCAAATAAACATTAATATTTCTTCATATTTAGCAAAACTTTTTTGTTGTGTTTGTGTTTATTCTTGGTTCATTGGAATTTTAATTTTTATGGTAATAAAAAATATTTTTATATTAAAGAGTGTAAATTACATAGTAAAATTAGATATAATTGCTTATTCTTCCTTATTCCTATTAATTAAGGTACTGTTAGTATTAAATTTTTGAGCTCTTTGGGGTTACTTAAGTATACCATAGCTGTAAGGCTTAATGTTTCTATATTAAAAGTTTTCAGTACATCAAGATCTGTTAATTAAAAAAGTGTCAATTTCCAGTTGTCGATCAGGGCAAAAGCTGAATTCTCACTTTACTATAGTGTCAACTACCAGGGAGTTGAGTTTAAGGGAGTCAATCACCAGGGAGTTGAACTTAACACAGTTGCCATTATACACTGTATAATAGCTGACTTGATCCAATAGCAAACCAATGATTATCTGCTGTGTAATAGCAACCTAAACCAATAAGGAACCAATTATCCACCGTGTAATGTAAATATGAATTTGGTATTTCATAGCCTTTTGCCTGTCATTAGTTTGACATAAATATATACACCTTTCAGGCTGGGTGAGGCTGAGCTGATACAACATCCAGTGGGAAGTAGAGGGAGATATATGATTGATGATCTATTGATTACACAATGTGTAATCAATGATAATCACTATATTGACTAACAATTATATACTGTGTAATAAATGATAATCACTATATTTACTAACAATTATATGCCATGTAATCACTACACCATATAAAAAATAATCTAGTGATAATAAAGTGTGTAACTGATAAGATCTGTGTGCAATGATTAGCCTGATCATTTGTGGTCAATCAGCCTAATATCACACCCACCACAGGTATAGTGTTAAAAGTAAAGAGTAACTGACTAACTATTGTAGAAATTAGTACCCTAGGCTGCTAAAAACACAATAATGCAGCTAATATGGTGGTGTCTAACAATCTCTATTCCGTTAACACCTGCTCACAAGCCAAGGACACCTAAGATGAGACCAATATTGCCAGAGTATCAAAACCTTACAGTGCTCAGATCCAAGACACCATGACAAATTGCTGCTCTCCATGTTCAAAAAATACCCCTAATCTAAAGTCCATCAAGGTGGAATTTCCTTTGAATGAGCTTTGTTACTCCTATCTTGACGTATGTGAAAGCCTACTCCAAATCATATAAAGCAATGAGGAAAATGGAGTCTACACATTAAAAGGCCTCAAAGATTTTTATATTTATTGCACTTATATTGATATGTCAGTTAATAAGCATCATATAAGAGCCATGGTTGAAAGCATAGTGATTTTTAACATTATCTCCACAAAATGGTGAAGAGATTGGGTATTGCCCCTGATGTTGACTATCAAGTGCTCTTTGGTACTTCTGATAAGGAGCCTATGTACTCTGTTAGAGCATATAGTTCACTAACCATGTGCTTTGGTTCCATTGCAGTCTCTGTCCCAGCAGTTTTCCTATAAAATTACACCTATGATATTCTAAAGGACACCTTTTTTGGTGAAACACAGAGCTATGATGCACTCAGGATTGGCCACCTTTGAAATCTTGGGACAGAAATTGCCTGGATTTTTCAGCTGCTAAGGGCTGGACACAGTGCCAAACCCTGTAAGTTTGTTAACCTCACTTACATCAATGGTATTGTCCTCATTAAGTAAAGATTGATTGGGAAGCATTTGAAGAAGCCACTCACACAGATTTTGGTACATAAGGGTATATCATTACAAGACAGATGAGCCTTCACCATAGAATCTGGACACCAAAAGTTTGCAAAAAAAACTGGGATCTCTGTTGTCATTTTGGAAGGACTTTATGGAGAAGTCATCAAAGCTTGGGGTTACTCTTGCTTTGAACCATGTATTGCTACAGGAATGATCATCTCAGGCCACCAGGAGAAATAGGTTCTCCTGACCAACTGTCAGGACTGAGAATTTAAGTCTCAATTGATACTTCCTATTTTGTTGATATGTATGCCAAGACTTCTGTTTGTTTGTTTCTCCTTTACCATCTTTGACTGTCTATATTTCCCCAAATACTGAACCTTTTCAGCCCATACTGATGTCAGCAAAAAGACCTCAATTACAGCCCTCAGAAACTTACTTTTGACAATATAGTTCTGATTTGAAAGTATGAGTCAATCTTGATTAAACATAATTCTTGTATCATCTCCTTTTTTAGATTTGGGTATAAAATCCTCACAGCCCTATTATTCATAGTAATTCAATCTCCTCCTGTTTAGGCCCATCAATAAAACTATTGTATCAATTCTATCTGTATCTCTTGTATCCTAGGGAAATAGTAATTTTTTGGTGATGGTTGTTCACAGGCTTTGATTCAACTGCAGCTGTTGTTGAAAAAGTCTAAAGTATTACACCAACCTTACAAAGAACCCACTGTTCATCAAAAAGGACCAGTTGGTAGGCTTCCTAAACTTATACCCAGTTGAAGAGCTAACAGAGATCAATTATTTTGGAACTCTCAAAGAGATAGTCATGACAGACAAACCATATACAGCAGTACACCTGGCCACTCCCCTATCTGACCTCTTTTTGCTCAATTCCAAAGAACAAGCTCTGGCTTGTGTCTGGAATATTCCTGAAATCAGTGCAAAAAATACCAATGTTTGAAGCATTTTAAATGAATTGAAAGATTTAAATATGTGCATCAGTCCCCCCTGATTAGGAAAACTGCTTTAAAAAAGATGTTTTAAATAAATAATTAAACATTCAAATTAAAAAAGATGATGCCTTTTATATCCAGCACTGTCTGCAGCCCGCACTCTTGCAGCCGCCACTGCTCCCACCCAGCCAGCTGGGCCAGAAATTCCATGGGTAAATTTCCCAACTGGGAAACCAAAAAAGAGAATTTCCCCAAGTCCAAAAATGAGGGAAACTTCTGCCCAAGTTGGGAACTTACCCAATTTGGGGTTGGTTGACAGCCCCAATGATACAAAAATTCATGCCCTAAATTCAGTAAATAAATTTGGGTGCATGAAAAAGGCCCAATCAAACTTATGCCCATTTAAGTTGAAGTCTAGCCAAAAATCCCCAATTGCCAATCTGCAATGCCAATCAAGAAAGGGAATTTCAGAGACAACCAAGGCTCTTGGGTCCCCAGTTTGATGCTTTCCAATATTCCTGCTTTACAGGATAACTAGTATATAATAAAGCACCATTCCTTGACAATAAGTTGTGCTATCATTGAGTGAATTACCCCTCAAGAATATCACATAAATCACTTAAAACAGACTTCACTAATAAGAAGCTCTTGACACTAAGCTTTGTAATCCCTTCCCAGGAGTTGAAGATGAACCACCTTATCTTCTCTGCTTTAATTACAGCATGCCTAGGGATTGGGGGCCACCAAACCATGTCCAAGCCATTTGGCCCTACACCTGAATCCACTGAATGGTCTTACTATAAGAAGCCCATACAACTCAACTCCTCAAAGCCACACTCTTGGCCCCAATTGGTATTGTCCCACTCTACCACACCTATAGCAGTTTATATTATAATTTACTATGTACTAACATACTTTGCTGTTAATTTTAGTCAATTTAACGTCCACAAAAAGGTGTTCTGTTGTGTATTGACAGTATGCCCAATCATCATCTCCTTGATAGGGTTTCAAGAAGAAAACTTTCCCCTTACTTAGCTGGAGTACTACCCTATTTTTTGGGTTGTTACAGTGGACCATGCCAGTATCCATAAGTTACCACTAATATATGCTGCTGCTCTTATTTTAAGCAATAACTTAAACATCCAACATGTGTTGCCTACCTTGATTGCCACCTGCCACCACTGAATCAAGGGACTTTAAAGGGCATAACAAGTAACAGCTTTTTTCCATACAAATCTATCAACAACCCAAATTGAAAAGACCATAATGACTCCTAATAAAGCCAATAACAATTTGACTGCCAGTTTTAATAGCAGTTCTGAAAGTTCTGAAAAAAGCCAAATTAAATTAATGTGTATTTAAATTGCATCAATTTGGCACTTCAAACTTGAATTTTTGATTTTTAGCTACTAGTATTTTTTATAAGAAGTCAAATTTAAGAAAATTTTGATTTTTTGCCAGTTTTTTATTGAGAAACAAGTGCAGAGATAAAAAAATCCATCAATTTGGATATTTGGTTTCTTCATTTTTCCAAAACAGCAGGCTCTACCCACCAGCAAGGTTCCGAGTAAGCGGGCTTGTGACCTGCAATCCGATTATCCAGTCACTTGAAGCCAAGCTAGGAAGTCAACTCAGATTCCCAAATACAACAACATGAACAGAAGCTGGTCCCTTACAGTGGATACCTCGTTTTGACACTTGACTCATTACCAGGATCAGGCCACCCCCTTTACCATCCTACCGTGTGATCAACACTATCATGTTTCTGTTATCCACAATTCATAATGACTATATAATACTTATCTCTCAATAAAGAATATTATCTAGTTTCAAAATAATTTTCCACTTGTAACTCTGCTAAAACAGCACAGTTACAACAATTTCAAATTTAGGCACCTTCCCAGAATAGTGACTGCTTGTCAGACACTAGTTTATTGAATCTTTGGTTTATACTAATTACTTATCAAGTATTATGTTCCTTGTACTCATACACAGAAGGCACCTTCTTTCCTGTCACTATGATTACCTGTGCAGCCCAAAGCCAATTTTTAACACAATATAAATTTACGTTTGAAATTTTTATCTGTTTAAATATAACTGTGACCTCCCCAAACCTACCTTTGTGCAGCTAGCAATGTTTAAATAAGCCCTGGCTAGCTTCCAGATTTAGACTGCTATCATCAAAACTGAACTATTAATATTTAAACATTATAAAATATATCTTTAAAACAAGTGACCTAGATCCAGAAACTGGCTGCAGCTAGGGTTGTGTCAGATTAAGAACATACATATCACGGTCTTTACTGTAATCAGTGTGTTCCATCTGTCTCTTTTTTGTATTTTGGATTCCCCTAACTTAGGGGGATATGAAATTCTTAAAAATGTTTTATGGTGAGGAAGGCTTTCTTTCTCCAGAAGATAAAGAATACTTTCATATATTTTTTAATAAAATTTAATTTTTAACGAGTTTTTGCCTTTTAATCTCATACATTTTATACATTTTGAAAGTCAAAAAAGAACAATATGTTTTATTGATTTAAAAAAATATCTAAAAAAAATCTGCCATCAGTGGCATGGGAAGGAACCAATTCCAGAAAATCATGTCCAGCATAATTTTCTTGGAATCATTTTCAGCTCTGAAACAAATGGCCGCTTTTTTATAAAGCAGCCATTGTTTCATATCTGCCGCAGCCCTAGATGTAGCTGCCTGGGGCTTGGCCAAAGTAGCCCTATGTGCAACTAGAGATAGGACAGGTGCCAAAATAATCACAATTTGTGTTGTGACCAAGCTTCACCTGCCACAATACGTTCTCTGGCTTTTTGCGGTTGGTTACAACCCATTTTGTGATTTTCAAGTCACATTGCAATTTATGAAGATTTGTTTTATGACTTTAGGAGGCAGGTCACAATTGTAACTGCCACATTTTGTAAACTGCTCCTAAAGTCATAAAAGAAATCTGCATGAATTGTGCTGTGGTCAAATATAATCTTATCTGGTTTTATATTGTGTCCAATCATAATCATATAAGCTATTCTTTTGGTTGGAATATATATCTATATATTAAGTAATAAATATACCCTAATTAGCTAAAATAAACTATAGTTCAATCAAAACTATCACTGTGAGATAATTATGGTTAAAGCTTTTAATAACTTGTAGTTAAAAAATAAAGTTTCCAAAACTGAAACTGCTCTAACTTTACATCCTGTGCTTTACAAAAATGATATCATATGTTTCATCCTTAAAAGCTATTTTAAGTTTACAATATGTGCATTGACAAATGAAATCATCTTTTTCATCATTGAAAACCACTTTTCCTTTGTGTTTTGTGACCTACACAATAGAGTGAGGCACAAGTTGTAACCTGCTCCAAAAGTTGCGGCACAAATCCACATATATTGTTTTGTGGCCTAATCCAAAACATGTTAAAAAACAGTTTTATGACTTTGTGATTAGGGTTGGGAAAGTCACAGTGTTTAATTTAAATTTATATTGGAATATTTTGTTCCGATCTAAAAAACTGTGACCTTCTCAACCCTATTTGTGATCATATAATTGCCGTGACTGTCCCAACCCTATGTGCAACACAATAAAACTCCGCTCGTTTCAAGTTAAGATCGGTTTAGATAAAAACGTTTTAGTACAAGAATCGTAAGCAATCCCGATTGCTGATCAGATACAAGCGAAATTGCTGTCGATCGATACTTCTGAAAAATCCCCAATTCAGTATAAATCCTAAACTAAGATGCATATTCTTTGAATTCCTGAAATAAAAAGTCAGGCCCGATTGGAGCTGTGAGTTCTGCTTTGTTTCACCATTTGCATGAGTTTTGCGGTAGGTTTCATAATATATTTCATAAGAATGAGCATATTTAATTAAGTGGGTGAAATATAATAATGAAACATCTAGGCAAAAGAAGTCACTTCTTTCTAAAATTGACCCTTGAATGTATCGTTTTATTTCTAAATTAGCTTGGTAAATAAAACTTCATGTCTTTGTGCTCATGTGCTTAGGCTAGCTCTTGGTTTCGCCATTCCAGGATATCAGACCTATAAACTTCTTAAATCTGGCTTTGGCTTAGTGCATGTTAATGAGTTTCAAAATCTTCTCAAGTTTTGGCTTGTTATAGCAACCTTCACTTGCATATCGTTTTTCACCGATACGTTTTTATTTTGGTATTCAATATTTTTTAGCGCCTACTTATTTTATTTACAGGTTTCCTTTTTACTACGAATTTAAGATTTTCCTTATTTTCTACAATACCTTGCCTCAAACTCGAGGCTTTTTGACCATCTACGAAAAGTTGGTATGTCCTAATCTAGACGCCTATGAGAAGGATATCGATGCCCAAGCCAAGGTATGTTCTGATTTTATGCATGAACAGGCTTCACGTTGGTATGAACTGGGATCGAAGTATATTTTCGAGCTTTGGCGCTTATGTTTAGCAAAAAGTGCTGAAGCAATGTCTCAATCTCTCAACCCAGGCTTATCAGAGCGTCTTTCTGAAGTAAAGCAGCCCAAGCCCGATAAGAAGGATCCTATAACTTGCTATCCAGAAGCAAGTGGTCCTAGTGCCAGGGATCAGCCAAATGACAATGACTCTTGGTTTTCTAGTCTTGAATCATTAAAAGCGTCTACAAGCTTTACCAATACACGAGGAAACCTCAGCTCTAAGCCTAACGAAAGAGCAACTAATTCAGCCACCGGAAGCAGCGCCATGTCTAGCCCTTTCCAAAACTCTAAGAAATATGATATGTCAGCTAATGATATTAATAAGTACTATGACCTGCCAAGAGAACTCCTTTTCTCCAAAGGATCTGAAACTTCTGCAACTAGTAAGTTTAAACCATCTCCCTCTTCAGAAGACAAGCGTCATGCCAATGGCTATCTCAAAGGCCCACCCTTTCAAGCATCCCCCAACTCCAATATGCACTCCCGATTTAATCAGCCTGTGTAAATAATTCTTTTTTACTCTTCATTCCGCAAGACTCAAACAGCGTTTGCTTAAAGTTTTATTTTTTCAGAGCATTCCAATTCACCTTTAATTCCGAAACATGCGTCGATTGCTAAAATTTTGTGATTTTACATTAAACAAATGCTGATGCTAACCTTTTTAACTTTACTTGTCACTTTCACGTTTGAGCAGAAAAAGTGCCAATTTCTGAAATACAGTCTTTCTAATTAAACTTATATCATCTTCTAAGCTTAATGCGCATATAAATTATACTGTCTAAAAGATTTGGGGTCCCCTTATAGTCATTTGGATTACTTCTTTGCATTCAAATTTTTCTATCTAAAATAACAAAAAGACTAGTTCCTTGTGGTGCACCTAAGCTGAAGGCTCCAGGTACCATATTTTTAAGTTCAACCTTAAGGCATCTTGAGATATCCTTCACTTACCAACTAGAAGGGCAGCCCACCATTCTCTCAATATTTTTCCTTCGCCACTTTTACCCTATCATTCAATTTTCCACCGACTAATTTTTGTTCAAAAGTTTTTCCGTATTTATTAAAAATTTGAATGTATAAAAAGGTTTTAACTATTTAAAATTAAGTTTTTTGCTACCATATATCAATTAGACTATGCCAGGAAATCCTGATCCATCAGGGTTGACTGATCCATATTCTTATCACTGAAGCTATGGGCCAACAATAAAGGGGCCACCGCCAGATGCAAGACATCTATTCTGGATGATGGCAAAAATATATCAAGCTAATTATAGGCTTATAATTTAGAAGATGCCTGGGACATTCAGGATTGATATCATTGGTTGATCAAAAAGCTCAAATAATTAAGTGTGAGCCATTTGGGATTCCTAAAGCAGACCACTTCCACCAGATAGAATAAGTATGGAGTATTACAACATTCTGTTTCACCAAGAAATGTGACGGAGGACTGCCCATGCACAGTGTGCATTAGACTGAGCCAAGACGGGACCCCGCCCAATGGATGTCAACTTAGTTGGTCTCAACTGAGTTGAGGGATATCCAGGTTGAAGAAGATAAATTAGTAGCCTAGGATATTAACTCATTCTAAAACCACTATTTGGGTTTAGAATCCAACTCTGGGGTTGAAACTAGTAGCTTGGGGATGATAGGCTAGCTAGTAAGAGTTATCTGCAGTTAGACACAAGTCTGGCCACAGCCCACCTACACTATAAAAAGCCCTTCTAAGATCACTTGAAAGGCAGACAAATAATAATCACCAACTTTACTACTCATCAAATAGTAGTAGTGTCAAGTATCTAATAAGAGTGTATTATTGATACTTCCTGATCCTGCCAAACCACCTCTGTCCAAAGCTGCCAGTGTTGCATCCCTTGCCCACAGGACCTCTCCTATTACTTGGCTCCAGCAACAACAGAACCCCCCCCCCCAGTTGCTGTATTAATAACCACACCAATTAGAAGCACATCTTTCTTCATGCAGATTCACTTTTATCAATACAGACACAATGTCCAAACACTAATAAAAAGCATATCTCTTCTTCAAGAACACAAAATTTTGACAGACTACAAGCTGTTTTTTTAAAAAACATTTTCAAATCTCTTTAAAAAATGTAACTTCTGAAAAAGTACTTTTAAATAAATGCACTAGCAACCACAAAATCCAAAATAAAAATACATCAAACAAACTTTAAAGGTTTTTATTTCAACCAGCTAAACAAAAAATAATGTTTGTGAATAAATCATGTAGATATACAGTGGGATACACCATCTAGAAAAACTCTATCTATAAAACTCTATCTCAAAAACACCATCTAGAAAGACGCCATCTAGAAAATGTGTCCAAAAACGCCATCTAGAATAACGCCATCTAGAATGATGCCATCTCGCACCCTATCTCAAATTTCTTGCTAAACCACACTGGATAACTTGAAATATTGATAAAAGCCCAAAACCATTTGAAAAAACTATAAAAAAACATACAGTTATACTCAAAATCATCCACTGATTTCAAATCTGAATAAAAAATGTAGGGTCAGCCAATACTAACTATAGTGCGCAAAGCTCTAAAGTCAATACATCCCAAAATGGTGATATTTTTGCATTAAACTTTACCTTTATATTAAACATATATAATCTAAAAATAAAGTTAAAATCAAATATTTGGGAGAAAGAAATTTATTGGTAAAGAAAATGGATAATATATTAGATCCAAGGGCCGTGGCAATGCCTTTGAGATGGGTAAGGTAGCCTTCTCTGGTTTAATAGGCTAAAACCTCCTTGGTAACACTTGTGAACTTGACCAGCTGGCCAGCATGCTTGGATACAACAGCTTTGCCTTTGATGGCCTGGGAATATAGCTGGTCTCCATGAGCATGCTGAATCTTCAGCTTGTTGATGATCACATTAAACATGGGCTTTTTTACTTTAACCAGGTGGGAAAATTGATTGTGCAAACCCTCAAGTGACAAGGTGGTCTTAGTTATGCCTTCTTTAATCTGCTTATAGCAGTTCCAATTAATTGAGTCACCACCCTTTCAGATGCAGCAATGCCCTGTTATACACCCACCCACTGGTGCTTAAAGTACTAGATGAAAGGAGCAAATGCTTCTTGGTTCTCAATAATGTAATTGTCACTGAGAAGCTCATCATAAAAAAGGTTAACCTCTTCCTTTCTGACCATGGCCAGAGCACCAAAGCAATTGAAGATCTTTCTGGCCTCCTTTGTGCCATCCTTGAATATTAGCTTATTGAGGGCTGGGTTTTTCATCAGGTTATTGCACAGAGCCTGGAGGTAGTGAAAGAAGCAGCCTTGGGTCCTGCTCTTAAATACCTTGATAAAAGTGTTGGCCTGTGCAGCCTCAAAGTCAACCATTAATGTGGTATGGTAGGGAAGGGACTCTGGCGCCTTCTTGGTTGTGGCCTGTTGCTCCTGGTGTGACAGAAATTGCAGAATAGTAAGAAGCTGTCTCCAAGTGGTGGGGAATCACCCACAAAATCCACATAGAGTTAATGATTACCCACCAACGCAGTTTCAGATACCATTTTGTGAAATTTCCAAATGAGATACTAGGGTTAAGTAAAATAATTAACCCCAACCAAAAGAGCCTGAGATAAATGGCCTAGGAGAGAATCAGGGTGACATTGGCATAAAATTCAGGACATTGAGATGGAACCCAATTTTCAGTTTTGACAGTAGGAGGAACGGCTCCAAGATTGACAGGCATTGAATTAACATTCAGTGGAGGCAACAACAAAGTACTGATGGCCGGGCCCCATCTTCACGTAATAATCTGTCTAAGGATTGAATTGTAGGGAATATAGCACAAAAGGCCAACAACAGGATGAATTTAAAATAAAGATTAGACCAAGGGATATTCAATTTTATTTGAGTAAAATTTGGGAGGACTCAACTCTTAAGAGTTGAAACAGTGAAAATTATTCAATATATATACAAAATTTGACTAAGCAATACTGCCTGAATCCTGAGCTCCTATTCCTTCCACATTGTCAAGTAAGTATCTAGTCCAGTTTGCAAAGAAACCTTGAGTGAACAACTTCTGATGACCATGCTGATTAACAAGCTCATATCAGGTGACCCTCAAATTATGTTAATTTATCAACGTCAGTTTGCAAGGAGGAATCAGTTTCAGCTGGCGGACTGGAGCAGCTGTAACCCATTTTCAATTGACCGTTTGATTTTAATCCGTCAATTTGACAATTTTGTTAAAGGGTTTCTGTATTTTAAAGCCTTTCTACTTATCCAGATAATTCCCGGCATTATGGAACCTACTGTGACACCTGGGTGGCCTCTAGGCTGACCTTCTTCTTCTTGCGGCCCCTTTTCTCAGTTGGCTCTTCTTCAAGCGTAGGCAAGATATCATCCAGTTTTTGCTTGAGTATATCCAAGGCGTTAATTTAAGTCTTCTCCCTTTTATTAGGAAGAAAGAAGAAGACAAAATTGGAAAGTGTTTTCATTGACCTGGCCATGGATGGCCCAAAGCTGGTAAAATGGCTTTGGACAAGAGGCAAAAGTCCCATTGGCAAACCAGGTATCACACTTTAGAAGGTGTATGAGATTCTCTTGTGTTGAAAAGCACAAAATACGGTTTGGTGAGCCTTGCCCATAATAATGTAGCAGAAATGACTTTCCAAGCATGGTAGCCTTCTGGACTTCTGAAAGTACAAGCTCATCAATGTTTCTAGAGCTTACACCAATATTGGCATCAATTGACTGTTTATCAGTCAAATACAGTTAGAGTCTGGTCTTTTCTCCAACCTCCTCTCTCTGATCCTCATTCAGGTAAAGGAGAGCATGTGTTACCAGCTCAGTTGAAGTCAAGTCCTTGTTAAAAGGAATGGCTTGGCAAAGGTACCAGCACATAAGATAATAGAGGATCATATCAGAGCCCAACCAGTCATGCTCAATGGTGAGCTCCTTGACTTGGCTAAACCCAATTGTAGTTAATTGTGTGGGGCAGCCTGGAATATCACAGCGGTAGTGATGGTGTGCCATATTTTTTTCTCTGGTCATTGCAGGTGAAAAGGAAGCTGTCCTTGACAAAGCCAGTACCCCCTTCTCAGTCATAATAAGAAAAGCATTGGGAAAAAGCTGGAGCTTTAAATTGCCCATTGACATTGCAGATATTGGCAACTGTATGTAAGTCCCACTCTAGGATGGGCTCCTCCTCTGAGGCTGCAGAACCATGGTCACCAGAGTTGTTTTAAGAGTCTCTTTCATTCTCATCTTAATCATTAAAGTGGATGTGCTTCTCCTGGGGATTAGAGGGGGAGTAGGCAAAGGGAGAGTGGGGAGGGGTGGGTATATCAGCATAAGGCTTGGGGGAAGGTGTGGGGGGCTTGGCAGGCGTTATTTCTTTAGGCGGCTGCTTGGAGAGGGTAGCCTTGGTTTTTCTTGCCTAGGCAGGAGCAGCCGTACTCTTGGGAGCCTTAAGGTAGTGTTGGTGGTAGGCTTGGGATGCATCTAAAAGTGAATTTGCATCAGAAAAGTTAAAAATTTGGGGACAACTTTCAAAGTAAAAATGAGAAAGTTTGCAATATAAAAGGTAAATTTATTTTATATATTCTTTTCGAAAAACTCACAAATTATATACCATCAAGCTATTAGGTTTTCTATTATGTAAAAATTAAAATTTTATTAGTAGTGCAATTATGCAAAACTTTGAGTTTTGACTGAAAACTTGCAAGTGAAAGGCGTTTTCAAGATGACGTAATTGAGATGCTGTAGCTCAAAATTATAGTAATTTTAACCATTTTTTATATTAAATCAAGAAATCTATGGTGGAGCTACCTCAAACGGGCCAAAGAGTAAAACTTGAATATCTTTAAAACTAGCTTATACAACTGGGGTTAAAAAGTATCCAGTTGTTTTGAGGAGATCAATATATATATATGCAAAGTTTAATATGTTTTCTTAAATTTTTTTATTTAAGTGAGATTTGGAGCTGAATTGTACTTTTAAAAGTGGAAACAGTCTATTTGTGATGGTGTGTTCTTTCTAGCGTCCTATGACACTATATGTTAAATCAGGTTGATTCTTAGTGCCACATTGGTGGGCGCCACTTTTATTGGGCACTTAGAAGCTTGGTAGATTTTGTAATGGGCACATTTTGCACAACAAAAACACTCTTATTACCATATAAGATCACTAGTAAAACATTGTATTGTTGAAACCCAAATAACAAAGTCCATAATATGATAAGGAATAAAGCTAGCATATGAAACATGGTTTTTTTATTGACTGTATTATAGGGGGTATGCTATCAAAGTTGCACCAATTTGGGCTAATTTATTATGTAGGGTGATAAATTAACACCATACTTTATTCCCAATTAAAAAGGGAAAGGCTTGGATTTATCACATAAAAGTATGATTGTATAGACAAACAAAATCAAAAATAGCACCACTGTGTTGTTTTAGTAAAATCTTAGGTGCAGTGGCATCATCTGGTAAAGGTACCAGGTGCTGCAGCACCAACTGAAAATTATTCCAAGCGCTACAGTACCGCCTTTCAAATATTTTAGTTGCTGCAGCGCTGCTTTTTATTGGGTTGGATTTTGTTATTACAATCATAAATCTACTACTGATCCAAAAGTTTTTTTTGATTATCCTATTAAGACTAGTGCTTAGAAATATGATTAATAATTAGATTAACATTTTGGGGATTCAAACATGGTGCTATGGTGTTGCTTGATGTAAAAGTAAGGTGGTGCCTTAGCATTTAAAATATTTGCAAGGCGGTGCGGCGGCGCCTGGAGTTTTTTATGGGTGGCACAGTGGCAATTGTCATTGGGTATTCTGCAGTGATAATTCAAAATCTACTGCCAATTAAATATATATAACTTTTATATTATAAATTTATGGCAATGAGGTTGCAGTAATTCTATTCTGTGAGCTCTGTCATGATTGGCATCATTGATTTTATACTGCTAATTTATGAAGTTGGCTGCTGAAATCCTAATCTGTGAGCTCTGTCATAATTGGCATCATTGCTTGGTCAAAAATTCCAGCATATCCCCCCACTTGACCAAACACTACTTCCTTTCTTCATCAGATGAATTCCAACTCCAGCAGCAACAACAATATGCGCCAAGCCTACTACAAAATGATGGCTTCAATGGACAAAGCGGAGCGTAACACCTTTTGAAAAATACTGCGCTCAGAACATATTTGCTTATTGAATCAACTTTGTGCTAGTGACTCTCATTTTTGCAATCAGGACTGTGCAACTACTGTAGCTGGCTCTGAGCGTAGTACTGCACCAAACTCTAGCGCTGGGATTTCCCTGATGAGAACTCCATGTTTGAGGAGCCTCTTCCTGTCAGCAGTTTACCCTCAGTGGCAATCCTTCTGGTGCTAGCACCCCTTTCCTCAATGCCTTCCTTCCACTGGCGCACCTCCTCCTACCTCATCTGCCATGCTTTGCGCCCGCTGCAACTCCAATAATGTGGTGGTGAACTACCCTGACCTTCTTATCAAGTTTGGGATCTGCCACCATGAGGAGACAATGTACAGCTTTGTACAGGCGCTGCATTTTGATGAGGATGCAATGACCCCAATTTGGGCAGGCAAGCTATACCACGGCTGATATGATGCCTCCCGTTTGGCCGCTGAGGTGCGTCTAGGGCTTCAGTCAGCTACCTTAGCCCCTAATGAGATCTTTTTCCAGCAGGCTCAAACAATTGCTATTCAAAATGAGTACATTGATGAGGTAGCTCGGTTTTGGGCTCTAGAGCTTGCGGCAGATCCCAGCTTCCACCAGACCTTGGACTTGCCCGTCCAAGCCAACATTAACTGTCACTTCTCTGCCACATTTAAGGTGTTTCTCCAAGCTGTTACCACTGGCAATGCCTCCCTGTACCTTCCTTTGGCTTCTGCAACTTGCCACTTCATGTGGTATCCTATTGAGAGTTGCCAGCCTGGGTAGCCTGGTTGTTGCTTGGAGAATTACCGCTCCTTGGCTTACCAGCTCCGTGTCCCCCTACCTCTATCATATTCCTACATGGAAGATATGTAATGAAATGCTTCACCATAGGTGCTGTGTTATCTGCTCATGGTGGCTGGGGCCCTTTGGTGCCAGTCAGGCAGATCCGCCTTCCTATCTGCAACTGGTTATCAATGTCCTGCAACTCCCAGTTGGCCTGGGCCCAAATGTTGGTAATCTTGGTCTATGCGCGCCAGCGCCTGGACAACAACTGCTATATGATGCACACCCACAAGCGCCTGGTTATCACCATGTAGCGCCCTGCCAAGCATCCCTGCCTTACCAACTGTCAGGCCTCTCCTCCCACCACGTCTTCTGCTCAGCAGCATGGAGGCGCCCACAACACAAAGGACCAATCCTACTGAGACTTCCTTTTCTTGCAATAAACTTGCTTTTGCTTATCCTCTTTTTTATTGTTTCTATTATTTTTTATTATAATAAGTTTTTAATTATTGTAGTTATTTTCTAAATTTAGTGCTTATAGAAATATTATTGATTAGTGGAGTTTGTATGTTGGGGATTCAAATCTGGCGCTGCTGCGGCATAAAAGATATTTGCAAGGCGGCGCCCAAGACTTTTAAAAGTTGGTGCAGCGCTTTTTGTTTGTTTAAGGTGGTGCCGCAGCGCTTAAAGATGGGTAGTTCTGTACTTGAACTCACCAAGTTTTGCTAACCATATTTTGATAACACTTTTTATTTTGTTTTGAAATAGCGTTTTTGTGATGCAGTCTTTTGTGATGGTGTATTTTAGGGTATTTATTAAGTGTTTTTATAATTAAAAAACCTTGTTTGGATAATACTCTTTTTTTGATTCAAGATAGTGTTATTGTGATGCGGTTTTTTGAGATGCTGTATTAGAAACCAATATGTAAAAATTAACTATTTAATAATTTTTATTAAGTTTTTTTTTAAAATTTTGCTGATGTAAATCCTGACGCCATCTTAAAATTTTTTGAGATGGCGTATGGCACCCTATATAGTACAGGAGCAATGTCAACATACAATTTTGGTATTAAAATTGCTAGTTTATTTTAATGTCAAGTCCTGGAATTCCGCCACGCACACCCCCAATAAAGCTGTAAACCCAAATTAAAATTTTAAATTTTTTTATATAACTTCTTTAAAATCTACTCTAATCAAACCATTCATATTTAACAAATGAAATATTTTTATAACAACAATTATTTTTGTTTGTTATTCATTTGTTTATCCTTCTTTGCTTTGTTACTTTTCTTATACATGATGGTATACACACATAATCACAGAAAAAAAAAGTCAATGTAAATTAGACTAAATAAAAAACAGATATTAAAAAAATAAAATGCAAAAAACAGTCAGAATAGCTAAGCCTTTTAATTGCTTGGCTGCTTAGAGAGGCATTCAGGGAGAAACAAAATCAGCATGGCCATAAAGTTTAGCCACAGTTTCAGCTGAGAGGGTATGAACACCAACCTGCAGCAAATTGAACAAATTATTAGGCCCAGGTGGCGTCCCTTTCTTGATTACTTGCTTGAGCCACCCAAAAACCTCCTTGATTGGGTTGAGGAATGGGGAATAGGAGGGAATAAATAGCAGACATAAATTGGATGTGGACAATTGTTGGGAGCCAATTTCTACACCAGGCTCAATCACCTGGAATTCATTGAGAATGTCTACCACCTTGTGAAGTCTGAAATTATTTAATACTATGACATTGGTGACACCCAAACTGGTTACTTGGAGGTGCTCCTGACTAATCAGAAAAAGTTCCAGAAAGCTCCCACTATTATGGGAACCCTTGATCATCTGGTAGAGCTCTATGTCAAGGGGACTGTCAGGAATCCAGTCTTGAGCGGCTGGCCTGTTGTTTTCAGGGATAACTTGGGCCAGGTTTTTTGCAGGCAAAGCCCACCACAAGAGGGGAGCTAACTTAAAAAGGTAGGAGACAGACTTTCCTACCCAGGACCATGGGCCAGCAGCCAGGATTATAGTATCAATCACCCCTGTGAGGGTGATGTACACAATTCCAAAACAGCTTACCAGTGTGGTCAGTTGAAAGGTTGGGTGAGGAAGCGGGCATAGGTTTTGGGGTCACAGGCGGTTCCATGGGAAGGTTGTAAGCAGGAAGATAGTTGAATTTTCATCTGAACAACTTGGGTGTTTAGAATATCCACGGGCCTTGACAGTTGTATCTAACTACAGATTGTATGCAGGCCAAAGGATCAAGTTTGAGTATCTTTTCTGGGGTGTAGTCCTTGTATTTGTGTTTCAGAGGGTAGTTGGTGAAATGGACAGTGTCAAAGGGTACACCAGGGGGACAGAAAACAGCAGGCAGTGGGGCAGGAGGGCCAGGGGATCTCATACTGAATTGGTAGATAGCAAATACAAAATAAGGCAATAGCTGTGTGAGCCAAAATGACATAACCTTTATTCAAAAATGGCAATAAGGTTTGAGTGCAGAATCTATAGGCATATATAGCATCCTGCCTCCCAACTTAGTATTCCCCATGATAGTTTCATCAAAATATTGGAAAAAATACAAGCAGGTGGCCAGGAGGCCCAGATGTGGGAGTGGCAAAATGCCACCTTGGCTGGGTGTTCTTTCATTAGTCAGACTGTCCAAATTGGTCACTTGATTTTCTTGATTTTTGGCTAAGGTCACGGGGTCAGGCCTAAAGCCTGTGATTTCTTTTAGCAGGGGAATTTGATTAATCATCTGAGAGGATTTCAGATTAATGAAGTTCACCAAGGAACTTTCTCTGCCTCCATTAGACAATTCAAGAAGCTCCTCCTTGGGCACATCATAATTGAACTTGTGCTGATATTCTGGCTTTGGGACTTAGCAGGGGCTTCAGCTTCCGGGGGCTCAATCTCAGAAAAATGTGGGTGGATGGGCTCTTGATCCATGGGGCCAGCAGCCCGCAGGAATTCAGGTTCAGGGCTCAAATCCCGCCCTGGGGCCTGGTTTCCAGGGGTAATGAATTGTTAATCCTGACAGGGACCAAGAAGGGCTATCTGTTGTGCCCTGCCCCAAAGGGCAGGCTTCAAAAAAAACTTTAAATTGTAAATTCAAATCTTAGAGTTGAAGTAGATTTTATTTAGTTAGTTTTAATCAAAACTTACCTTGTTTTTGCTCACTTTTGGTTTTGGTTTTCACTTTTGCATGATCATGCATGGTTCATTTCTGGTTATCTTTATAAATTTCTATTTCAAATAGGTTTTCTTTTCCCTTCCACTGCTTACGCAACCGCCGCTCCCCCAAACATTGCAGTTGCAGATCTTTGGGTTGTCTCCTGCAAGATCATCTTCCCCAACTACCATGTGTTCTCCGCAATTTATCAGTACCTTTGCCAAGAAGCTCCTATTTACCCATTGAAGATCCTTCCAGGCTTCAATTTTGTTATCTATAAATAAAGGCTTTAGAAAAGTAGGTATCTAAGCTGAAATTCTAAGTGGTTTTCCCAATCACTGTTCACAGGTTTTTTTATACTTCAATTTTATATTTTCATTTTCAAATTCTAACTTTGAAATTTACTTAGGTTATCATCTTTTTTAAAAAGAAGCTTAGGTTTAGACTAAATACTTTTTTAGGTCTAAATTTGCCTTGAGAGTTTAAACAGATAGCATAATTAGAATGAAGATAGCTAGACAACAAACATTTAGCTTGTTGTCACCATTTTTTAACATTAGGGATAATTTGACTAGTTTTATGTTGATATATTCACATGGGGAATATCCTGACGTAGATATACCTTTGATTACAAACAAATCTTTATTTAACACCTTATTTTATATAGTTTGTTTAGGATTAGTTAACTCTATGATACCTTTTGTGTCTAATCATAAGTTTTTGGCAGGTCTTTTAAAAGTACTTCTGCAAACTGTTCCTACTTTTGATTACTTGTCAAATTTAAATCTGAACACTTTACACGGTATAGTTTATAATCTTGCGCCTTATTAGGAAAGACCTTACTCTACCATTGAGTAGGCAACAGACCAGACAGCCACACACCAGAACATGTTTTTTTTGCTTTTGGGGGTGTAGCCATACTTGTTTCTCATGGAGGATGCAAAAGAGGAATTGTCAATGTAATAGAACTTTACTGTTCTCTTCTCCTTGAGATCAGTGAACTTATTGGCGTATTTTTGATGGTAGACAACATTGTCTGAGCTATTCTAATTTTATGAAGAAGCCCAAGTTTTTCTATGAGAATCTCAAACTCTTCACAGCACAATAGCATATGGAAATTGAGGCCTCAATCCCAAAAGTTGACTCAACCATTGACTGTATATTTTCTGGTTCAAGATGGCAGTTTTGATTGATCCCCTGCCAGATTTCCCCATGTATTTCTTTGACCAATAGGATTGATTGGCGCTTGGATTTCTCTGAGAGTAGGCCAACCCCTGTTTTTAGGTAGGTTTTGCGGAGCCTATATGTGGTTTTATCCAAAATCTTGACAATGGCTGTGGCCTTCTTGTAGTCTGGCATCTCCTTCATGAGTCTCTTAGGGGTCTTGCAGGTGGTGTCAGGGATGGCATGGTACTTTGGCTTTTTGGTGTTGGTAAGCAACTCCACAGGTTTGGACACAACACAGGGCATAGGCACCTGACTATAGAATACAGCAATCTTTTTCAGCACCTTCTGCCCTTTTGTTGTTTTGAAATACTGTGGCTGCTAGTCCTCATCTTCCCCTTTGTTATCACTCATGTAAGGGTTGTACGTGGTGTCAAGAACAGGCTTCACTTTCTCCAGAATGGTAGCTGGAACACCATTGTGGCAGTATACAGGGTTGTATACAAAGGGCATCCTCTTGGTAGTGATGTAATTTACTGTTTTGGTAGTGATGACCTTGGTATAGTCTCTGATCAGCTTGGAGACCCTAGGATTTATGCTCTGTGTCCTTGTACCTCAAGCTACTTGAACTGGTTGTATAAGTGCAACCTCACCAATATTTTCTCCTCTCCTGTCTACTTCCTGACTAGGCACTTGTGTTGCACTAACTCTGTTCTTTGACCTGTGGGGGCAACCCTAACCACAGCGTACAACAGGTCCATTGTTACTCTGTTGTTGGGATGTGTCCATTTTGGTATAAAAATAAAATAAAATTAAAATAAGTTTATCTATATAATTTATTTATTATAATTTTTATCTCTCCATATATAGTAGCATGAAAGCTTGTAGTCACTACAGTTTATTTCAATTTAGGCTTTAGATTTCTTTATTAATTTTTTGGTTGTAAATGTGTACTGTTACTTGTATATTTGAATAAATTTGTTATTTTTATTAATTCTAATCCCTAAAAAGACACTCAGAATATTTAGTTCCTTTTTATTCTAGATTGCATTATTAATCAGGATAAGTTGGTAACAGTATTATAGAATCACTGATTTGTTTTGATATTTGATATTTACATTGTCTGTTTCAGTTGCTATTGGGGTTTGTTGTTGGATCAGGGCTTTAACGCTTGTGACTAAGTTCTATGTGTTCATAAAAAACATAGTAAATATAGTAGATTTGTTCTGTGACTGAAACTCATGTGTTCTAGTGTTTTTTTACATTTGTTGTGGAATAGTCATACATTTGTTCCTGATTTGCATAGGTTGTTGTATGACTGGATATTTTTGCCAAATAGTGTACATTTTCTGTGAAATTATCATCTATTTATATCTACCAAGTTGAAATTTGTTTTGTGACTGAACCTATGCATTCTAAACTGACTGATATACGTTTATCTCAACAGGTTTGAAAACTACTGTAAGGAGTGAGTGCAATTAAAGAAAATATCCCAAAAATGACCCTTATCCAGAGCATGATCAAACCCTATCCAGATAGCTGTCATATGTGCCACCCCCTTAAAGACAAAATGACTCTTTCCCACAATATAAGAAGTCTAACTCATCTCAATAAAGACAATATCAAACCCAATCTTTTCAATTCCTCAACTTTTGTCTTCCCCAGCCCAAATGCTAAACTATAAATAGTTCAGTTGCAACAGTTAAAGGTTTAATTAATAACCTACCTTTAAGAAAACTCACCCTAAGGACAGAGTAAGAGTTATATGGCTAATTCTCCCAGAGAACTCTTCCTACCTAACACCAAGGGATATCCTAGAATACTACATTATTTATCAAGATCATCTCATTTTATTCAGCATCTACAATAGACTCCTTCCACATCAATAATATATCTGCATCTCACCCCCCAGCATAAATTTTCTGGTACCCTTCTTGGCACTGGACAGGAAGTCTACCCCAGGTGTACCAAACAGTGCCCTGGAAAGTGTAAAGTTACTCCCCCAACATACAAAGAAAATAGCTCAAAATTATGTCAACCCACTTAATTACCTTGAGGATTTAGCCCACACAGTTGAAAATAAATTTGTGTTGTCATACCCTTCCCAGGTGTTAAATAACAATGCTCTGAAATTGTTCTTACCTAGAAAGAATCCCTGATCAATTTGGACTATTTTTGGCTTGGTTTTGTCCTGATTTAAACAAATGAAGGATAAGCAATCTGGGCGCGCTTCTGTCAATTCACCAAATTCCATTCAGACTGGAGTTAATGGCATTCTGAAGTGCCCTTTAGGCATCAGCCAATTGGAATTTGGGTTGGAAATCAATGAGAAACCATCCAAGCCTCCTGAAGCTCCTGGAAAAATTCTACTCTGGCCAATCAAATGTCTAACTGAGGTCAGGTGACCCTCAAATCTAAACCTTGTGTCTTAAAGCAAGACAGGGGACCAGAAGTCCCCTGCTTTCTTATTTTATCAAATAAAGTTATACTTCCTATCTTTGGGGTTTTTTGGACTTTGGGGCTTTTCTTTGTGTCCCCTTTGTCCTTTGGCTTTGTTAGTAAAGCTTTCATAATTCCTTACCTTCCTAGTCCTTCCCTGGTTTCTGGTGTCCTTTTCAGAGCTTCTAGAGTATAAGTTAGTATTAATATATATGCTTACCGCTCTTGCTTTCAAAAAACTAGTTCAAACTTTAAGTTTAGCAGTCAAGTTAGTATATTTACCTACTTTAAGTTTTTTGTCTTCCTTTTGCTTTATTGTTGCTTCTGCTTTCATATAAGCTCAAAGCAGTGCATGTCACCTTCTTTTAAAGTGTATAGTTTGTGGCTGTCTTCTTCTTTGATCCCAAGTCTCTTAGGAGATTTATTGATCACCAGGCTCAAATTAAACCAGTTTCACTCCTGTGAAGCCCAAAAACTCTCTTTGCTTTTCTTTTTTCTCCTTATAAATGCTGATCCCCTTAGTGAAGTTTATGGTCTTTACCATAGCACCTGTTTTGGTGATGATATGGACCATTTCTCCCAATCTTTGGAATCAAATTTCACTTTTGTTCCACCATGTAGGGAGCATCTCTACCCAGTTCATATAAATGTTTGAGGACATTCCCAGGCGCGCTCAGGATATTCTTGCTACCAGCAAGAACCTCTTCAGAAGCCTTACCTGTGATGACCTTGAACTATTTACCCACAAGCCAGCCCCCTCAACCCCCAAGCTTGAATTCTCCAATGCCCCCCATTTGTGGACCCAGAGCACACAGTTATAAAGGAAGGGTTAATTAACTAAGAGCACACTCCCAAGTACACTCCCTGGTTTCTTGGAGGGATCATCTTGATGGGTCTGGACTCCTACTTTCCCCAACTATCTATTGTGTTCTCTCTTTGGATGCCACTTTGAGCGGCCATCCCAGTTTTGCACTGGATGATGTCTTGGTGGATCCTTCCACCAGGATGGGAGCCAAACTTAGTTAGTTTAGCTCCCCTCTCTTACAGGAAGCCAAACCAATCTCTCATCAACCTGGAGGATTTGGCCTGCATAGTAGAATATAAATATTCTCTAGCATATCTCATAATTTTTTAGTAATGCCCCCACCAATAAGACACATTTATGGGAGAAAATCCTGTTGAAACTGGGGGCTTTTATCAGTAAAATTAAGCCATTTTTTAAGGTTTATTGTTATAATCAATATATGTATTTACATCAAAGCCTTTGATCACTCCCATCTATGCTAACAATGACTTCATGGGTTCAAACTCTAGATCTGAGGGTTTTTCTTAAACAACTTGATGACTCAAAAATCTCCACATAGTGATCTTAATGAGAAAACTTAACCAAGTCTTTCCCACTCCAGTTAATGCTATGAAATCCATCTTGCTCTCCCCTAAAAAAGTGATCAAGGAGCTTCAAACCCCTTGCTTACTTATTTTCAAATAAAACTTTAGCTCTACCCAATATCCAAGTATTTGCCTGGGTTTTATATTGATAATAAGCCTACTGTTATCAAACTTTTGGGCTTATAAATTTGTTTTATGCCCAAAGCTGAGACTTGAACCCATTTTTATTCATCCAAGATCCACCTTAGACCATCCAGTATTCATATTTTGAGTTGAAACACGCCTGACTCATTTTTTCTGCTATAGCCTCCTGCGGTGCACCTGCTCTTCAGAGGCCACCAAAGTATGACCTGGGCCAAAGCCAGGGATTAACTGGGTTGGGGTTACATTTTTAAATGATCAAGTTCAAGCTCTAGAATTTTATAATGTACCTGCAGATTTTCAAACTCTTCTAGCACCTTGTCAAAAACATACTAGCATCAACATTATGTATCATTACATCAGCTTGTTTCTGCTCATTTTTTGAAGTGTATAACTCTTAAAAGATCTCTCCAAATTCACCTTGTAGAATTTCTTGTCCCTTTGATGTAAGCTTCAATCCATTGTTTATTCTTTTTCACTCTTTACCAGGAGTTGGACTACATAAAAAATTCCTGCAAATCTGCCTATGCTGATATTCCTTCCCAGCACTTGGGTGATAGATATTAAGAAAGTTCTTCATTGCTATAATACTTTTAAATCTGATAGAGGCTGTGATAGTATTTATTAAACAGAATTAAGATCCCCTTAGAGCCTTCTGAGACTAGCTGTGTTTTAATATTTCCCTGTTGCACTATATTGCTACTGTTATATAGTTCTATATCTATTTTAGATTGGCATTCAATCTATCACTCAGAAATTACTTCAGATATGTCTTCTTTATTCTCTAGATGATGCTCAGTTATGCCCCAGAGGAATATCTCTAACTGCAATGCCTTTACCAGAAGGTAATAAGGATATAAATAAAAGTGTATAGAGCTACTGGGTTTAAGTTAATAAGGCTAAGGAAAGTTGGCACAGTTTAAAGAAAATCTTGTCAGTGACAGCCAAAAGTTTACTGTTTATAATATGAGGTGAAAAAGTATATAACTGTCACAGTAAGTTCCATAATGCCAGGAATTATTTGGCCAAATAGAAAAGCTGGGAATGCTGTAAACCCCTTAACAGAACTGACTGATTTGATGGACTTGAATCAAACGGTTGATTAAAAATGGGTCACAGCTGCCCCAGTTTGCCAGTTGAATCTGATCCCCCCCTGTAAGTTGACATTGATAAATTGACGTAATTTAAGGATCACCCAATATAAGCTTATTTATCAGCATGGTCATCAGAAGTTGGTCACACAAGGGTTCTTTGTAACCTGGACTAAGTACTCACTTGGCAATGTAGAAGGAATAGGAGCTCAGGATCCAGGCAGTATTGTTTAGTCAATTTTTGATATATATTGAATAATTTTCACTGTTTCAACTCTTAAGAGTTGAGTCCTCCCAAATTTTACTCAAATAAAATTGAATATCCCTTGGTCTAATCTTTATTTTAAATTCATCCTGTTGTTGGATTATTGTGTTAAATCCCCTACAATCTGATCCTCAGCAGAATCATTACTGGCAGATGGGGCCCGGCTGTTGGTACTTTGTTGTTGACACCGCCCAATGTTAATTCAATGCCTACCAATCTCAGAGTTGTTCCACCTGTCTTTGAAGCTGAAAATCTTGTTGTATCTCAATATCCTGAATTTTATTCTGAAGACACTCTGATGCTTTCCCAGGCTATTTATCTTGGGGTACTCTGTTTGGGATTAATTATTTTACTTAATTCTAGTATCTCATTTGTAAATTTTACAAAACAGTATCTGAAGCTATGTTGGTGGTTAATCATTAACTCTATGTGGATTTGGGTGGTAATTTCCCACCACTTAGAGACAGCTTCCTACTATCCAGTGATTTCCATCACAATAACCTCCTAAAATAAGACTGTAAAAAAATTGTTGACCTAATTAAAAGTAGATATCAAAGGTATATCTATATTTGGGAAATCTTCATGAGCATAATTTGTTAGAAGTCTATAAATATCAGTTCTTAATTTTAAAGCAGATGAGAAAAAATCAGCAGATTGCTGGATCATTACCTTCATGATAAAAACCATGAAATTTTATAAAAATCTATTAAAATTAGAGATAAAAAAATTAAAGCAAAGTTAATTATAAAGTAAAATTTTGAATTTTATTAAAATTTGAAAAATTGTAAAAAAAATTAAGGTAGATTGGAGTAAAAGTGAAGCTAAAAAAGTCTTTCAAGCAAGTAACAAGAATTTTGGCTTAAAGCCTACCCATAAAGCAGTCTTTATTTATATCAGTCTGAGAAATACAATAACCTCATGTGTTGCTTAACAGCAAGTGAGTAAGTAGGAGAAATACATGACTGTTTTATAGCAATAAGAGGTTTGTTTGATGGCCAGGAGTGCTTACACAACTGCTTTAGAGCCAGAAGCAAAAGCTTGGTTTTGCGTAAACAAACCAAAAACAAAAACTTAAATGCCAGAGCAAGAGAAAGAGCAGGAACATAAACAGGATTGTTATGTATGTAATTGGCTTTAAAGATGATATATCTAACTTAATCAATACTTTTATATTTAAGATTTTAAATTAGCTTTTTAAAATATAAAAAATATTCATTCCTGAAATTTACTCCTCCGGATTCAAGTTCAGGATGTGCTTGAATATAAGAAGATATAAGTTCAGAAAAGTTTATGGGATTGCTTGTTGGTTACCATGAACTCTCCTTGATTGGAAAACCATTTTTCAGGACCTGGAAGTAGAGCTTGTCATACTCCTTGTGATGGGAAAGAATATACTCAACCTCATATTATGTAGAGCCGTCAATCAGAGTCAGAGAGGAATGTGTCTGTTGTTGGTATTCAGGGACAGGAACAACCTGGGGCTTAAGAAATAAAAAATGAAATACATCATGTATAAAGTAACTCATAGGAAGCTTAAGCCAATAGGCAACAAGTCCAATTTTTCAACAACCTCAAAAGGACCTATGAAGTGGGGCCTAATTTTTGAGAAAACCATACAATAGGAATGTTCTTAGTGTTTAAGAACACAAAAAATCCTATGGGAATGTCAGGTGGCAGTATATGACAGTAGTCTGCAAGTCTCTTGGAAGTACCAATTGCTTTAGAAAAAAATTTCTTAGGGAAAGACTGTATTTTCTGAAGTGCAGACAAAAGTTCTTCAGCAAGAGGAGATTTGGAAGGTCCAGTGAGCATATGAAAAAAGATAGGGGTATAGCCAAGATTTGCCATAAAAAAGTCATGGAAATGGAAAATTGAGACATACTACTGTATGAGTATTGTGCTAGAGGAAGATGTGTGGCCCAATTGCCCTGTTGCTTGTGGAAAACAACAAAGTTATTGCTCTAAGGTCTTGTTTGTGCGTTCAGTCTATCCATTGGTCTGTGGATGGTAGGAAGTACTAAAGGAAAGATAAATTCCAAGTTGTTTCATTAATTCTCTCCAAAAAAGCAAAATGAACTGAGGACCCCTATTGGATATAATATTACAAGGGGTACCTTAGTGTACAAAGACATGAGAGTTAAAGAGGGATGTGGTCTGTTTGGCTATGGTTTCAGAAGTACAAGGAGCAAAGACAGTCTGTTTGGAGAAGTGGTCTACTACTACTATTATGTCATTGTGGTTTTTAAAGAGTGGAAGTTGAACAATGTAATCCAAAGAGATGGATTGCCATGGACCCTCAGAGACAGGAAGAGGGCAAAGGAATCTGATAGGTTTCTGGCTGAAATGTTTACTATGGTTTAAGACTAGGAAATTTGAAATGTAGTTCTTTAAAATTTTTGAAAGCTTTGGCCAGTAGTAGAATTCACAGAGCTTTTTAATAGTCTTCTTATAACCTGAATGTCCTGTTGGTAGAGAATCATGAAAGGATATGATGAGAGACTGTTGTAAAGGAAGAGCAGTAACATAAAAAAGCCTTTTTGTGAAATAGGAGGCCATCATGAAGTGAAAACAGAGGATCAGACTTAGTATCACTCTTGTTAAGTTTATTGATGAGGGCAGAGGTGATGGAATCCTTGGACTGAGCCTTGTGAATCTCTTAAATTAAGTCCAACAAGAGTTTGCTAATTACATTCAAGGAAAGAAATGAGTCAGTTAAAAATACAGCCCTAGTTTTGAGGGCCTTGTATTTGCTTTTATTCTTGGTGTAGGACG
The DNA here is from genome assembly GCA_014839935.2 of Entomophthora muscae. Lineage (NCBI taxonomy): Eukaryota > Fungi > Entomophthoromycota > Entomophthoromycetes > Entomophthorales > Entomophthoraceae > Entomophthora > Entomophthora muscae. The sequence continues at coordinate 122,587 of QTSX02000092.1, forward strand.
GGTGGCAGCTAAAGGCATTAGGAAGTGTGTTGAGGGCGCCCTTCTTATAAACAGTCTTGAAGTATAAGTTGAAGAGCTCAAGTACCCATCTGGTGTGATGTTGTCAGATCTGGAGGCTCTTTTTGAAATACAACAGGTTCTTGTGATCAGTGTAGATAAGGAAGGGTTCTTTGGTATCCTCTAGATGGCAACTGTGGTAAGTTTGACTCCCTTAAACTCAACTCTCTGGTACTTGACACTTTGTCAAGTACCAGGGAGTCAAGTGCCGCATATGTGAATCTATTAGTATTTTTGGCTTAACCATCTTTAAGCTAATTTTTACTAGTAATTTAGGGGTTCAAAACCAAAAACCAAGGTTAAATTTACTTGAACTTGACTCTGTTTAATAATTTGGTTAGCTAAAATACCAATTTAAGGGGCAATTTATAGGTGAATTTACTAATAGAAATTAAAAAAACCTGTGTTTGACACTCTAAACCAAAAAGTGACCAGTTTGACACTTTTTAAGCCAAATCCTAATTTTATTGATAAAGTACATATGCGCTTATATAAAATTTATTATTTACTATTACATTTTTATTATTAGTGTCCATAGTTTTTGATTAGGCTCCCAAGCACCACTATACTGGATTTAGTGGCATAGACATTAATCAAATACCCCACTTGTTTTACATTATGTCATTCCTAGGTTTTTGGATTAAGTGGTGCCACATAAATTAAGCCCAATTTATTAAGAGATTTCATATGTAATTTATAAAAAAACTGAAACTTGACACCTTCTTTGTTTGACTCTATCCACTTGACACCCAATTGGTTTAGGATTTAACTAATCAAAGGCTTGGAATTAAGGCTAAATTAATACGTGACATACCAAGAGCGCCACTTGACACTCACTCACTTGACACTTTAACTTGGGGATTAGTACAGAGAGCTTCTTAATGTTTTAACCAACACTATGGTAAATAATTCACTCCCAGCTCCTCACAGCATACCCTAATCACTAATAAACACATTTCCACTCATTTACTTTTTTAACTTATGTTGTATTTTTTTAAATTTTTGAGCATATGATACTGCCTTGCTTTTGGGTTAGCTTTTGAACCCGGTTTAAATTCAAGAAAGTTTTATATGTAAAAACATAGTAAATTTGATGTTTCTTCTTGACTCTGGCATACTCAACAATGAGAATTCAGCTTTTTCTGGCTGATCAACAGTGCTGAACTTGACACTTTACTACGTTTTGAATTTCCAACTCTCAATAAAAAAAAATCCACATATTTTTTTATTTATTTTTTTTGCATTATAATCTACTACTTTTTCTGATGCTCTCCATATAATTTTCATATATGTTTTTTTTTATTTTTAATTAAACTTTTACATTGCTTTAACACTAAGATGTTATGCTGAACCTAACATCTTTGATGCTTCATCATAAATTCACTTATTTTCTATGTTTTAACCTTTATATCTATACTTTGAGTTTCTATTTTGCTTCTATTTACTTTTTTATGTTTTTTTTCTTGGTAAATAAAACTTTATTTGCATACTTTTCATTTAACTTTTAATTTGTTTTACCTCTGTGTTTCATATCTTTCATACTTCTATTATTTACAATGCTAAACTTTTCTTTAGACAAAATCAAATAAGAACAGCCAATAGCCCAAGCGCCAAGCCTCTAAGGGCTCCAAAGAAACTGCCTCCACTCCTAAGCGTGCCAAGAAGCCTGCAAAGGCAAAGTCTCCAACCCCATCTCCTCCCCCCTCTACCCCATCTTCTACATCCTCTTCACTTTTTCCCAAAAATTTCTCCTGCAATAAATCTGATGGTGATCTTACTGATCACTCCTTTTACCACTCAGAGGCTGACTCCAAGCCCACCAAGGTGCAGCATACCAAGAAAGTAAAGGCTGCCAAGGAGCCCACGTCTTCTTCTGGTAAGAAAAAGGAGGCATCCAAGCAGGCCTCAAAGAACCCTTCCCCTCCCCCTCCTGATAGCTCTCCCCCCTCCCTGATCTGATCCCCAAGATGAGCTGGAGGAGTACTTGAAGAAGTTCAAAGCTTCTGGTCATGTGGCTTGGGATCCACTGGCCATCCACAATATCTGTAATGTGGAGACAAAGTTTAAAGTCCCCAAGCGCTTCCCCTGTTACTTCCCAATCATATCCATAAAGGGCAGCCCTGGCTATGTTTGTCATGCCCTGCCCCAAAGGGCAGGCTCTTTGAACTTTTCATATTATTATTTTCAATTGGTTTGATTTCCAGTATTTTAAATATTTGGGATTTTAAATTGAAAGTCAATATTTAAGTATTTTAAATCTGTTATCTTTGTTTTTTGGTGCTATTTGCATTTGAATCATTGTTGTTGTCGTTTGCTCTGTCTGCTTTTATCAATTCCATATATATTTCTACTTTAAAGTCAGAATATTTTCACTATTATTACCTTTTGAAACTCCTGATTACGCTGTTGCTGCTCTCTCCCTAGCTTCAACTTGCTGATTGACATATGGTACTGGCTTCTGTTTCCCCTTTTCTGGTTCTGGGTTCTCCAACTTCTCCAGTTGCTCCTCTTCTTGGCTGCTTCCTCCTGGCTATCAGTTCCAACCATAAAGGCTTTTCTTTCTATAAATAAAGAGCTTTTGAAGAGTAGGCTTTAAGCCAAAATTCTAAGTGATTTCTTCCCTTCAAACTTTAACAATTTTTTAACTTCAGATTTGTAATTTTAAGAATTTTGTTTTTTTAATTCATTTTTTTAGTTTAGCTTTTCCTTAAAAATCCAAATGGAATTTTTAAAACAACAAGCCTTAGGCTTGTTGTATCCATTTTTTCCCTTAAGGAATCTTTCAATAGTTATATGTATCAATTTGCCAATGGAGAATATCCTAATATTGATATTCCCTTAGTTACAAATTGTTCACTATTGAAAACTTTATTTTATCTTCTTTGCTTAGGGGTTTTACACTCTATTACTCCATTTGTGACACAATATAGGTTTTTATCAGGTTATTGTAAGATCATCTTACAGACAGTTCCTAAGTTCTTATATCAATTAAATTTGAATCCCAATGCTTTGCACACTCTAGTCTATAACCTTGCATCATTGTTGCAGATCCTGAATGGATTAGACATAAAGTTGTTCACCTAGGGATTAAGCAACAGAACAATTTCGCGGTTGTGCTATTGCATCCTGATTCTACTAGTGATAAAGACGTTTACACCGTCCCTAAAACAGGTGTTCAATTTGCCTTTCAAATGCGCATAAGGCACAGGCTTCACTTCCAAGATTAATAATAGAACAAAAAAGTTATTTATATCTAACTCCTTAAGGAAAGCCATGTGGAACCAGTTGTTTTCTTGTACGGAACTTTTAGCTGTGTCAATCCACTCTCCTCCATTAGGGAAGTCCTTCTGTCTGCGCCTCCCTGCCCCTGGTGGCATTTCCCCCGCCTTACACTATATAAGTGCAATACTATCATAATAAAAACCAGTTTTTGTCTTATTATCTTCTTAAAATCTTCTGTCCTTACCCAGGCTGTCACTATACCACAACAGGTTAAGTATTAAGATAAAGAAGTAGTAGACTTTCTATTCATAGAAACCAGAACCCAGACTGCATATTTTACAACATTGGCGCTCATGGCTTCTACAAACCACAGCTTCCTCTCTTCTTACCCCCACAGCCCTGTTTTTGTGGAGGGAGAGATATCCTTGCCTATACCTGCGGCTCCTTCTGCCCAACCCACTCCAGGATCAATCTTCACTGCTTCTGGCTCTCTATCTGGTAGACTCCATGGCTCTTCCTATGGTCAACCAGGACTAAGCCAGTGTTTGCCTAACTGCCAACAACTTTTGGAAATTGTCAGCTCCCAGTCAAGTATGATCTCCTGGATGAGCTCCATTGAAAAAGCCCTTACCTCCTTGATACTAATCCAGCCTGACCCCATGGCTGAAGCAACTGGCATGAACCGCGTCTCCTGCTCCTTGGAGCCTGCCTTGGTGAAGGAATTATGCTGTCAATATTCTCCTCCTTCTTCTTCTGGTTGTTCTCCTGATGGAATCTCCCTTAATTCTGGAATCCTCCAAAATGTTAGCCGCTCTGGCCCCTGCTCTGGCCCCCCAAACCTTGCTCAAAATATATCAGAAGCTGTTCACTCCCACTCTGGAATGGCTCTATGGATGAGCAAGATAGAACATGTATTTTCTTCCTTGGTACCCACCCAGATGAATCAGCATGTTGCCCTGGAGTTCTATGATCATCAACAGAAAACTCCTAAGCCAGAAGACATCCATAACAGCTGCACCATGGGATTCTCTGCTCTTCAGGATACTATAAAGGCTCAAGAGAGACAGATGAGATTTCTGGAAGAGGAATTAGTTCTGGCCTTTCAGGAAAAGAAAGAGTGGCTAGATGAGTTGGATGCTCAACGCACTCTCCTTGACTCCCTTCAGGACCAACTAAGCAAGCACCTTGAAGATGCCTCAGCAATTAGTACCCCTGATACTCTAATGGGATTACATGGTAATGCTAAAGCTGATAGTTCCCCCTCTCAGAAGATCCTTACTACATTGCCCCTTCATGACTCCCACCACTGTCACCAAAGCAATGAAGATGATGTCTGCTTCATTGCACCTTCAGCAGGTACCCTGGAGTCTCCCTGGGAACCTGAAAGCAATTCCTCCATCACTCCTGATGGTTCTGAAGCAACCAAACCTCAGGCTAGTCAGAGAAAGGAAGAATTCACTGATGATTCTGGCATTGAGGAGTACAATGAGGATCACTCAAAAAACTACTAAGCAGCCAGGACAAGGAGAAATTATTGGCTGCATTTATGGTTTCACCTCCCTCCTCTCCCCCCATTTCTATCCCCCCTGACAAGCCTGTGCCTGACCCTGACACTTGTTTTTCCTTTACAACAGAGCCTTCTGATGCCCCTCTGCTGGTTGACTTTGCCTCTCAATCAGAAACGTTGGATTCTTGCACTGGGAGAATGCAAGAAGATCTTGCCTACTGGGTCCCCACATCCAAGTTCTTCTTGGCCATGGACCTGATACCTGGCTACTTGCAGATTAATCTCCCCCCAGATGACCCAGAGAAGTGTGCCATCTTTGCCAACCAAATGCTGTTCCAACCTACCAGGATGCCTCAGGGTCTCCTAATGCCCCAGCCACCTTCCAACAAGCTATGGATCTCTTTGCCCAGTGTAAGGATGTGTTTGCCAAGAGTTATTATGACCTGGGCAAGGCTGCAGATGTTGCTCATAATTTTGACACCCAAGGCAGTCCACCTATCTGCTCCAGACTTATATGGCGCAGTCAAGCCAATCATGCTGTGGCTAACAAAAAGCTTCAGAAGCTATTGGGATCTGGCTTACTGGTCTCCAGTAAAATCCCTTGGGCTTCCCTTCTCCTTATTGTCAAAAAGAAGGATGGCAGCAACTGTGTGGTGATTGACTACTGTCAACTGAATGCTGTTACCACAAAGAATTCATATCCCCTCCCTTTTATTGATGATGCCTTGGACCAACTGGGTGGCGCCAAGTTCTTCAGTGCTATGGACCTTATCAGTGGGTACTGGCAGATTGATCTACCCCCCGCTGATCAAGAAAAATGTGCAATAATCACTGACCAAGGGCTGTCCAACCCACAAGGATGCTTTAAGGTCTGTCCAATACCCCGGCTACTTTCCAGCGGGCCATGGATGCAGTGATGGGCAACCTCAAACTCACCAGTGTCTTGGTCTACCTGGATGACATTAATGTGTTCTCCCAAACCTTTAATGATCACCCACAACACTTGGAGAAAGTCTTCCAGAGGTTGCTTGCAGCCAATCTCAAGCTCAAGCCACGCAAGTGCAACTTCTTCAAGGAGCACCTTGAGTTCTTGAGGCTCATCATTAGCCAAGATAGACTCCACCCTGTACCCCTGAAGGTGTAATCTATTGAGAAAATGCAGATCCTGGACAATAAGCGGGACGTGCAGGTCTTCCTGGGGATGATTGGGTACTACTGCTGCTTCATCCCCAACTTTGCATCCCTGGGTGTCCCCTTTTTTAGCTTCTCTGAGAGGATAAGAAATTCTTCTGGAGCCCAGCGTGCCAATCTGCCTTCAATGCTCTCAAGGGAACACTGCTTGCAGCCCCCCTACTGGCCTACCCTGACTTTTCCAAGCCATTTATGGTTCATACAGATGCTAGTCTGACTGCAATTGGGGGTGTTCTCTCCCAACTGGACTCCAACAGACTTGAACACCCTGTTGGATACTGCTTGTGTACACTTAATGTTCACAAGAGGAACTACACTGTCACCAAACAAGAGTGTCTGGCTGTGATATACTCCTACCAACAATTCAGAGTCTATCTCCATGGGGTACATTTCACAGTTGTAACAAACCATGCCTCCTTGCAATGGCTGAAGACCCTCAAGGACCCCAAAGGATGTCTGGCACATTGGGCCATTAAACTTCAGGCTTATGACTATGAGATTATTCATCAAGCTGGGGCAGCCCACCAGAACGCTGACTGTCTCTCCTGCCTTCCCACTGTTGCCTTAGTATCCCCCATGGCTGATATTCTCTATGACAGGCTTATGGAGGATCCTTCTTTGTGGGGGGAGGAGCCAGTAGAGATACAGAGGGCTCTAAAGAAGCTAGCTGTTGATACCAAGGTCTCTAAGGGACAACTCCTGAAGCTTTGTGGAGACTCTTGGCTACCCTACATACACCCATCCCTATGCATGGACTCAGTGGTGGCTGCTCACAAGACTACTGGCCATGGTGGCATACAGAAGACGTTAGCTCTGCTACAGCAGCACTGCTTCTGGGAAGGAATGCATACTGACGTAGTAGATACGCTAGCCACCTGTCATGACTGCAACATTGAGAGACCCAAGGTTGCCAAGTTCCAATAAAGACTTGTACGCTCTGGGTTTGCCTTCCACACTGTAGCCATTGATGTAGTGGGTCCCCTGCCAGCTACCAACAGTTGCAACAAGGTCATCATTGTGGCTGTTGATCATCTGACTAAATGGGTAGAGGCCAAGGAAATTCCTAACCAATCTGCACTGGTGACAGCCACGTTCATCCTGGAGAATATCATATACAAACATGGTTGCCCCCAGATTCTGCTGACAGACAATGGTACCAACTTCACCAGTTATATCATCCCCTGCCTCAACCAAATGATGGGAATTTGTGGGACACTATCCACTCCTTATCACCCACAGATAAATGGCATGGTAGAGCACACTAATGGGATCCTGGTCCAGATACTCTGGAAGCTCAGTCACCAACATGAGACTGAATGGGATACCTTCCTGCCTGTAGCCACCTTTGCATATAACATTGGGTACCATCATGCCACTGTCAAGCCGCCCTTCCAACTGCTCTATAGACAGCAACCAGGACTTCCCCCTTTACTATATTCCTTGGTAAAGCCCAGCCTGGCTGTGTCCCTAGAGGTATGCCTCAACAAACTGGTCCAAACTCTTATTTGCTTGCAATAAGAGGCCTACATTGTAAACTTAAGCTATAAGTTGAAGGACCTAGAACAAGCTGCATCCAAACGCCCTGCCTTACCCACTTACCTGGTAGGAGACTCATTTTACTTCTTCAGCAATAGAGGGTACAGCCGCAAATCCAAACTTGCTCCCCTTTGGCAAGGCCCAGTTCAAGTTATCCAGAAGACTGGCCCCAAATCCTACACCCTTAAGGAGCCCCATTCTGGGCAATTGATCACTATAGTACATGCTCAATATATGCGTGCTGCTCCTAGTGACCAAGAGTAAGCCCCAATGAGGACAATAACCCGAAAAAACAAAAGCCTAATTAAAAAATTCCATGGGTTGTTATCCTGTTTGTGATAGTGTTGCACCAAAGTATGAGGAATTAGAATTAAAGAACAAGGTGTTTATTGGAGACTGACAAGACTCTTCCAGTACCACACCAACTGTTCTACCACCTGAATGACAGCCAAGAAACACAACTGGTTGCCTACAGATCCACAAAGCCAATGACCAAGGATTGGGCAACAAACCCCCACCAAGAAAAACACACAATTGACCCCAATGTCCACAGGAAAGGCGACCCCCAAGAAGATACAGTCACACAGAAGACTCTCACAAAGGGCATACTCTACCAGGACCTGACCACCCACCCCGTAGAATACAGACAAGGCTCACTCAAGGAAGACCCCCATGTTCTCCTCCCACTTGTTATCACAGCAGTTGGTTCCTCAAAGAACAAGGTTGCCAGCCATCACCATTGGTACCAGATGAGCAGTTCCCTCCTCTGTGTATGACTTCAACACTTCCTGGAAGGCTCATCAAAGATGTTGCTCAAAGTTTTCAGAGGTTTTCCAACTGACTAGTTGAGCCTCAGTAACCCCAGGTGTTGCCCAAGCGCAAAGGACTGACTTCACTATGTTTGATACCGTCCCCTGTTGCAAGACTAAGAGCCCTTAACCCTCAAATTAGAATTCCTTCAGCTAATCCTTCAAGTATTCTTATGCTGCCCGCATGGAGAAACGCCAATAGATACTGTTACCCTTTTGCAACCCAGTTCCTGTCACCTCCCTGGGCTCAATCAAAGCTAGTAACAATGCAGCAAATAATGGGTCTGTCCCCACTAAGGCCAGCTGAGGAACCAGTGGCTGATCTAGCTGAATCCCCAAATCCAGATAGCTGCCATCCACATCATGCAAGACTATCTGTTTCTTAATGGCCTTATCCACCTCTACCGCCTTGGTAGGCCTGGGTCTCTTAGGAATCACCACTTGCACCTTCTTCAAGACTCTTCTTGCAACTCTTCTAGAGGGACTGTTCATCATAGCTGTCACCTTGAGACGCCAGCCATTTTTAAACCTGTTTTCTAATCCAGTGGAGGGAAATGTTGCAGATCCTGAATGTATTAGACGTAAATTTGTCCACCTAGGGATTAAGCAACAGAACAATTACGCAATTGCGCTATTGCATCCTGATTTTACTAGTGATAAAGAAATTTAAAATGCCTCTAAAACAGGTGGTTGATTTGCCTTTCAAATGAGCATAAGGCACAGGCTTCACTTCCAAGATTAATAATAGAACAACAAAGTTATTTACATCTACCTCCTTAAGGAAAGCCGCGTGGAACTGGTTGTTCTCTCGTGTGGGACTTTTAGCTGTGCTAATCCACTCTCCTCTATTAGGGAAGTCCTTCTGTATGTGCCTCCCTGCCCCTGGTGGCAATTCCCCTGCCTCACACTATATAAGTGCAATACTATCATAATAAAAACCAGTTTTTGTCTTATTATCTTCTTATATTCTTCTGTCCTTACCCAGGCTGTCACTATACCACAACAGGTATAGTATTAAGATAAAGAAGTATTAGACTAACTATTTGTAGAAATCAGCACCCAGACTGCATATTTTATGGCAATCATTATGGGCAAGACCTTACACTATTTTGGCTTCCCATGGTATTGACCCAGGCAATACTTTTTCCATCTCTTCTATCATTTTTTAGCTTTGTTTCTCTCTATTATTATTGTAACATTGTTATATCTAGTAGTTTTTTTACTTAGTGGGTTATATGATAAAGTTTTTTGTAAGAAGGAGGGGCATACTCCTACTTCCTACACCAACCAAACAGTAGTTCACAATACCTTATCCCATAGTTCACCACCCCCTAGTATTTTTAACACTTTAGCTTATGCACAGGCCCACTTTACTGCTTACGGGTCTGAGTTCTTCACCAACTCCCAGAAGGTCCTCTATCTTGCAGAGAAGCTCACTGGTCACTACAGAGATTGGTTTAGCTCTCACTTGATATACAACCCAGGTATCCTCCAGAACTATGATCTCTTTGTCAGTTCACTCCTATCTTTTTCTGGAGAAGACAAGGAGTTGTCCACTCCCTCCGCTTCTTGGTTTGCAGGTCTCACACAAGGTTTGCTCCCACTTGGTGAATACAAATGGAAGTTTTTCTCCCTCCAGTCAAGACTACAAGCCTCTGATGCTGAGGTTTGCAGCTTCTACAAGATAGGCCTCAACAGATCTCTCCAGGAATTTTTGGTCCACCACAATCTCCCCAAAAAATTAGAACCTCTTATCAGAGAAGTGGTTAAGTGGAATTGGAAATACCTTTCTTTGAAAACACACCCTCCTTCTAACCTATCCCCTGCAGCCCAGTCATTTATTCCAGACAAGTCCCTGCTCTCTTCAACTTCTCCACCTGGCATCAAGCCAAAGTCTGGGGGAGGTTTTTACCTTACCGCTGAGGAAGTCCTTAGAAGAAGGAACAACAGCCTCTGCTCTTACTGTGGATCAAAGGATCATCTTCTACCAGCCTGCCCTCTCTCCAAACTCTCCCCCTTTTTCAACAAGACCTCCACTCTCACTTTTCTTTCCCTTAACAACACTTCCAAGTCACCTACTGTCCTAGTGACCATTCATGGACCTTTGGGAAAGATCAAGGTGCTCACTCTTCTTGACACTGGCGCCAATGCCAACTTCATTGAGGAGAAACTTGCTAAACTACTTGGACTCCCTGCTTTTGGATCTATTGATGTTAAGGTGAGAAATAGCACTCTCATTGGCGCCACACCTATCCTCCAACCCGTCAACATTGACTTGGAGGGCTCTCTACTCCGCGTCACGTGTAACTCCTCCCCCAACTTATACTTCCCGTTCATCCTTGGATTCCTGTGGTTGAGAGAGTCTTTGCTTAACTTTGATCACCCAAAAAACAAGATATTATTTACATGCAATGACGTTGTCAAATTTTTATCCCTTGTACCTGGTACTCTTGGCTCAACTTCCTCCAAACCAAACCTGACTGCTATCTCTAGTACAATTCACAATTCTCTTTCCGCCAAGGACAAAGATGGATTACCTTATTGTTACTCTGACTTCAAGGATTGTTTTAGTGAGGAGGAATTTAACCTGCTACCTCCTCATAGGCCCTATGATATTCATATAAACCTTAAGCCAGGCATCACTCCCCCTGGGGAAGGCTTATTACTCTCTCTGATTCAGACAACACTCTACTAAAGAACTATATCAATGAGGAACTCTCCAAGAGTTTCATCTCACAATCTATGTCTCCATGTTCTTCCCCCATCTTCTTTGTCAGTAAATCTGATGGCTCTAAGCGCCCTTGTGTAGACTATAGAGCTCTCAATGAGATCACAATCAAGGATAGATGCTGTATTCCTTCTACTGAGGCTTTGACCAATTGCCTTGCTGGTAGTTCTGTATACACCAAGATTGATCTCCAAAGCGCTTTCAACCAGATCAGAGTCTCTCCTGGCCACAGATGGAAGACCGTGTTCTGTACTCCATTTGGGTTATACAAGTACAATGTAATGCCCTTTGGATTATGTAACGCCCCGTCAGCCTTCCAGGCCTTAATAAATGAGGCACTTCTGCCTTTCCTTAACAAGTCTGTTGTTGTCTATCTCAATTATATCATCATATACTCCTCTTCCATTGACAACCATGTTGCCCACATCTGCCAAGTACTCCAGAGAATTTGAGACTACAACCTGTTTTCAAAATCCTCTAAGCGCTCATTCTTCTGCACCAAGGTTGACTTCCTTGGCTACGTTGTCACTCAAAATGGTTTCACTGTCTCCCCTAGCAAGGTGGATGCTATACAAAGCTGGCCTGTTCCCAAGACTTGCTCACAACTTTGTGGTTTCCTTGGCTTGGCAAGCTATTGCCGTAAGTTTGTGAAAAAATTTTCTTCTCTAATTTTGCCACTCACTACCTCCACTTCTCCTTCTGTTCCTTTTGTCTGGACACCTGAGGCTCAGCTTGTGTTTGAGGCTAAAAAGGCTATCTTTGTCTCCACTCCTGTCCTCCTTATCCCTGATCATTCCAAACCCTTCTTGGTTGAGACTGATGCCAGCAACTATGCCGTTGGCAGTGTTCTCCTTTAGCTTAGGGGGGATGGGATGCAACACCCTGTTGCATACTTCTCTCAAAAACACCTTCCAGCTGAACAAAACTACCCTGTACACAACAAGGAACTTCTTGCCATCATCAAAACACTCAAGCATTGGTGTCTCTACCTTGAGGGACTTGATAAGCCTTTCCTCATTTACACAGACCATAGGAACTTGCTTTACTTCATCAAGTCACACCACATCTCCCAATGACACACTAGATGGGTACTAGAGCTGTCAAATTCCTGCTTCAAGCTTGTGTACAAGAAAGGTGTACTTAATACCCTACCTGACACGCTTAGTTGTCATCCCTCATTAGCCAATGTTGACAAAGACGACAAACTCCTTAACACCAAGATGGTCCTTCCACCTGAGAGCTTTCTGAAACTTCATGTTATCAGTACTACAACCCCAATATACTAAAGCAAATCCACAAATCTCAGCTTCCCAATAAAGCCTTGTCTCAGATCATTGACGCTCTTACAAACAATAAGACAGTTAAAAATCCTTCCTTCTCCCTGCTAGATGGTTTGTTATACTTCAACAACCTTTTGGTAGTCCCTTCTCTGGACCTTCAACAGCTTCTAACCATCACGTTCCATGACTCCCTTGCTGCAGGTCACTCTGGATACAAGAAAACACTTTCTAAACTCCACAATCACTTCTGGTGGCCAAAGATGTCCACCTTTGTCAAGTCATATGTCAGTAGTTGCCTAGTTTTACAGAGAAGCAAACACTCCACCCAGAAACCTTTGGGTCTTCTATGTCCCCTTCCAGTCCCTGAAGGTCCTTGGAAGTCTGTCTCTTTGGATTATATTTTCCAGCTTCCTCAGTCCAAAGGTTTTGACGCCATACTGGTCATTGTAGACAGATTCTCAAAGCAGGCTATTTTTGCTCCCTGAAATTCAAACATTACCGCAAAACAGACTGCTTTCCTCTTTGTTAAAAACATCTTCATCCACCATGGTACTCCAAGAGATATTGTCTCTGACTGTGGACCACAATTCCTTTCCCTGTTCTGGAAGGAGTTTATGACTCAGATAGGTGTTCACCTTTCTCTTAGCACCTCTTATCATCTCCAGTCTGATGGGCAAACCAAACGTACAAATCAGACACTAGAATGTTTCCTTTGCTATTTTCCAACAAACAACAAGACAATTGGGCTTCTCACCTACCTTTGGCCCAGTATTCCTACAATGCTACTCCCCATTCCTCTACCAAGATGACTCTGTTCATGGCAAATTTAGGCTACACTCCTGCCTTTGTCCCTTCTGTCACCTCCTCTGTCTGTTCCCTGTTAGCCAAGGAGTTTCTTGTTCAGCTAAAACTCATCCAGAATTCCTTAAAAGAGAATCTCTCTAAGGCTATTGAGGTTTACAAGGTCCAGGACAAATGTCATTGTCAGGAGGGAAAAGGTATTCAGGTCAACAACCTTGTATATCTAAATACAAAGGATTTCCTATCAGATAGTCTTCCTGTAAACTTGGCCCTTGGTTCATAGGGCCTTTTCTTGTAATAGAAAGAGTTGGGAAGGTTGCATATTGTATCCAACTTCCCCTAGGGTATTGCATTCATGACGTCTCCCATGTGTCCCTCCTAAAACTCCAGATTTTTCCTCCTCCTTCTCATAAGAACAACAAGGCACCTCCTCCTCACATGGTCCAAGGGACCCCTGAATATGAGGCTGACTCCATTATCAACCATTGTTACCACTATAGTAAACTCCAATACTTGGTTGTTTGGAAGGGATATTCCGTTGAGGAGAGTTCTTGGGAGCCATTGTCTAATCTTGATAACTGTCCCTAGGCTATCAAGTCTTATATCCAAGCACATTCTGAACTTAGATCTGGAGGGGTAATGCCATGCCCTTTCCTGAAGGGCAGGCTCTTTGAAATTTTCATATTATTATTTTCAATTGGTTTGATTTCAAGTATTTTAAATACTTGGAATTTTAAATTGAAAGTCAATATTTAAGTATTTTAAGTCTGTTACCTTTGTTTTTTGGTGCTATTTGCATTTGAATCATTTTTGTTGTTGTTTGCTCTGTCCGCTTTTATTAATTACATATATATTTCTACTTTAAAGTCAGAATATTTTCACTATTATTACCTTTCAAAACTCCTGATTACGCTGTCTCTGCTCTCTCCCCAGCTTCAACTTGCTGATTGGCATATAGTACTGGCTTCTGTTTCCCCTTTTCTGGTTCTGGGTTTTCCAACTTCTCCAGTAGCTCCTCTTCTTGGCTGCTTCCTACTGACTATCAGTTCCAACCAAAAAGGCTTTTCTTTCTATTAATAAAGAGCTTTTGAAGAGTAGGCTTTAAGCCAAAATTCTAAGTGATTTCTTCCCTTCAAACTTTAACAATTTTTTAACTTCAGATTTGTAATTTTAAGAATTTTGTTTTTTTAATTCATTTTTTTAGTTTAGCTTTTCCTTAAAAATCCAAATGGAATTTGTAAAACAACAAGCCTTAGGCTTGTTGTATCCATTTTTTCTCTTAAGGAATCTTTCAATAGTTATATGTATCAATTTGCCAATGGAGAATATCCTAATATTGACATTCCCTTAGTTACAAATTGTTCACTATTGAAAACTTTATTTTATCTTCTTTGCTTAGGGGTTTTACACTCTATTACTCCATTTGTGATACAATATAGGAATTAGCAGGCTTCTGTAAGATTATCTTACAGACAGTTCCTACGTTCTTATATCTTTTAAATTTAAATCCCAATGCTTTGCACGCTCTAGTCTATAACCTTACACCATTATGGGCAAGACCTTACAATGTTGCTGATAATTACATTTTTAATTGTAACAATCAAAAGCGCCAAACCAAGAGCAAGCACTTTGTCTGTGAGGATAAGACTTGCAGGGCCCAGCTAAACACCAAGGGCTGGGAGCAAGTAACAGCAGAGAAGAGGGAGCACTCTTGTGAGCCCCCAATCATTTAATCACTTTGATGTTAAAATGGTACCTTGTTCAAGTAATACCCACCTCCTCTCACCTCTGGGCTTCTGATCTGGCCATAAAGGCTTTGCAACATCTCAAACCCAACAATCTCAAGTTGGTGCCAACTCAAGAGCAGTTGGTTAAGTTCATAAGCAATAAGTGTATTGTTGCCAATCCCCCTCCCCCCAAGGCTTTGGACGTCCTCTTGGAGCTTACACTTTACCACAAGCTCAAGCAGCTTCTGAGTGGGGAGCGCTTCCTTTGCCATGACAACAGGCCTGCTGCCAAGGACCGCATAATCTGCTACTCAACTCAGCAGAAACTGATGGAGTTGAAAAGGACTTCAACCTGGCTAGTTGATGGTACCCTTGCCACTTGCCCCCAGATGTTCAAGCAGATCTGGATGGTCCATGCCCAGATTGACATCCGGGTGATTCCACTCACGTTCTTTCTTCTTCCTGGGGCCACTGAGGCCATTTACACACGTGCATTCACAATCCTCCGCCAAGCAATTGCCCTCCTTTCTCCTGCCAACAATGACAAATCCAAGAAGACTCCCCCCACATCTGCGCTAACCCACCTGCCTCTGACAAGGACCAGGCCACCCTGGACTCAGAGGAAAAGGCAAGGCTAAGAGCTCTTGGGCCTTGCGTGTGCATCATGGACTTTGAGCCAGCTCAGTTTAATGCATTTGAGCAGCTGTTCAGCAGGGAGGTGCAGGGGTGCCACTTCCACTTCCACTTCTACCAAGCAGTTGCTTGTAACGTTCAGGCCCACGCCGAGCTTAGTAGGTTGAGCCAGAGGGATACTTTGGACACCTGCAGATTTGTGCTGGCACAATTCAGTGCCTTGGCTTTTTTAAAGCCAGAGCACACTGCGCAGGGGTTAGAGGTGCTCTCAAAGGATCCCTACATAGTGAAGCATCTGAAGTTCAAGCCTTTCCTTGAGTACTTTGAACCACAGTGGATTGGGAAGGTTGTCATGCAGAGGCAAGGCAAGGCCTGTGCCAAGGCCAGCTGGAACGTGTACCGGGCAGCTGTCAACAGGGAGCTGAAGACCACTTTGGCATTAAAAGCTTATCACAAGCATCTTAAAGCCAACTTTGGGCTTCATCCAAAGTTTAATAAGTTCTTCTCTCTCCTGCAGCATGAGAAAGAGAAAACAATCTCCAAGCTCTGAAATCTCTCCAACCGTGTCCCCCTATCAAGCCAACCACCCGCTGTACCCTCTTCATCAAGACCATCCAGGGTGTGGCTAAGAACAAATACAAGGCCTCTGATCTTAAGAAGTAGCTTGAGCTTATTGCCACTGTCCTCCTGGAAGGGGCCATAATGAAACAGGGAAAGAATGATGAGGAATAAACTTGCCTGCTTGCTCAGTTATATGATTTTTACTTTTAACTTTTAACTTTTTAACTTTAATTTTTACTTATTAGCTTGATCATTTAGTTTTTAGTTTTAATTTTTATGTTTTTTAATTTAATTATATAGCAGTGATTATTCTATGTATGCATGGTAAGTTTGAGATGAATATTTATAGTTGAAAAAAAGTGAAATATCTTAATTTTTGTTAATTTCCTAATAAAACATATGATATTCACAGTTGTACTTATATGAACTATATCAAATAAATATTAATATTTCTTGATATTTTGGACAACTTCTATTTTTGTGTTTATGTTTATTCTTGGTTCATTGGAATTTTATTTTTTATGGTAATCAAAAATATTTTTATAAAGAGTGTAAATTACATAGTAAAATGAGAAATAGTTGCTTATTTCTCCTTATTTTTATTAATCGGGGTACTGTTTTCATTGCATTTTTAAGCTTTATGGGGTCACTTCAGTATATCATAGCTGTAAGGCTTAATTTTTTATATTAAAAGTTTTCAGTAAATCAAGATCTGTTAATTAAAAAAGTGTCAATTTCCAGTTGTCAATCAGGGCAAAAGCTGAATTCTCACTTTACTATAGTGTCAACTACCAGGGAGTCAAGTTTAAGGGAGTCAATCACCAGGGAGTCAAACTTGCCACAGTTGCCCTCTAGATAATGGCGCCAATTCTTAAAAACTCTTAATTATTGACAAGAGTTCCTTATTGTAAACTGGGTGATTTTTTTATTAGGTAGATTGGTTGACTTTGAAGATTTTTTACTGGTGATTTTTCATTAGTAGAGTAACCTAAAGCTTAATTAGTATACTCATAAGCAACAGGAGAATGCAATGGGATTGATTTAAAGTAAGTTTGAAAGATTATGTTATTTTAGGAAAGTGAGGGCACAGATAGTTTAAGCCCTTGAAAGAACCAGTCTAAAGGGAATTTAGTCTAAGACAAGGGGAGCTATATAAGAGCGGTTGACTGAACAGAAGAAAAGGAGGAAAGAAGATAGAATCCTATTACAAGATACAAGTTTGAATACGCCCTAGGTTTCAAACTTAGTAGAACTTTTTCCCAAACCAGTGTAGTGCTGTAACTGTGCTGTATTAGCAAGTTACAAGGGGAAAAATATTTAGAAGCTATATAATTATCTTTATTGAGATATGTGACTTATACTAGTTTGAGTGAATCAATTTAAGAGGAACATGAGTGAGACAATCAATAAAATGAATTGGGAAGGGGGTGGCTTGATCCTAGTAAAAAAATCAAGCTTCAAATTTAGTTGCCCTTTGGTTGAAGATTATCAATGGTTCTTGTTACCTTGTTTGGAAACTTGAGTTGACTTTCAAATTTGGCTTTGAGTTGTGGGAAAGTCAGTTTGAGTGGCACAGGGTCTCTTGTGAAGAACTTTTCTGATGAGTTAACCCACTGTTTTGAAAGTAGCAAAATCAGGAATGACAATTTGGATGCTCCTAAATCTCAAAATACGGAACCAGAGTCAAACTCTGGACAAAATACTTTGTGGACTACCAGACCCATAGGCTGGGAACCCAATAACCTGCTACTGATTGATAAAGTTGTTAAAAGTCCACCAGGACCCAAACCCTTAGCCGTCCTGCAGGATTCTGCAAGCAAACCACCAGTGCAAGATGCCAAGAATTTCCCTGAGGTGCCAACACCTGACACCGGTGGTTTGCTCAGTAAAATGCACAAGTTTCTCAATGAGAGTTATTCCAAACTCCCCTAAAGTCCTGGGGGAGGCACTGAACCTGAAGAGGCACCCAATACCTGAATAAACAAACAGAAGGATTTGAAATATTCTCATCCTGAAGCAGCCAGTGGCAAATTGCCAGTGCCAAGCGCCACACTGCCATCTGAGACCCCCAATGCCAACCCGCCCAAACCCAGAAAACTCAACCAGGAAGTGAAGCCTGGCAGTGTGGTATAAATACATGCCAGGCCAAGATCAACCCCCATTGTCATTTTTAAATAAAGGTTATGAGATATTGGTTTCCCCAATTATTACCGTATTTTATTCTTGTCATCTGCCAGTTAACTCAAAAATCATCTGACCCCCCTGCCAGCCCGCCAGCTATGTACTGCCTGCCAGGTGCTCCCTTTGGTCCTGTCTATTTCACATAGTACCCCTTAAAGCCTGAGTACAAGGACTACACTGCCAAAAACATACTAGCCCGGGATCCCTTGGCCAGAACTAAAGAGTTAACCAGATACAACTGAGAAGGCCCTTGGTACATTACCAAACCCCACCTGTTCAGAGATAAATACAACTTCTTTCATGCCTACCAAATGGACATAGAGCCACCCATCACCCCCAAACCAATGCCTGCCTCTGCCACTGAGCTCCCACTGAACCATACCAACAAGCTTTTTGGAATTTATATATATATCACTCTCATGGGAGTAAAAAATACTATTGTCCTGCCGCTGGTCTGTGGTTGTGGGTGGGCAAGTCAATGTCCTACCTCATTAAGTTGGCACCAATCCTTTGGTGGGCCCTGCCCACCCAGTCTGCAACCCACCAGTTCCCAAACGCTAGCAAGCCAGCTAATCAGGGTTGGTTCCCTGACAAGCTAGAGCTGGTTTTCCCATAATATTCCCAAAGATTAGTTGGCCCCCAAAGTCTGCAAATAGTTGTATTTCAGAAGGTTTCTAAGGGGATCTTCTTTTTTAAATAAATAATTTCACAACACCATCTATTTCTAAGTGATAGAAACACAAACACCTTTCCTCCATCTTCTACCCAAACATTGGGCAAGAGAAACAGTATAAGCAGCAATGCAGAAAGTTTTCCGGGAGCCAAACACCCAGAAGGAGTGAATCAGGCATCCAGGGGACTTAAACTCACCACAAAAGGAGAGGAGTTCTAGGTAAAGAAGATTGATACCCTCTTCCATGAACAATATAGGCCCTCAGAAGGACAACCCCAAGAAGAAGTGATGATACATGTAATATATGCTAGGATGATGGTAGGAAAGATCTTGGAGGAGTTTGCAGGACTTTAAGCAAGGTACAATGCTCTGGAAGTAGAACTAAGTCACTTAAAGAATGTCACCCCAACCCAGTCAGCCCCTGGCTTTGATCCTGGGCACCCAATGGCACCTCCCAGGAGCAGGAGGGCCACAGGCCTATTCAGAGTTTATCTAGAAAAAGCCCTCCTAGGTGACCATCTTGTCACTAACTATAGTACATGAACAAGTCAACTGTGAGGGCAGCTGGTATATTATTCAATCTAGACTATTTGGGGATAATTACAACTACCTGATCACATAACTAGTACCAATGACCCCTCTCATCACTCCCAGCCCAAATGCCTGCAAGATTCTGTTATCACAAATGGGACTACATATATCCATTTTTTGGAGTACTATAAATTATTACAGGTATTATGAACTTTATGATACCCACTTCTGGACCTTAGTCTATTCTTGGGTGATCTATCTTATTTTAAAAATTTGGTGCCAATATTGTGGTGGGCCTTACCCTCTGGGCTAGCAGCCCTTCTTGCACCCACATCTGCTATCCCGCCAAGCACTTGGTATCCTGAAAAAGGCCAGAAACCCCTTTGAACAGTGGGCTCTTGAAACTGTGGTACCCATAACCAAAGACAAGCTAGGAAAGAAATATAATTTTACTGACATAGACACTTCACCTGTTGGCCTATGGCCTGGGCAACCACCAATCACCAATCACATGGCTGCCACTGTCACCCAATTTATTAATAAGGAGATAGTGACTGGGGTTGGCCACCCAAATTAACCCCTCATGGATAGGGGTAGAGAATTGGTAAAAGGTGCCATGAAATCCTACTGCACCAGGAACACCTTTGAAAGGGTAGCAATAAAAGTGGAACATCCCCAAGCCAATGGGTGGTAGAACATTTAAACAGCTCTCAGGCTCAGTTGATTATCAAGCTCTCATAAGAGCACTCAACCCCTGCTTGGAAAGAGCAGCTGGCAACTGCCATGCTCATCCTGCATGCTAGAATCAACTATAGCACAGGATTTAGTCCCAGCACCCTCATATCATGGACCCATGATGGTGTGGATGGGGTTGCCCAGGGAAAATTAAGGTATGCAGTCCTAGCCAGACCTCTCCTCACTATTACACCATCACTGGCACAATAGTGTGCCAAGGCTTAGCAACACTAATTGGAAACAAGTTCAGGGGGCAGCCAAGCACTTTAAGGCCTGCTATGCCATCAGTGATCAAGTTTATGCCTTGAACCTTTTCTTGCCAAACTTGAAATTGACTACCCAGGCCCATTCAAGGCAGTGGCACTTTATGATACAATACATACCAACTTGAAGACACCCAAGGAAACACCAAATGCTACATCACAAATGTCAATATTTTGTGTTCTTGGGGAAGAAGAATTATTTTTATTAGAGTATTTGGACATGTTGATACAAAGGGATCTATATGAGGGCAGATGTGCTTCCAATTGGGGTTGTTGTAATTGCAGCAACTAGTGGGGTTCTGTTGCTGCTGAAGCCAAGTAATTGGAGGAGTCATGTTGCTGTATAAATGCAATACTGGCAGCTTTGGGCAGAGGTGGATTGGCAGGGATAGTAAAGTATCAATAATCCGCTCTTATGGGATACTTGACACTACTACTATTTGATGAGTAGCAATGTTGGTTGTTATTAATTATCTGCCTTCCAAGTGATCTTGAAAGGGCTTTTTATAGTGTGGTGGTCTACAGCCAGACTAGCATCTAGCTGCAGATAACTCTTACTAGATAGCCTATCATCCCCAAGCTACTAGTTTCAACTCCCAGAGTTGGATTCCAAACCTGAATAGTGCTTTTTGAATGAGGGGGAATCCTATACTTAATTCTCCCTCTTCAGAATGAATTTCCCCTTGACTCAGCTGTGATCAACTAAGTTGACTGTAGTTGGACAGAGTCCCATCTTTTTCTTGGTGTAGTATGAATATGCACAGGTGGTCCTCTATCACATTTCTTGGTGAAACATATATTGTATTTTCTCTGTCTCAATTCACCTAGAAGTGGTGCGTTTGTTATAGTAATCCTGAATGGTTCACACTTAATTATGTGAATTTCTTAACCAACCAATGATTTTGGCCCTGAATATCTCAGGTATCTTCCAAATAGGGGATCCTATTATTAGCTGATAGAGTTTCACATGTATCCAGAATTGATGGTTCACATCTGGTGGTAGCCCATCTATTTTGGTTCATAGCCCTAATGATGAGATGGATCAGTCAACCCTGATAGATCAGGATTTCCTGACAACAACCAATTGTGCCCCTGCTGTGCCATCCCGTACAGAAACAGGTTGTCTGCAATTTTTCAGACACACCAAAAACTCTGGTTCTGATTGAGGATAACAAACAGGAAGCAAGGGGGTGTTGTAACTGAGATTGACACCTTGCCTGAAAATTTATCTTACAGTATATAAGGTGTGTTCAATCAGTTGCCCCATGGTGTATCTAATGGTATTCTTCCTCCTGCTCCAAATTTCAAAGTATGGGTGATACTTTCTTTTTAAGGTGTGAAGAGGATTCAAGACAAACACCCTTGATAATTTATTTGAGGCCCAACCCCTATTTGGATCACACCACCAATGCCACCCCCTTGTGGCTCTGTGGCTTTACCTCACCATATAATAACTCTTATTTCCCAATAAAGCCATTACCTTATCTTAAATCTCTGTCCTTTCCCTTTGGACTGTTGTCTTCCCCCTTTAATTACTGAACTAAATTTGGTTTAGTTGCAGCATTGAATTTGTTTTAAAATCTTGGCTAGCTAAAGATACATTTTTTTGGGCTGAAGTATTTTTGCCCCTTGAAATTAGGTCATCTACGATATGCGGATGATTCATATAGAAGCATTAGATGTCAGGTTTAAGAAATATCTTTTATTATTAAAGTTTAATAGGTCGATAATTGCTTTTTTTAATCGCTGGCTTGCTGAATTAGTTTGGAGCGATTAAACAAACTATTGAAAAGTACCCCGTTTGGATTTCGCTCATAAATCAGGCCATTTCTGTTATTTTACAAATAACTGGCCATTCGAGAACAGATATTAGCTTGCGCTCGGGTTGGATGGGGACTATGGGAAAGTGAACCCAAAAATTTCCCACTACTTCAGAAGGTTGCATTGTAAAAGTCACCACTAAACCTTCAGTTTTTACAAGAGGCAAGCATGGTACTTGAAGCTACAAAAAGTGTCGGTGCTCTCGTGATCGACGCCGGGCCCATTTTTAAAGTGGGTTTACGGGTTAAAGATTATGCCGATGAGTTTTATACCGTCCCTGAGGTTTTCAATGAAATTCGTGATCGCCAATCAAGACAGCAGCTTGCGCTTTTTCCTTTTGAAATCAAGGTCCGTGTGCCAAGTGAAGAAGCTTTGAAAGCAGGTAATTTTATTTTCTTGTCCATCAGCGAAAAATCTCTAGCTACAAGCACAAAAGGAAACACGTTTTAACGATCTGCAGTAATTGCTTTTGCTAAGAAAACGGGGGACTATGCAGCCTTATCGGGGGTGGATCTTAAAGTTCTGGCACTTACTTACATGCTTGAAAAGGAAAAGTGTGGCATTGAATATCTTCGTAAAGAGCCTGCTAAAGTAACTAGAAAAGGGAGCATGTTTAACATGTATAGGCTCAAGTTCAGCTTGGAAGTAAAAGTCCAGAACAGCTTAAAGCTGAAAGAGCATCAGCTGAGACCAAAGGTATTAATGAAGTTGATCCTGAACTAAGTAACTCCAAAGAAGGTAATTTTAAGCTAAGTCTTTTAAAAAGGTTGTTGTGGATTTTGTATACTTTCTTGGAAATCTTATAGTAGTTTTTTTAAAAAAAACTATTGTTAAATATGAAGGTTTCAAGTGGGTTGAAACCTAAAAGCCTATTTTTAATCTGTTTTATTTGCTTCCTCATTTTTTGCATCTACCGCTATATTTAAGGTTTTTAAATTGGCTCACAGCATACTACTTTTCTCTCAAACAATATTCTCGAGGGAAAGCCTTTTCTAATTCTTTCCTAGAAGAGGCATCAGAAGCTGTTATTTCTGAAGAACTTGAAAAGTTGACTGTCTCTGATAAAGAACCTTGCTCCTCTGGTACACTTTTATTGTATTAAGCAGACATTAATCTATAAGATGTTCTTGCTGAAAATGAAGAATCTGAAGATGACGTCTCAGATTCAGACGATGGTGATTGGATCACACCCTCTAACCTCAAAGAAAAGCAATTAGAAAGCATGGGCCATCTTAAGAAAGGCGAAACTAAAGTGGAGATGCGTAAAGTTGGATGTATAACTACAGATTATGCTATGCAAGTAATTCATATTTTCTATCAAATTCTGATAGAGATTCAAGAGCGTTATCCTCCAAATGAATCTTGCGCTTGTCTCAGTTGAAGGAATGATGATTAAGGACTTGAGGTCATTTGTACTTCGTTGCCACGCCTGCTTCAAGTATCAACCCATGCTACGTTTTATTGACATGTATTTTAGAATTACTGCCAATCTTACCAAACAATTCTGCCCCTCGTGTGGTGGACCTACTCTGATCCGCACTTCGTGTTCCGTGGATCAAGATGGCAATGTGAAATATTATCTCAAAAAGAACTTCCGCCACAACCTTCGCGGGATCAAGGTATGCCTGCTTATTTTCTAATCTAAGCGTATCCCAAGTATTCCATCCCTAATCCCAAGGGTGGTCATAAAAATACCGATTTAATCCTTCGTGAAGATACCAAGGAATACGAACGCGCCATGAAGAACTACAATCATCGCAAAGAAACAAATCTTTTTGATCCTGACTACCTTCCTGGCATTCTTACTGGAAAGCATCTTCCCAATACCCTCCCTCCTACGATAGGCTTCGGGCGCAAAAATCCTAACCAAGCTCGTCGTTGCAAAGGACGCAAGAAATCATAGATATGCAAACTGTTATAGAAAATTCCAACACCACTCTTTATTATTAAGATGCACATATTGTCCTACTTTCACTGAACTCCGCAAAAGGAACATAAACGATGTCTTATATAAATAGAGCTTCTGGGAATTCTAGCCATATATCTGATTGCTAGTATGAGGTATTTCTATTATGTGTCATTTGAAGTCCCAAAAATTCTACCACTTTTTATTCCCAAAAGAAATGTTGTCAAAAGTAAGCTTTGATGAAGTGCAATTAGAAGAGAAGATACAATTTTTATTGAAATAGTACAGATATTTTACAGTGAAGAGATTTCTTCAGGAATGTAGCGCAATAGTCCTATAACCTGTTGAGATAAACAAAACCATCCCAGTCTAAAAACAAAATGAAGTGGGTCTAAATCTATTGTAATTTAATATAAACTCCTTGATTTTTGTTTCTGAGATTTAGACTGTGTTGATTTCGTTTATCTTGACAGGTTATAAAACTCCTGAATTGATCCTGGCAGTGGGTAGGGTTGTATTCCAGAAGTGGCCATGTGATTGTTCAGGGTACAGTAGTTTTAAAAGCTATGGCAATAACCGAAAATACCTCAGATTTAAACAAAATGGTTTCAGATTTAAACGAAATACAGTAGTTTTAAAAGCTATGGCAACAACCAAAATTACTTCAGATTTAAACAAAATGATTTCAGATTTGAACAAAATCCAACTCTCATGCTAAAATATACACTCTGTTAACAGGGTTTATTGGCATTAATGGACAAAATGAGTCAACACAGCAACGAAGGGCTCACACACAAAGCAAAAGCATTCAAAATACAATCCGAAATACATTGATTCACAAACAAAATGGTGTGAGTTGACTTTCGGTGTACATATGTTTACTATATGAATTGGTGACAAAATACACCCAAGCAAAGTGAGTCAAAACTCAATCCACAAACGAAACACAATAGCAACTCACTATGTAAACAAAATCACTCACTCAGTGTGTGCAATGTATTGTAATCATGAAGTGATACCAAGGTATCTAAAATAAGACACACAATCTGAGACATAAATTTTAAAAATATTGTATTGGGTGCTTAATTTGGCGTAAAATCTGGGAAATTGGATGATAATTTTTTTGGGTAATCTAAAATGGGTGTAGTAAAACCAAAAACAACTAATTAAGAAATAAAAAATCTATAATTGGGATATTGGGTGGGAAAAATATTAATCAAATATCCATAATCAGATAAAAGCAAAAATTAAAATTAGGGAGTAACTTAATTGAAATTTATTTAATATTTTATTAAATTCTCAAAATGAAAGGAACATAGCAACAAAGTACTAATACACCCGTTGTGCGCCGCGGTTGCAGTTGCCCCCGCGGGTCAAAGAATAGAGTTAGTGCAACCCAAGTGCCTACTCAAGAAGGAGACAGGAGAGGAGAGTTCCATAGTGACGCTGCACTGACACAGCTGGTTCAAGGAGCACAAGCTGCTAGGGTGCAGAGCATCAACCCTTGGGTCCCAAAGCTGACCCGGAAGCCCACCAAGGTCATCACTACAAAGAAAGTTAGAAACAAGGAGGTAGAACTTACTTCATATGTGTTTGACATTGTGTACTGGCAAGAGTTGGTCCCGTCAGCCATGCTGGAGAAGGTGAAGCCTGTTACTTGATACTAGCTACAAGCCCTACGTCAGTGATGGCAATCAGGAAGAGGACAAGGAGCCTGAGTTCTTCAGAACTGACAAGGGACAGTTGGTGCTCAAAAAGGTTGCTGCGTTTTACACCAAGGTGCCCATTCCCTGTGTTATGCCCAATGCCAACGAGTCAATCCCCATCGCTAAAAAGCCCGCTCAGAAGCGCATCCCTGACATTAAATGCATCATCCTGCCTAAGCTAATGCGTGAATCAGGCAATTATAAGGCGGCCACGGCCCTTGTTGGGGTGGATCCCAAGTATACCAGCAAGACCTTCAACAAGTTCATTGATACTGGCTGAGTCCTTGTCGCGGAGAAATCCTTGCGCGTTTCCACCATGCTCACCAAGGAGCACAAATGGACAATCCACCAATGTATCACCCAGGACTGCCATCTTGAACTGACAAATATACAGGCAATGGTCAAGTCCACTTTTGGGGTTGAGGCTTCCATTTCCTTTTACTACCATCTGCTGAAAAAGATGTGCTTTTCCTGAAAAAAGCTTGGGGGTTTTCCATACAATTGGAATAGCCCAACCAACATTGAGACCCAGAAAAAACTACGCAGAGGCATACACTGCCCTCAAAGCCAAGGCTGTGACAGAAATTGCGGGATAGTATGAAGCTGTTTCTAAGTGATGGGGAATTACCACCCAAATCCACATAGAATTAATGATTAACCACCAATGTGGCTTCAAATATCTTTTTGTAAAATTTCCAATTGTAATACCAGGATTCAGCAGAACAATTAATCCTAACCAAAGTAGCCCAAGATAAATGGCCTGAGACAACATCAACAAATCTTCAGAATAAAATTCTGGACATTGGGAGGCAACACAATTTTCATTTTCCAGAATGGGGGGGACTCCAAAATTGGTTGGCGCAAAATTAACATTAGGCGGCACCAACAACAAAGTTCCAACTTCAGGACCCCATCTTCCAGAAATGATTTGGTTGAGGATTGGATTGTACAGAATATATTGTAATAACCCAACCACAGGATGCATTTTGAAAATTAAATTAGAACTGGGGATAAATGATTTTATTGAGTAAAATTTTGGGAGGACTCAACTCTTAGAGTTGAAACAGTGAAAATTATTCAATATATATCAGAAAATCAACTAAGCAATACCACCTGAGTCTTGATCTCCTATCCCTTCCACATTTTCAAGTAAGTATCTAGTCCAAGTTGCAAAGAATCCTTGTGTGACCAGTTTCTGATAATCATGCTGATTGACAAGCTCATATTGGGTGACCCTCAAATTACGCCAATTTATCAACGTCAATTTGCAAGGAGGAACTGGTTTCAGCTGACAGACTGGAGCAGCCATAAACCATTTCCAATTGGCTGTTTGATTTAAATCTGTTAACTCAGTCAATTTAGATAAAGGTTTCCCAGATTTTTGAGCCTTCTTGCTTGGGCGGATAGTTGCTGGAATGATGGAACCTACCGTGACAAAGGGGACAGTCAAAATTTACTATATTGATAAATCAGCATTTGCCTTGTCTATGCGCAATGCATATGGCTATGTCCCCAAAGGCTCTAATGACAGGATGGCTCAGCGTGCTGCAGTCTGCGCCACAGCCTACTCAATGGTGGCTCTCCTTGGTCCAAAGGGGGTTGAGCTATACCAAATGATACTGGGCTCCCACAACAGCTGTACCTTTCTATCATTTCTCTAGTTGGTCCAGGAGCACCTGAGGCGCACAAGCCTGGGCTTCACCAACATCATTGTGCTGGTCAATGTTGGTCTCCATAAGATGGCTGATATTCTTGAGGAATTCCCAATGATTGACACCAACAGCGCAGTGGGCCCCCAGCAATTGGCCACAGCAAATTTGTGTCTTCTCTTCCTCCCTGCTTATTCACCCTTCCTAAATCCCATTGAGGAAGTCTTTGGGTGGCTCAAGCAAGTCGTCAAGCAAGGAACCCCAACTGGGACCAAGGACCTCTTTAATTTGCTGCAGGTCAGGATCCACACCCTACCAGCTGAGACCGTGGCCAAATTCTATGGCCACACTGATTTGTTCATCCCTGTGTGCCTAGCCAAACAGCCAATTGATTAAAGGCTTAGTGTGTCCAATTTTTTATATATTCTCTAATTTACTATTCAAGATTTATTAATTATCATTTTATATTTAGATGTTTCCAAGCCTGCAATCACATTCAGCAGGATAATCAATGAAGGTTAGTAATTTATTTATTTATAATCATTTTTATTGTGTCATCTAAGGGTATCCCAAACGCTTGATACTGGATTACGCTAACACATTAATATCACTTTTGGCAAATAAATATAATGATCAAAAAAGCTAAATGTAATGTGTAAAAATCAAAAGTAGATTTTATTGAAATATATTATTATACTTTTATTGAGACCTTCTCTGGGATATATTCTGCAAATCTTGTTTGCTAGAATAAGAATTAGAAAATTTTATTATAATAAAAATAATATGAATTATAATGAAATTTATTGGAAGAGAGAATTTTTTAAGAACACCTGTAGTGAGTTCTTCTGTATGTACCCACCCCACAATGGAGGTGGTACACAACCTCTACTGCCACACTGTGGACAGTGGATACACCCTTATTAAAAAACTCCCGCCTGCTGGTGAATGGGAGTAGGGTCAGGTGCAAATGGAGGAGCAGCTTATATGGTGGGGCTGCAAACCCATAGATACCAGCCAGGACCAGGGCATCCTGGATGACGTGATCCACTGAGTCATACCCGGGGGGGACCTTCTTCCTATCCAGGGAGAGCCTGGCCTTGTTGATTCCTAGAAGGACCCTGTCAAGATCCTCCACATTGGCGCCCATTCCAAAGTAGAAGAGATACCCAAGGTAAACCACCAGATGAAGCCTTTGCCCAGCAAAGGCTTCCGTAAACTAACATAATTTATTGAAAACCACACTGATCTTCTTATCATGATTGGTCTTTGCAAAGTTCAGCTCCAGGGCTGCAGGAACCCCCATCTTGTTGGCACTCCAGGCCAACCCAAAGTCAGCAAGGAGGATTTTTATCTTCTTGACAGCTGTTGCCTCTGCATTAGCCAATTTTCCCACTGCGCGCCCAAAGTTGTCCAGCAGGTAAGAAATCATGTGCTCTAAGGGGTAGCATAAGCAAGAAGCCGCATGGGCCTGACCCATCTCCAGTACATTCTTGAATGAGAGTGTTGCCTGGATATCCCAAATAAGCTCAATGAAGTTTACACAGTAAACTTTACTGAGGGATACCGGGTCCAGGCGGACCAGTTGGGCATCCTTGTAGGCAGTAACTGCCCACTCAGATGCCCCCTTGCCATGTGTCAGCCTGGCCAATGCCTCCTGCAACATTGGAAAGGACCTGTGGATCCGGTCCTCTAGCTCCTGCAAGACAGGGGGGACAGATACAGCTGCTTGGCCACATGAGTGGCATAGTTGGCATAGAATGTGGCAGGGACAAAGGGGACCAGGACTTGGTGGAGTCCACCGTCTATGCTCTCTAAAAAACAGGTAAGTATTTACAAATTTTTATTAATTTTATTTTTTTATATTACCTTCACGTGTTTCTTCCTTGCTGGCCGCTTCAGCAGGCTTGGCCATTCTTGGTGCAAGCAGTTGTGTGGGCAATTCTTTATCCTCTGTTCTGGCACGCTTGGCAGGTTTAAGATATTCATACATCTCTGAGTTGTCAACCCAGACAGACAGCGCAAAAAGATTGTATGCCTTAAATTGCAGGTCCTCAACCACCGTCTTCTGGATGTTGAGAAGACGCTTGATGGTCTTCTCAGGGGTGTCTGGCATTTTTGTCATTAGGGACTTTGCAGACACCTTGTCAATTTTGTCCCCTGTAAGGATGGCAGCCTTGAATTTTGTCTTGACCTTGCAATCAATGTCTTTGATTTTGGTGATTGCCAAGTCAAGATCCTTCAAAAGCTTCTCCGATTCTCTCATTGATTTTTTACTAACCTTTTCATATTTTCAGGATACCAGGAGTACCATGGAGCTCCAGAAGGTGAGGGAGGAGTCAAAGAAAGTACTGGTATGGCCCACCAGATGATGGGACCTAACTTTACCAGGTAGGAAAGGGCCTTCCCAGCCACAGCCCAAGGTCCAGCTGCTGGCAAGGCAGAGTCAAGCAATCCCGTGAGCGCAAGGTAAAGCACTCCCAGGAATTGACTACTCTGGCCTAAGGCATCAGAAGTGGGGGGGGTTGAGATGGTTGGTTTGGGTTTCAGGGGCGGTTCCATGGGGACTAAGTAGGCAGCAGGATTGTTGTACTTCCTGTTGAAGATCAAAGGGTAGATGGTGATTGCTTTGCTGTTTCAGACAATTTGGTAGAGTTCCTTGGGGGCATTTGGGCAGGTGTACCACTGCAAGTCTCCCAATGTCCAGGGTTTGTGGCCAGGATTAGCGGGATACTCAGTGAAATGCACAGGGCCAAATGAAGCGTTGGGTGAGCGGTAGTAGTCAAAGGCTTTGGTTTTATCAACTGGAGTCTGACTATCTATCCCAGTAGAGGAGTACTGACGCTTAGGCGTATGCAGATGGAAGAGTATCAAAAATAGGTATGGAAACAGATTGGTGAACCAAAGGTTCATAACAACTTTATTTGGTAAGGATGACAATACAGAACTTTTTCAAGTGCTTCTGATTTATATACTTACTCACATGCAGGTGCCTCTGGGTATTCTTCTGATGCTATCTGTGTGGCAAGGCTTGGCATTTCAGGTTCTGCTGTTTGGTTGGCTGCTTCATGATTATTTTTGGGGTTTTCAGGAACAGTTTTTTTTTGGCTTTTTGATGGTCCATCTTGGCTTGGCTGGTCATTGATTTTGGCAGGTTTGGCTTCTGGGGGTTTAGGGGTTTTCCCAATTTGATCCCCATTTTTGGACTGGCTTGACAGGCTCTCTTGAGCCCAAAGAACTTGATTAAAAAAGGGGTCCCCAATTGGGGACCCCAAATTACTTAATGGAGGGTGGGCTTGGTCTGGGTTTGCTGGGCAGCTAAAAATAGCCTGCCCAGGCCCAGCCAAACCCACCAAGGCTTGGGCATAGCTTTTGGGGCCCAAAGCAGGCCCCTCAGCTGCCACCAGGGCAGGAATGGTTCCTGCACCTGGATTTGCTTCAAAAAGCAAAAATCCAGGTGCGGGCAAATCTCCCCCGCCCGCTAGCCCCCCCTGGTGGCTAGGAGCAGGTTCAATTCCCGCCCAGGGCTTCAAAACTATTACTTTTGTAACACATATGTTTTTATAGCTTTTGCCCCAATAAACTTTTTATTATTTTGATACTGTTGCCTCTTTGTTTATTCCTTTTTGTTTTCCCATTTACTACATTATCCCATCTTTTTACCCATTTTGTATATGTTTTACGCTCATCTCAATATGTACCGTTTGCTTTGTGTTAGCATTGTTTCCTTGATTACCATATTATTTTTTGCGCTTTGCACAGCCCCTTGTGAAAATATTAACAAAAATTTGGTGATCAACTAAATTATTTTTAGAAAATTATGTGTTAACATGTTTTTAGATAAAGTTGTTACTGATCCAAATTCAAAGCCTTAATGATAAACTTTAAGCCAATCAGGAGCCAAGTGATAAAGTTATTGTGACATAAAGAGTCAATCAATAATTCTTAGATGTATGTGCGTTAATTAATATGATTGGCTGGATGTTTTGCCATTGTACGCCATTGCCGCTGTGGCAAGTTGTTGATGGACTAGTTCTAACCCAGCAGCTGATTGGGCACTAGTCCATCAACAACTTGCCACAGCGGCAATGACGTACAATGGCAAAACATCCAGCCAATCATATTAATTAGTGAACATGCACCAAAGAATTATTGAATGACCCTTTATATCACAACAATCACTTTATAACTCAGCTCCTGATTGGCTTAAATTTTATCATTAAGGTTTTGAATTTGGATCAGTAACAACTTTATCTAAAAACATGTTAACACATAATTTTCTAATTCAAATTTAGCTGATCACCAAATTGTTGTTAATATTTTCACAAGGGGCTGTGTCTGGGTACTAAAAATAACTGTGTTCTGGATCTAGATACATGGCATAGTAAATATATGATTTTATAGAAATAAGCTGAACATAAAGAATAAAACCAACTATAAACAAAGAGAACATGAACAATTGAAATTCAAAATAAAGATAATATAAATAGAAAATGTTTGGCGACAGGGGGTTTATTGGGGCAGGTAAGAGTGATGCCTAGGAGGCAGAATAACACAGGAAGGAAGACATAGAGGCATTGCTGGCCTGGGGGGTCTGGGATTGGGTGGGTTGGGCTTGCAGGTGAGGGGTGTTGGTAGGGGGGGGTGGAGGCAGGAGGATGTTGCATGATGGCTGCCATATACCGCTTGTTGTATTCCTTGTCTGTCATTGGCTGGATGGGCTGGTATGTGGCAGTGGCACAAGGTGGGAGGCGCTTATTCTTCCGTGATTAGTTTCCCATGTTCACATGGAAAACCATTTGCACAAATAAGTCAGCCACCATTTGGTGACCAAAGAGAGAATTGTGGTCAAGGTCCCCAAGATAGAAGTTGTTGAAAGCCTGAGGGCAGCGCTCCTGAAGTGTATCTCCAATATTAAAGAACACAACATCAGCCAGATGGATGTCAGTGTGTCCAGCTGGGTACACTGAGGCCTGATGCCCACGTTTCTGGATGGCCTTGAGGGCAGTGGAGCTACCCTCCATCTGGTGGCTCAAGACAACCCAGTACTTGGAATTTGAGCCATCCCAGGAGTCAAGTAATCCACCAATTATGTGGCTGTATGAGTAGCCATCAATGAAATCTGGGTTTGTCCGATAGTAGAAAAAACCCTTGGATGAAACAGCCAGAAATGCACCAATGAACGTCCCCTTCTTGACCTTCTCCCTTCCTTTTTGGGTGGCAGCTCTTCCTTGCTTGCCAAAATCATCAAAAGCTATTGATAGCTTATAGTAGGAGATGAAGATGATGACATCTGTTAGACTAGTCAATCATTGGACCAGGGTGGATTCAATGGCAGGATCATATGGGGAATCCTTAGCGCCATCCCATTGATTGCCAGCAACACTGGTTAGAACCCATACTGAAGCCACCTTACCATACATCCAGAGCTGCACCATGCGCTCAGACACCCAAATGCTGTGGAGCGCAAGTTGCTTCTGGACCTGGGTCAAGGGAAGCTTGGGGTCCTTCTGAAGGAGGTCAAGCATTATTGGGTACACCTTGCTGATTTGAGACTTGGTGTCATGAAATTCCATGACATTATCATTTCTGAAAGCTGTGTTTAACTACTTGGGCTGATAGAGCAGATCCTTTCTGTCAAAACAAGCCCTTGATGATCTCTCTAGGTGAACTAGTTCAGAAGTTAATTTGAGTTGAATATTCAGCCCGGGAGAATTCATTGATACATCCCGAAAAGGAAAGGTGATTAGGCGTTGGGCCTATGAAGACAGCAATCAACGCTGCACAGACAAATACTAGTGTATCTCAGCTGATACTGATTGTATTTGGACGTTCATACGCTCAAATTGAAGCCACAAAGCAGGATCTTTGATTTGAGCTAAATTTTTGGACAATAAACATAAGCAAAGCATGAATTTTAAAGATTCTCAAAGGAATATGATGTCATACAATCAGCTGATGTCTCAGACTCACAGAATGAGCCTCCAGATGAAGACCCAAGAACCTCTTAGAATGATCTGGAAGAATTAGATCAAATGGAATAAAAAGAGCCTGATTCCCCTTCCCTTCATTTTTGGTTATTTTTTGGTCCTTGAAATAAATAAATCAAATACATCAAACCTTCAATTTAATGGTTCAGAGTCAGAAGCCCTTGGGCCCTGACACTTGAGGGCCTTCTTGGGCTTCTTGGCCATCCAAATAAGATTCCCCTTATTCATTAAGTTATTAAATTCCCGCATTATTGTGGCTCAGGTAAATTGCAATTGGGTTGCAATCTGGTCCCAGGACAGACCCTACAGGTTCAGTGCCACAACTTCCTGGAGAATTTGGGCAGTGATGATTTTTTGCTTGGGCTACAGAAGCTGAAGCCTGATTGGCTGAGGGGGGAAGGTTGGCCAATGACAGGAAGTTGATCTGAATCAAGGTTGCCATCCTGATTGGTTGGTTGATGGGCAGCTTGTTCTGGGGTGGATACAGGAGCGGGGGCAGAGCTAAACACTAGGTGACTTTGAACAAGTCAAAGCCATAGGGTCCAGGTACAGGTCAGCTTCCTTGTTACCCGCCTCAAAGGCTTGGGTATAAACAGGTGCCTTCACGCCCAGAGCATCACCTCCATTGAAGCTGTGGCTCTGTTGGCTTGGCTGCTGGCGCTGTCAAAGATATTGCTGTTAAAAACAATTGTACAATAAAAACTAGGATAAAATCACTAAAAGTAGAAGTTTAAAATTTTATGATTTATTTTTATTATTATCACCATTCCATATCTGAAAGGTTCTCAAAACCATTCCATACAAATCTGGAGCCATGAAAATGAATAAAATTCCTCTGTTCCTAAATTAGATAGCTGTTGATTGGCTGTTAAACTTTTATTTTTCTATTTTAGGCTGCTCATACTACACATCCTGTGTGACTTCATTTTGTTTTGTGCTTGTGGGATCTCACTTATAGATTGCTCAAATTTTGTTTCATTTTAGTCTTTCTGTTGGTGCCTCATATGAATCCTGATTGGATTATAATATACTCCAGAACAGCATCCATCCATTTCACTTGATGTGCCAGTCAATCTTGTTTGTTTTGAACTACACTGCTTAATGTTTGATAAGATTTTGTATGTGCTAGTGAAATTTTGTTTATTGTGATGAGGAGCGCCTTTTGGGGAAACTTCAAATATGGAATTAAGAAAGAAGAGAAGTATATTTTATTGGATAATACTTTAGACTTATATAGACTTGGCTGTGGTGGGGATTTAGTTGGATCAAACCTAGGGGTTGGTCATGTGCTAGATGGGTTCAAGCCACTGGATACTTGGACAGTCAGGTGATATTGCTTGGTTACCATTCTTGGTATGTCAAATGGTATATTGGAAGGGGACCAAATTGGGCAATGGCTGGATGTTAAGTAGGTTGGCGGTATCCAGAATGCTTGTACATCCAGACCATTGACACACCCCCTCCCTTAAGGGGTTACTCTGGTGCATCAGGAGTGGGCTTTGTTTTCACAGCTGCCGCCTGATGCTCCTGGAGCTATTTACTAGTTGGAACCAGTCTGGTTGAGTGCTCTCCTTTACTGAGGCGGAGACGGGTTCTGTGGTACTTCTTGATAATTGGGTTTTTGGCACTTTGGAATTTTACTATATAAGTGTTGTGCTCTGGTCTGTATTTGATGACTCTTCCTGGTCCACAGTGTACTAAGTCTAGTTTCTTTCTGTTGCCAGCTAGAATCCAGACAGGGGAGTTGATGGGAAGTGGTTCCTCTGTGGAGGTTACCTTTTGTGTCTTGAGCCTCTTTATTTCTGCTATTTTAGCTTTGAGGCAGATGTGTTGTAGGTTTGGTGCTTGATCTACTGTGGGAGGTTTCCCCAGGGGGATCTTTATGTATGGCTGTTTATTGCGGGTGATTACTTCTGGTTTTTACCCATAGGTTAGCTCAAATGGTAAATAGCCTGTCCCTTGGTTAGTGCGGACTCAAGATACTAGTAATGCATGTTTCACATATAGTGGCCATGTGTCTTTGGCTTTGCCATCCATTATTTTCTCTAGGGTCCTGATAAGGCTGCCATTGAGGCGTTCCACTCTGCCATTGGCCTGTGGCCTGTATGGAGAGGTTGTGGAGTGTTTAATGTTCTTGGATTTTAAGTTGTCATTTACTAAGTGACCTGGTAACTCAGTTGCTCCATCAGCTATGATGTAGTCTGGAGTGCTGTATGTTGTGAATACTGCTATTCACCATGTTTCAATTTTGCCTTCAGTGGGTCATTTTGAGGACAAATCTCTTGCTTTTGCTTTTGCCTCTCAAAACAAGTTAATGAATGAATCAGGAAGTTCAATTGTTTAGTTTCTTGATCCTGCACAACTCACTCACCCCACTAATGCTGGTGGTGAGTGATCCTACCGTCCTGGTAGTGTTTTGTGGTATTCCTAACCACTATATATTCCATTTCATATTCACCAATAAAAATTAAGTTCTATTCACATTTTCATCTTTGTGTCTTCTGTACTTCTGCGCCTCTCTCTAGCCACAACTAGTAGAGATTATTCTTCCAGGGCTGTAAGGTAAACACATTTTAATTCCCTGTCATCTAGCCAAGACTTAGTACAAACCCAATCCTAAGGTTAGGATTTCCTGTTGTGTGTCTGTGCTGCGCCTCAGAACACAACAAAAATGGTGCTCACTACAGGGGCTGTAAGCCCCTTAGTTATCCCTTTTGCATCCACATTTTCAGGTCCTTTGCCTCTGCCTATACAAGAGTTGACTTCACCTGAAATAACCAGTCCTCCTATGGAGGAAGATATTGTCAACCAGCCTATTACCCCCACTATACTGAACCTTAGGAATGGTCCCTGCCTAGTTGCTTACCCCATGGGTACCCCTGACTTGGAGCAAGTCATGTTGGTAGCCCTTGGGATAGCCCGTGAAGGACCCATCCCTTGCCTTCAGATGCAATTCAGTTGGGCTGAATACTACAAATTGATTGTGGCTCCTCAATTTCCACAAAATCTCCTCTCAGTGTCTGGCTCCGCTGAGAACTTACTATTGTCCTTTGTGCAGCCTGCTTTAGCCCACCATCAAATGGTGTTGGGACTCCATGTCCAAGAAATCTTGTCTCTGCAAGCAGCAGTTACTCATCACTGGGACCAGTTTGCTGCCTACCAACAGTGGATTAATTCCCTGTTTTCCTTGGTATCTGACAACCAACACAACTCTGTCACTTCCCAGACCCGTTTGGTCAATTCTATCAAACAAATGTGCCAGTCCATCCCCAAATACGCGAGAGAACACCTTCACAAGTTTCACCAGCTAGAACAACCCTGGCAAACTCAAGTAGATTCCACATTAAATGCTTATCTCACTGACTTCAAACATCTTGTGCAACAACTCAATGCATTCAGAACGTATTCCTTTGAGCAACTACAGCAGATAGCGGAATTTGCTGCTAGTGGCCTTAATGAACTCAGTACAGCATTTGAACAAGAGAGAGCTGCCACTGCTGCTACTATAGCTAAACTCCAGAGTCAAGTGAATGAGCTATCTACGCCCAAGC
Organism: Entomophthora muscae; assembly: GCA_014839935.2. NCBI lineage: Eukaryota > Fungi > Entomophthoromycota > Entomophthoromycetes > Entomophthorales > Entomophthoraceae > Entomophthora > Entomophthora muscae. Next base: position 159,642 of record QTSX02000092.1, read on the forward strand.
CAGATGTTCCGCCCTCTCCCCCTTCTGATGACTTGGCAGATAGAGAGCAGAGAATATGGGATGCCATTTGCAAGCTACGTACAACTACCTGCAGTCAGGGACGTCCTGCTGAAGCCTCTCAACCTGAGACCTAGGTGCTTGAGTTAACTGCTCAAGTTGCAGAGCTACAGCAAGAACTTGCCACCCTACGTGAAATGATGGCAACTGCTGCTAGTTCAGTTGGGGTTGTCAATGAAGATGGTTGCTGCCCTGGCTTATTAGGAGCTCCTTGAATCCAATGCGCTAGGGAACTAATTGCTCTAGCTAACAAAGTGGATCAATTGAAGCGGGACCATACTGAACTGGATAGAGACGTACAAGAGATGAATGATGTGATTGACTCTGTGAATGATAGGCTCACCCCTTGCCTCTCAGTGGGGCCATCCCTTACTTTGCAACTGGCTGAACCCTCCACAATAGTGACCACCTAAAGTCAACGCTTAGATACTACTGCACAACAAACCACTCAAGCTGTCAATACGGGAGCCCACGCTGTTGAGACCCTTACTACCCTTGAAGAAAGTGTTTGTCAGCTATGGGCTAGACAGCCCCCTCTGAATCCAAATCAGAGTTTTCCCTGTGTATAAACATACTTAATAGCAACAATGGTGGCCCAACCCCAAAAGCACACTTCAAGCCTACCTTTAAGCAAGTCTTTGATCCTAAAACCTCAACCATTGCAGCTTTCCTAACTATCTACAAAACTGACATGAGACAGGCATCTAGACAAAGTTAATAAACAACATATTCTGACCTGTCTACATCCAACTTACCAGGAGGTGGTGGTGCCTTAGCTGCCCTCCATTGAGGCGTGGGAAGATATGAAGCAGCTTCTGATTGATGAGTTTGGTGGTGACCTTAGCCTGGAAGTAAAGAAGGACGCCTTCATGAATATTATTTTCAAGCCTAAAGAGACACTAGCTGAGTTTGCAGACCAATTCTACATGGAAGGACAGCAACTGATCACAAGAAGACAGTTGACAGCCCATGAAGCCTACATGGCTTGCGCTCAAGCCCTCAAGGTTAACCAACTTCTATGCCTTCACTTCAAAGCCCACAAGGCTATGATTTCTTCCATGAAGAGCATAAAGACATTGCTGCAGGATATGCACCTTACTCACTCCAGCGCAGTTGTTAGAGAAGGACAAGCTACTTCTAACTCTGGTTCATCTTCCTGTGGTCCTTGCATTCTTACCATGAACTTGCAAAATCCTCCTCAACGCCAAGGTTGCCACAACTGTGGTCAGATAGGTCATCATTCTCAAGTCTGCACCAACCCACGGGTTGAAGGAGCTGATCCAAAAGAGCAGGCAGGAAAAGAGCAGTCAACCTAGAGGCAGAGACACTCTTGGTTGACAATTCTTCCCAGTCTCTTTCAATCCCTCACTCTATAGCTGACTCCAAGCCTGCTGACAATGAGGCTCCTCCTATCCTCCTCTTGTTTCACAATATCTCTGATGACTCTGACCTGGATGACTCTGACTACTGACAACGCTGATGCATATGGATATTCTGTTCTGGCTATTCCCAAAACCATTACAGTCCCCTATAAGCTACGCTCAGGAAAGACTACAACTACTGCTAAGCCTTTGCCTGAAGCCAAAGAAATTGTCTCTTGCCAATTACCTCACTCAGGCTAAGAGGTCCCCTGTGCTAGTGGAGTTATCAGAAGAAGCTGCCAAGGTTGCTGATGCTGTCTTCAAGAATGTATCTGTTTCTGCTCCCCCTCCAGACTGTTTATAAGGAGTTCCTGGGATTAAGATGCATGATTGAGAAGTGGGATAAGGAACTAGCAGAGGCTCAAGATATCTTGGCTGTCCTTCCACCCTTTGGTTGAACTACCACTCAAGTAGAGATCTCCATTCAAAAAGTGAAGATCAAGGCCATTCTAGATACTGGCTTGCCAGTCAACGTTGTCTCCTCCAAGCTTGTGAAGAAACTTAGACTTGCCCCTGACCTTAACTATCACCAGATGTATGGCACAGCTGGACTGTCTATGACCTGCACCATAGGGGCTTACTCTGCTCTACCCATGTGGTTTGGCAAACTTCTTCTAGCTTCTCCAGCAGTTGTCTTGGAAAATGAGAGTTATGATCTCTTAGCTGGCACCCAGTTCCTTAGGGAATATAATGGGATAATCAACTTGAAAGATGGTTACCTCTATTCTGGGATACAAAGTCCCTCTGATCTTTGAAGAGCCAGTTAAAGTTCCTGGGAAACAGATCAAGACATGTGCCTTGGAGTATCCCACTGGGGTTTTCAACCTCAAATATTGCACTCACTCCTCCAACATGAAATATCCACCCATGGCTTGTCCTACATCTGAGGGGATCCCTCTCCTAGCCACGTCTGCTGTCACCATCTCACCTGGCTCCCAGGCCATCCTGGACTCCCAGATATCATATGAACCACCTGAACAAACCTTCTTGGAGTTGTACTCTCCCCCCTCATTAGGGCGCAACAAACCTTATCTCTGTCCTGGAATCCTAGATGTCTCTCATAAGGACCCTGTTCAATTGTTGGAAGCCAACCTGACTGCAATCCCCATGACCATGTCTAGGGGGCAGGTCGTTGGATATGGCAAGTTTTTGAGCGCTCCTGATGTCCTGTCTCTTCATCCCTTTGGAACGTTCCAGGATTTTAACCTACCTGAAGATGAGCCTCAAGTCTTATCCTTGTTCACTGCGCAAGACTTCCCACAGCTGTCCCTGGTTCAACAGAAAGAGGTGCTGGATTTACTAGACCAATTTTACAACATCTTTACTAAGGACAGTACCAACTATGGGTTAGCCAAAGGTGTTATCCATCAGATTGACACTGGCATCGCCCCCCCTTCCATGCTAAACCATATTGCCGCAGTTATGTAGAGGACACCCAGGTATCTAAAGAGCTCAAGCAACTGTTAGAAGCTGGGCTGCTGGCCCCTCCCCAAAGTCCTTGAGCATCCCTACTACTCATCCTAAAGAAGGAAGATGGGGGTCAATGTATTGTGATGAACTATTGCCAATTGAACTCTTTGACCAAGAAGGACTCATACCCCTTGCCACGTATTGATGATGCCCTCCAACGCCTTGAAGGCTCTAAATTCTTCTCTGCAATAGATCTAGAATCTGGATACTGGCCAGTTAACCTATTGCCCAAGGATTGCCAAGAAGCTGCACTCATTACATCTGAAGAGCTTTTTGAGCCTACTTGCATGCCGCAAGGACTCTGCAACGCCCCAGCCACCTTCCAAAGGGCCCTGGACTCCATCCTCCGTGACTTGAAGCTGACATGTGTCCTAGTATACTTGGATTATATAACGGTCTTCAGCGCTACCTTCACCAACCACCTGGCTCATCTCAAAGAGGTGTTTATAAAGATTTGAGAAGCAGGCCTCAAACTAAAGCCTTCCAAGTGCGCCTTCTTCAAAGAGCGTCTTGAATTCTTAGGCCATGAAGTAACCCAGACCAGGATTTGCCCAATGACTAAGAAGGTTGAATCCATCAATAAAATGCTTCTTCCCACCAACCTACAAGAAGTACAAGTCTTTCTGGGGATGATGGGCTAACTACAGACAGTTTATCCCTGACTTTGCCAATACTAGTGAACCTCTAGTCCAGCTATTACATAATGCCCCTTTTAAATGGACCACCAGTTAACAGCAAGCCTTTGAGACCCTTAAGCAAAAACTCAAAGAGGTGCCAATCCTCGTGTATCCTTACTATGATAAGGAGTTCATCCTATACACCAACGCTAGTGATCTTGCAATTGGGGCTATTCTGGCCCAACTAGACAACTAGGGTATAGACCATCCCGTGGCTTACACTTCCTGCGTGCTAAACAAGCATGATAAGAACTATAGTGTCACAGAGAAGGAGTGCCTTGCCGTATTACATGCAGTCAAGCAGTTTTGTCACTACATATATGGCACCCACTTCACTATTGTCACTTACCACGCTTCTCTTAAGTGGTTACAACAGCTTAAGGAGCCTGAAGGGCGCCTATCTAGATGGGCTCTAGGTCTGCAGAGATATGTCTTCATGGTGCTCCACTGCCCTGGGATTCAACACCAGGATGCTGATGGGCTCTACAGAATGCCCATTCTTGCTTTGCACCCTGCAGAGGCTGACCAGTTATATGAACTAATTGGGTACCTGTCTTTGTGGGAAAGTGAGACAGAAGAAGTACAACTGGCCTTGTCCAAGCTATCCAAAGATACCCTCATGCTCAACAATAAGCTCTTCAAGAAGGTAAAAGATCAGTATCTGCCTTATGTACAATCCAGTCTTTGCCTCTTGGTGGTGTTGCAAGCTCATAAAGAGACTGGGCATGGAGGCATTGCCAAGACCTTTGACTGGCTTCAAAAGAATTACTTCTGGGAGAACATTTGCCTGCTGATCCCAGATGTCATAGCTAGCTTCCACAATTGCCAGCTTTAAAGGCCTTGAGCTGCTGCCCACAAGTTCAAAATAGTCCCCCCGCAACATGCCTTCCACACTGTCAGCATTGACACAGTAGGTCCTCTCTGCCGCTCATGTTCTGGGTGTTGCGTTATTCTGATTGCAGTTGATCATTTCAGCAAGTGGGTAGAGGCTCGCCCAGCAAAAGACATCACAGCTAAGACAACTGCTGCCTTCCTGCTACAAGATGTTTTCTACCGCCATGGCTGTCCTCAAGTATTGCTCTCCAATAATGGGACTAACTTCAACGCCAAGCTGGTAACCTCTGTTGTCAAAGCTTTGGGGTCTCATCAGTCTTTCTCTGCCCCCTACAACCCTTCTACCAATGAGGCAGTTGAGCGTGCTAATTTGACACTGGTCTCCATCATGAGGAAGCTCACCTACTCTGACGCTGCCAACTGGGACCTATACTTACCTGCTGCTCTCTTTGTATACCGCCTTAGCAAACATTGTGTCACTGGATACTCCCCTTTTGCTATGTTATATGGGCAAGAGGCTACTATCCCTTTGCTCTTGGGGGCCCCCTTGCTTACCTCTGACAAAGCCACAAATCCTGACAACCACATCAAGGATCTATTCAACTGCATAATTGATATACAGGCCACTGCTTACACTTCTTCATACAAGACTAAGATGCTTGAACACTCTCCCAATAATGCTGGGCGCTCCCCTTGCCTGAGTTTGATGTTGGTGACCATGTACTTTACTACCAACACAGAGTAGGTGGTTGCGCACATAAGTTGGACTCTCTATGGATTGGCCCTTTAGAAGTGACTTTTAAGCAAGGGTCCAAGTACACTGTAAAGCTCCTCTCCAGTGGCTGTCCTTTTGCTTGAGTGCACACAAAGTTCCTTTGTAAATATTACCCCCCTAAGGCCAATCTAGGGGAGGGCAATGTTGTGAATACCACTAGTCACAATGTTTTGATTTTGCCTTCAGTGGGCCATTTTGAGGACAAATCTCTTACTTTTGCTTTTGCCTCTCAGAACAAGTTAATGACTGAATCAGGAAGTTCAATTGTTTGGTTTCTTAATCCTGAGCAACTCACTTGCCCCACTAATGCTGGTGGCAAGTGATCCTATCTGTCCTGGTAGTGCTTTGTGGTATTACTATCCACTATATATTCCATTTCATATTCACCAATAAAAATTAAGTTCTAATCACATTTTCATCTGTTGTGTCTTCTGTACTTCCGCGCCTCTCTCTAGCCACAACTAGAAGAGATTATTCTTCCAGGGCTGCAAGGTAAACACATTTGCCTTCCCTGTCATATAACTAAGACTTAGTACAAATCCAATCCTAAGGTTAGGATTTCCCGTTGAGTGTCTGGGCTGCGCCTCAGAACACAACACCATAGTTGGCTATGATTGCTTTGTTAATGAAACAGTTGATGGTTTCTGCTTTTTGGTCCTTTGTTGCCCAGCAGATGTGCCAGCGTGTGGCAAAGTCAATAGCTACAATTAAGAAATGTTGGTTTGTCTTTGTTTCTGGGAAGGGGCCCACTACGTCTAGCCCCCAAACCTTAAATAGTTCAGAGTCTAGTACTGGGTTGACCGTTGGCTGAGGAGCCTTTGTACTGGTGCATTTCTTGCACACTATGCACTTTTTTAGAACATCAACTATATCCTGTTTTAGGTTGGGCCACCATACTATCTCTTTTAGTGTGAGGTATAGATTGTTGTCCTTTGTGTGGCCTAGCAGGCAGTGATGTCTTAGTATGGTGTCAACTCTTTGTGCAAGTGGAATGTACAGGTCATGTTTGTCATTGATAATTTGGTATACTGTACCATTTTATACATGGAAATACTTTTCATTTCTTACTAATGTATTGTGGATCAGTTGATGTGTTGAGGGGTCTTTCCCTTTGGTTTTATACTCAGTATTGTACAGGTTTGGCCAGTCAGGGTCCAGGTGATCAGGGTGATACTCTCTAGGCTGACATAGTCTAGAGAGAGCATCAGCCATGACAAGCTCTGCCCCCTTTTTGTACTGGATGTCCAAATTAAGCTGTTCCAGCAAGTACATCCATTTGGCTTGTTGCTGTGCAAGTGCATTCTGAGTTTGGAAATAGATTAAGGATTTATGGTCAGTTAGTACTTGGACGTTTAAATGTCCCTCTAAGTAACATCTCCATTTCTTGTATGTGTGGTATATTGCTAGCAATTCCTTATCTTGTATTTGGTATCTCTGCTCAGTATTTATCAATTTTCTGCTTTTGTAACATACTGGCAGGAAGTCTTGCTGCCCTGGCTGGCAGATGTGCAGGACTGTGCCAATAGCGGTGTTGCTGGCATCTGACTCAAGCTTGTAGCACCCGTTATTGTTAGGGTATTGCAAGGTTGGTGCTTCAATCAAAGCTTGTTTTAGTAATTGGAAATTCTTGTCACATTCTGGTGTCAAGATGAATTTCTTTTTGGCATTACCCTTGGTTAAGTCATTGATTGGTGCAGTTAGTTTTCTGCAGTCTTTGATGTATTTCCTTAGATAAGCTACCCTACCAAGAAAGCATCTAACTTGTTTAACAGAGGTGGGGTGTTGCATGTTATTTATGGCTTTAATTTTGTCTGGATCTGCTTTGATGCCAAAGTCAGAGACAATGTGGCCCAAGAACAAGAGTTCATTTTCCATAAATTGGCACTTACTTGGTTTGGCGTAAAGTTTGTGCTTTTCAAGTTGATTGAGTGTCTCACAGACATGTGTGAGGTGTTCCTCTTTTTTTTGAGAATATGATGATATTTTCAAGGTAGCATAATGTATTTGAGAGGCCATTCAGTGCTTGGTTCATCATGGTGACAAACGTTGCGGGAGTGTTGGTCATCCCAAATTTCATTACCCTACACTAAAAGGATCCAAATTGCATATGGAACACAGTTTTTGGTATGTCCTTTTCCTTTACTTCAACTTGGTTGTAACCTGAGGTGAGGTCAATTTTGGAGAAAAATTTGGCACCTGAGAGTCTTGCAAACAGATCCTTTATAAGTGGAAGAGGGTATTTATTCTTTACTGTGTTTGCATTGAGAGATCTATAGTCAGTTACCAGACGTAGAGTGCCTTCCTTTTTCTTTACAAAGAATACTGCTGCCCCCATGGGGATTCAGACAGGCGGATGAAGCCTTTAGCTAAGTTGTCCTCAATGTGTGTTTTGAAGGTTTGGGTCTCCATGGGAGAGAGTCTGTAGATGGGTGCAGGTTTAGGCATGGCTTTGAATAAGTTGATGCCATGTTTGACCTCCCGTTTGGGGGGTAACTTGGTGAGTTCCTCTTTGAATACATGCGCGTTTTCATTTAGGAGTGCTGTGGGTTCTGGGCATTGAATTTTTTGTGTTTGTATGTTATTGAACTCAGTATACCTCATTATGTGGAGGGTAAAATCTTTGGTTAGATGTTCTGAGTCATCTTGATTTATGACCTAGAAAAATACTGTGTCTCTTAGGATGAGGTCATTGGGTTCTTTGAGGATGTTAAAATTGACTCTGTTGCGTTTGATGGTCATGGTTTTTGTTTTCCAACATACACTGGGGTTCACTTGGGTGAGCCAGTTCATGCCTGCTACAATGTTGTAGTTTATGTTGTTCATGAAAAGTCATTTGATGGACGTTTGTATGCCTTGGAGGTCAATTCTGAAGGGAGTTGTTTTGCCTTTGAGTAGAATCTTTTATTTATCTGCCATTCTGGAGTATTTGAAGTTGGATTTGACAACTGGTATCTTGTATTTGATTACAAATGATTTGCTTACCATGGTGTGTTGTGCACCAGAGTTGAATAGAATTTTATGTGTATGCAATTTGTAAGTACATGGGTAGACAAGAAGTTGTGAGTGATCTTTAATTTTAAAGTTCATAAAAATAGAGGATTGCGGGACACAGGGGATGCAAGCAGCAAAGTTTGTGCCTTGGTACAATTTCTTGTCAAGTTGGGGGGGACAGGGGCACATAAGCCTGCTCCACCCTCCTCTTTTCCCTGTTTCTTGGTTTTGTGACCTTTGAGGTCAGAGAATGTGGGGTCAGATTCATAGTGGGTTGCTATTTTTGCATTATTAACTTTGGTGGTGTCCTCTTTCTTGGGACAGGAGCAGTTTGCGCTTTGGCTGCAATTGCCATTGTTGAAAATGGAGTTGCTGTTGTTATGGTTGGTATTCTGGTGTTTGTTGTCATTTGGAGTTTTCTCTGCCATTGCTGTTTGCGGAGCAGTTGCTGTTGTGTGCAGCATATTTCATGTTTGCGCGTTTTTCAGCGCGCTTGGCTTCAGCAATGAGCGCAGGCATGGAGGTATTAGCCTCTGGGTGGATGAGGGCAGCAGCAGAGGGTTTCATTCTGTTGATGAATGAGGCTCTGATATGTACGTTATCAGCTTGTGCTGGGTTTTGGATCTTGTGATGTATTTCCTCAAATTCATTGGCGTAAGCTGTGATAGTGGTCTTTTGAGGAAGATCACTGAGCTGTATTGTAATGTCTTGGAGGGATTTGGTGAGGTAGAAATTGTGGGTGATGTCCACTTTGAACTCTTCCCAGTTGGCAAGCTGGTTGTCAGTTTGTGAGCCAACCCAGGTGGCAAACCAGTTAGCTGCGGCCTTGTACAGGCGCTTGCTGGCTTCCTGGACCCATTTTTCATGGGGAATGCGGCTGGCGCAGAGTTTAGCAGCTGAGTGGTCTAGCCAGTTGATGATGTTTTCTTTGTTTTTACCAAAGAACTTGTCAATACCAATGTATTTGGTGTTGGTCACTTCACCTGTGATAGGTAGTTGTGCGTTTGTTTGTGGTTGAAGAGAGCAACTGTATTTAATAATCTTGGTGCATGCTTTGGGCATGACCAGACCTTCAAATACGGTACATCCACTAGGTATATCTTCATCGATGTTGTGGGCACGGAAGTACGTTTTCCAGGTCTCCTGGGATGTGGCCTGGTTGAGTACGTGAGTGAAGGTGGGCGGGGTTTGGTAAGTAATTTCCTCTTTTATGGGTGTGGTTAAAAAACTGTAGCTGCTACCAGTGATGAGGAGCAACTTTTGGGGAAGCTTCAAATATGGAATTAAGAAAGAAGAGAAGTATATTTTATTGGATAATACTTTAGACTTATATAGACTTGGCTGTGGTGGGGATTTAGTTGGATCAAACCTAGGGGTTGGTCATGTGCTAGATGGGTTCAAGCCACTGGATACTTGGACAGTCAGGTGATATTGCTTGGTTACCATTCTTGGTATGTCAAATGGTATATTGGAAGGGGATCAAATTGGGCAATAGTTGGATGTTAAGTAGATTGGCAGTAGCCAGAATGCTTGTACATCCAGACCCTCGACAATTGTTTGACAATTTATTTGTTCACCAAAAATATTTAAATTATTTGAATCCTGAATCTCATGCGACTTGGGGTTCACTTAAATCTGAAATCATTTCGTTTAAATATGAGGTATTTTCAGTTGTTGCCATAGCTTTTAAAACTACTGTACCAGAATTGAGTAAAATGATTAGGATGATGCTGACATTGGGTCTGATCCTTCAATAGTCTGAGTTAATTAAACGAAGGTTTTGTGGGTCAGGTGCTTTCTGGGGGTGCCCCAGAAAATATTTTAGGACCTTATTATAAATTTAATTTTTAAAAAAGACCAGTCATATAATCTGAAATTATTTTCTAATGGCTATTCATTGTAGCCAGTTTAATAAGATCCTTCTATTAAAGAAGAGAATAAAACGCCATTCTAGTGGACCACTGAAATGGGCTCATTGTAAATAGCTTGGATGGGGTTTTTGATAGCCTGTGATGCATACTTAACTGTCGATATTTTTATACGATATCTTCCGGATGTAGTTTAAATTAAGATTTCCTATAAGCATCCATGCTACCGATATCAATATACATTGATTTCTGATCCCAGCAAGTTAAACGTTGGTCAACTGGGCGTTGAATAATTTGCTAAGGTTAAATTGGCTGGATTGAAGAGCAAGTATTCAACTGGGATGGTGCAGATTTATATGCATTTAAAAATGCAAATGTACGTTAAATTATTAAAATTTAATATATGATGTTTTAAATTGGTTGCCACTAGGGTTTATTCCTTAGTTAGACTTTTATTTATTTGATAAAAGAGCATTTAAATTGGGAATATAAGTAGGATGATTAGGATATGGGATGATTACACTGCTTTCTTTATCACGGGAGCCGACATTGCTCGTCTGATAATCGGGGATTTCGTTTTGATTGAGACGCAGTGAGGAACAAAGGCGTACCAAGAAAAACAATTTTTTATGTTAGGGTCGGTTTCTCCGTGGTCTGGTTTGGTATCGTCCTGATTGATGATCTGCTGCATGTACAATAAATCAGTCTCCATCTGCTTCGACTGAAGCTCTTTGATCTCCAGTGTCTTTTGAATTTCAGCCAAAATATCCTCTTCCGACTTGAGGGCCCTCTCTTCACGCTTGACTTTGATGAGGGTGATCATACGGTGCATGCGGAGGGCATACCATACACGGAACCCTATGAATAGGATGTCGTAGCGTACGAAATGGATCTTATTTAGAAACACCGCTAACACCTCGATGGCTGCGCATGTCACAACAGCAACAAAGTCCACTAAACCCCATACGCTCTTCCAATACTTCACCCCCGTCACCAGTATCCGCACGACAATCTCGATAAGGAATGTCAGAGTAAGACATAATTTGATATAGTTTAATACCTTCTCTGCTGTAGCTTGGTGCTTGGAATCGTGCGTATCAAACATATCTGGCGATTAGCAAGCTAAGGTATATTTACCTAGGGCCAGGGTCCAAAACGACAAGTTCATGTACGCCAGTGCTAACCATGCAATCAGATATTGGAAGCTCACTGAGTGCACACACTTCCATAGAAAACTATTGTGTGCTTTCAAGTCCACTGTGCCGACGCTGGATATCTCCTCAGACTGCATCTCTTATCAGTTTAACCAGGCAAATGTATGTAGGGTATTGTTTTATTCCTCCCTCGCTGATCACTAAAAGCATCGGGTGACTATCATCCCAACAAAAGGATGCTCCAATTGCCAGCTTGATCTGATTAACTAGGGGTGTTCGGGATTCCTTAATATAATACCTTCCCAATCTGAAAGATGTGATTTCCGTTTAACCCTTTTAGATGCGACAATATCCATGGGGCCTAGCTTGAACATTGAAGACAAAATTGGAAAATATTTTTGATCATCTGATATATTCTGCGATAGATTGATCTCTCGATAAATCATTTGTTCTAACTTCTAAAAACCACTGTTGCAACCAAGATTCCATCCTCACCTGTTAATGTATCTCACAATACACAGGGGGCACTTGATGAATCACCCCATGACGTGTCTAACAGCATGAATCAATCTGATGGTGATGTCAAATTACGGGCATTATCTCCTAATTAGGAGTGTTGTCAATTTGACATGATGATCCCTGCGCAAGTTATTCCACAGCCCAAACCTTATCTCAAACCTGCCACTGTGTCACCCCCTGTAGACTTGTGGCTTCTCTATATGGTATATTAATTACAATATTCTTCAATAAAACTAGATCTTATTCTTATTATTGTCCTTTCTTTGGACTGTTATCTTACCCAATCAAATACTGAACTCTAATTTGGTTCAGTTGCAATAGTGGTAGCAGCGGTAGGTTCACAGCCTACCTAAAAGAAAAATCCCCCCTAAGAAAGGACAGAGTACGGGCCATATGGCTACTCCCCATCAAGAAACTTTTCTTCCAATCCCCAAGGGAGACATTTCCAAGGGGTATGTTAGCTACCAAGACCAGTTGATACTCACAAGTTTGTATAATCAACTCTGCCTTGGGCAGCGCAACACAAGTGTTGCCCTGCCCCAATCAGACCTTTCACAGTGCATGCTCAACCTCCAGCTGGAATCCTTTGCAGGAGGTGTCAAAGAAGCTGAAATTGTCAGTTAGCTCCACTTGACCAAAACCTGCCTTTGTATCTGTCAGGTGCCTGAGCCCATGTGGGTTACCACCGCTTTGGGGCGCCTTATGAGGCCTGCTGCAGTGTGATTCACCAACTGGGCCAGCTAGGAGATAGATGTCACTTGGGTGTTGTTCAGGGATGCTGTAATGTCCCACTACAGTGAAACCTTTTCACATATTGTGGTGGGAACTCCCCTCATGGCCATTAAACAAACCAGGTATGTTCCTGAATATCTTGCAGCCTGGCAACAAGACCCTGTCACTGCCCCAGAAGCTGTCACTGATGGGAACACCATGCTTCTTACACTAATAGTCAACAGGATCAAGACTCATATCTGCAAGTGGGTTCCTGTGGGGCGCTGTACTTCTATTGACGACTGTTACAAGGCCATTGTGGAGGCCAATAACCAGGCTTTAATGGGCTTTTGCAGATCCAATGATGCACCACCCCAACCTTGTTCCGCACCTGGCAGTGCCCACAACCAAGTAGGCTGCCGCCAGTCCCGCCAACAGGAAAATGGAGTTAAGCGTCCCTGAGAGGGGGGACTCTAGCTAGCACAAATTGAGGACCAGGGAAAAGCCTGAGGGTTGTAGCTACAGGAGGTTCAACAACCCCACTTGACCCTCACACTCAATCCCTTCTTTCAAAGAATCCCTGTGATTAAAATGTGCATGAAGTTGAAACCCTTGACATATTCCAGGTCCACAGCAGCAAACCCGTTCTCCAAGCAAGTCACTCTTCAAATAAAGTAACCCACTTGGCCTATCTCTTCTGTTTTTGTGGGAACACTCATAAACTATTGGTAGATACTGAGGCCAACTGCACTATGATTGACCAGGTTTTTACTGACTATCAACAATTAGACTGCGTGCCAAGCAGGTTCAAGGCAGTACAAGTGGCTGATTCCTGTTGAGTGGCAATTAACCATGAGACAGTACCCTTCTCTGTGAGTATGGGGAACATCCAGATTAAGCTCTCTGGGCCAATCATGGCAGGGCTCAGTCACAACATAATTGCTGACCTCATCTGGCTCTGGCATAATTGGCCATACATCAACTGGGACATCACTGTGATTACTGTGAGAGAGGGGGGCTAAAATAACTAAGTTCAGCTCCCATCCTGGTGAGATGAACCACCAGGATGCCGCCCAGTGGAGTACTGGGATAGCCGCTTGGAGGGGGGACCAAAGGGAGGACACAGGGACAGCCATGGAAAGTAAGCATTCATCCCCATCAACGCTAGTCCAGCAAGCAACCAGGGCGTACAAGTGGGGGCAGGAGTCAGCTTCCCAGGTGCTTGGAGGGGTATTGAGTTGTTCCCATCCAAGCCAGGAGAGGTAGGCATTGGCATTTCCTCTAATGTGGGGGCAGGCACAGCATAATCATCAGCATGGAGGTCCAAGTCATTGCAGGTTAAACTCTTGACTACAGCCTCCCCAGAGATGAAGAGTTCACCAGGGAGGTGCAGGAGACTGGAAGGGTTGGCTCCCATGAGGCAGGCAGTAGAAGAGATACAAGATCATAAGTTGGGGGAGGTGGTCCAAAGGAGTGGTAAAAGGGGGCCAGGGAAAACATCGCAAATTTCAAGACAGGGAGGATCATAATTAAAATCACCAGAAAATTCTGAGTTTTAGAGTGCATATTTTGCCTCTGAAACAATTAAAATTATGTGAAATGTGGGTACCGCAAGAAGAACCCAGAAGAAAGCAGCAGGATGCTATCCAGAAGACTTGAAGGTGGTCTTGGGTGGCTTAACAGTTTTGAAACAAAAGTGGGTTCACAATCAAGAAACTTAAAGTAAAATTAAAAGTAAAGTTGATATTTATATTAAATATTAACTAAAGTTTTAGGTTTGAGAGCGGATTTTGAAAGCAAAAGAAAAAACAGACAACAACTATACATCAAAGCTTCTCTTGAAGGTCCCAGAAGAGGTGCCAGGTTTGAAACAGGTCAACACAAGGTAAGCTTTAAAGAAACAACTAACACTTTAAACTCTAAATGATAGTAGCCTAAAACAGAGGTCCTGCCAATACTATAAAGTTTAAAAATAAGTGCAACAGAGTCCAAACTTTAATAAATTGGAAAATTGACAAACAGGGGACCCAATGTCCCCTGGCATTGTTAAAAGGGGATGAGTTGCTAACGGATGATCACCTGACTATTGTGACTTGCATTTGATTGGCTGGGAAAGATATTTTGCTGGCCAAGGCCAGGGGCACTGAAAGGTTTCAAACTAATTTCCACGGCTCCACCTGATTGGCTAGAGGCCACCCCAAGCATTTGGGATTCACTTGACTTTCTTTTTATTGATGTGGCGTCATTTAATTGGGCGCTTCTGATAGTTCTTAAGAGAGGGCAACACGATGACAACAAATAGTCCAAATTAATTAGTGTTTCTTCCCAGGCCGGGGCAACCAGAGCCAGGGGTCTGTAGGATAGGCCAGAGCAAATCTCTCATCAACAGCATGAGCTAAATCTCCTAGAGAATTAAGTGGTTTGGTTGTAACTTTTGGGCCTTTTTTGGTGCGGCAGGGAAAAACAGTTTAATCCAAGGCCAAAGGTGGCAGTGGATTTACAATTACACTCAACAGAAACAGGGTAGGTTTCCAAATATACTCTGTAAAAATGAACAAGCTACTCCATGACACCATGTTTATATGGCTCACAGAGACAGGCTCCTATGACTTCAAAGGAGAGAACTGTACTTTAACCAGTGCTCAGTCAAATTCATCTATACTAAACCCACTACATCTCCCCCTTGGTCATAACACCTCCACCAGCACTAGTATCAGTTCTTGAGAATACAAGGACATCTTTAGCAGGACACTAGACTAATTCCCCCCTCCAAGAGAAATACAACATGCTGTCCAGATACAAGGGTTGATTCCAAAGGTACAACCCCTCTATTTCTTGACACCCAAGGAATACAGGACTCTCCATCAACACCTTGTGGACACACTCAATAAGGGCTTCATTTGACCCTCCCTCTCACCATACAGGGCCGCAGTATTCTTTGTAGCTAAGAATAACAGGTCCCTTCAATTGGTAACCAACTACTGTGCTCTAAATGAGGTGACAGTCAAAAACAAATACCCCTTACCGCCAATTGACAACTTGTTTGATACACTTGCAGGTATGAAGGTCTTCAGTAAAATTGATCTAACTGCAGGGTACAACCAGGTCTGCATTGCACCAGGGGATAAGGCAAAAACTGCCTTCTGCACATGATAAGGCTTGTTTGAGTGTCAGGTCATGAACTTTGAAATGATCAATGCTCCCTCCACCTTTGTCATGTTAATTAATAAAGCCTTTGAAGATCTGATTGGAAAGTGTGTTATTGTGTATCTTGACAACATCATTATCTTCAGTCAAGACCAAACAACACCCAACACCTTTACGCTGTACTAAACACCCTTTGTAAACATCAGTTAAAGGCCGAGCCCTCTAAATGTGAGTTCCTTCAGTCAGAGCTCCTATTCCTGGGGCACACCATCTCTTCCCAAGGGATATAGCCCAACCCTGCCAAGATAAAGGCAATCACCAGCATGCCACTGCTCACTGATGTGGGCCAGGTCACACATTCATGGGTATGATTACATACATGCAAAAGTTCATCCCTAACTGTGAAGAACTAATTGCACCCTTCACCCAGCTCCTAAACACCAAGAAGAACTTCCACTGGACCCCTGCCAGAGACCAAGCCTTTGAGACGTTGAAGCAAAGGCTTACAACTGCAATGTGATGATCCAAATGTTGGGCAGTTTTTCAGTCGGGGCTAATTTTGGCCAAGAGAAGGATAGTGGCCTAAGACAGGTACATATTTGATAGGAAAGGATGGCATTCCAGTCTAGGAGGTAACTTATGGCTTCTAGAGCTAGAGGGTGTCCCAGTCTATTAGGTAACTTATGACTGCTAGAGCTAGAGGGTGTCCTAGTCTAGTAGGTAATGTTTGACTGCTAAGGCTGGATGGTGTCCCAACCTAGTAGGTAACTTATGGCTGCTAGGAAAGGATGAGCTGAGATAGCTCTGAGATCCTTTGATCACTTGCAAGAGGTCTGCAGGTGGTAAATCTTACCTAGTTTTGGGGTAATTTTTCCCTGTCTATGTCTTCCTGGTAGCTTTAAGAGGTCTTGAAGCCACCAGAAAGGCATGAATATGCCCAGGTTTGTAATCAAAGTAGTTGCTCAGGGAAGCAGCTGCAGAACTTGGTAATGAATAGGTTTCTGGGATCTCAGCTGGTTACTTTGCAACTGAAAGCTCAGGACTAGCCACTTGAGTAAGTAAAAACAACTGGACAGACATGAGGATTATCTGTGGTTGATGGCATAAAGCAATGATCACTGATGGGGGCCTATTCAGATGCTAACTTACTTGTAGACTTATTGCCTGAGTCTGAGATGTTAGTATGTAGACTACCAAAAAGGACAGAACCTTGATGGTTCATAGAGAAGGACAGAACCTCAATGGTTCATAGAAAAGGACAGAATCTTGATAGTTCATGCAGAAGGAATGGAATATTAAAGAGAAGGGGCAACTGCCAGAATTAACTCATTCCACAAGTCAACTTACTGAATGTTGACAATTTGTTGACATTCAGTAAGTCAACATTATTTTAGTATTTATCTGCCGGAATTGGGCATTTCCAAAACTAAGCTAATTTTTCATAGTAAATTATTAAGTCAGAATTGCAAAATTAAAAATGAATAGGCATAATGTTAACACCATTTAAACAAAGGCTTATTTTTAAGCCAAAAAACCAATATGGTTTACTATGAAAATGTAATTTTCTTTGTACTTTTATATTAAGGTTGACTACAGTAAGTAATATCTGGATATCAACCCCAAATAAGAATCCATAAATTTCTTAACAAAATAAACAATATTCTAAAAAAGCTAATTTTTATATTTAATATTACTGTTTTTACTAAATATATATTAAGATAAGCATTGAAAAAAGACATATGCCAACTTTAATAGTGTCCTTTGTATTATTTAGATATTTACTGTCATTTTAAACTCACTGGATAAACTATAGCTTATTTCCAGATGTCCATTTAAGCCAAAACGCATATGTTAAAACTAGAAATTATATATGTGTTTATGATGTCAACTTTGTGTCAAATCAACTTGTCACCTAAATTGCAACAAAGGGGTTTGGCTAAGCAAAAAAAAGTGATAAAATTTAAGCAAGATTTAATAGGAGAGTTACTATAAAAGAACACTGACTGCCTGAATGTCAACACCTTCACTGGTTTATTAGTAAAATACTGCTGCTTAACAAAAAGCATACATACAATGGTATGCTAATTCAGGCCAAAGTACTCAGGGCTGTACTTTAGACTTTTCTCTACAATTCCTATTATTTAGTTTTCATAAGTTACATATACAAATCTTTAAATTTTTTAAATTTAAAAATAATCAATTTTGGCCTTAAAAAACCAACTCCAGAAAATATTAACTAAGCTTTATAAGTGATTTACATAGTAGTTTTCTAGTTTAATGCTGACTTTCAGTATGTTTACAGTCAAAATTATAGCGTTTTTTATTCTGACAAACTAAATTAAATTTTTTTGACTATTGTGACTACCAGAATGTCAACTTTTTATTTAAACAGGGTTTTTTCTATTCTTTACTAATAAACTAGCTCTAAAATTACTTTCCATACTTCTATAAACTATTTAAGTAAAAAAATAAAAAATAAAACAAGTGATTATTATTTAATTTTATTCATGTTTTACATGATTATTCTTACTTTATGAGCTCTACTCTAATTATTGTAGGACAAATCTTCCAAGAAGCCACAAAAGAGCCCCAAGTCAGCCAAGAAAGTGCCCAAAGCCTCTGGAAAGGCCCAAAGTCCCTACCCCAAAAAATAACCAGCCAAAGAGCCCTCAAAAAAGAGAAGACAAAGGAGAAGACCCCAGACCCTGAAAGCAAAGAGCCCTCCCCTGACCCCTCCTCTTCTCCAAGTTGGTACCAATCAGAAGGAGTTGAAGTTTCACTAAACAAGCAAGAAAGTAAGATGATACCCAAGAGTCCAGAACCTCAGTTGAGTCCAGAACCTCAGTCAAGCCCAGGTGAATCAAGCCCCAAGGAATCAAGCTCATCCCAGTCCAAGAAGCGCAAGAATCCAACTCCAGATAATTCCCCTCCACCGCCCAACAAATCTGCACCTCCATCCTCCTCATCAAGTATCAATAAAAAAGATCCTGATGATTACCTATCTGACTATCATCAAGCACCAATTGGCCCATGGGATCCCCTAAAGGTTCACAATATATGTAACGTCAAAGGAGAGTTTAAGCTCCCAAAGAAGTTCCCTTGGTTTCCCCCTCTAATGTCTGTCAAAGGAGGTGCAAGTATAGTCTGTGATGGCTATGTTTTTAATTGCAACAATCAAAACAGAGCAGGAAGAAGCAAGCATTATGTGTTTGAAGATGGAAGCTGCACTGCCAGGATCAACACAGAAGGATGGGATAAAGTCACTAGTGAAAAAGGAGAGCACACATGCAATGCTCCAATCAATCTTATTGAAAAGCTTCTAAAGTGGTACCTCTACCAAATGGTTCCAGTCTCCAAAGACGTCAAGGCTTCTGATTGGGCAGTTAAGGCCACCACTCACCTAAGCAATGAGAGCCTGAAGCTCATCCCTGACCGCAACCAGTTAGTGTAGTACATATGTGACAAACACCGTGATCTATTCCCCTATAAGAAATCTGCCATGATTCAAGGAGAGTTAGTATTGACAGAGGAGTTAAAGATGTTCAATAATGATGAGGTGTATCTTTTACATGATGACGGGCCTACAGCAGAGGCAAGAATTATATGCTATGCTATACAACAGAACCTGGAGCAGTTAAGAGATTCAGAGACCTGGTTATATGATGGTACCTTTGCAGTGTGCCCTGCCTTTTTTACCATATATGGATTGTAAATTCCCATATTGAAGGTAAGGTGCTCCCATTTGCCTACTTTCCGCTTCCTGGGACAACAGACTAGATCTACACAAGTGCCTTTAAAATACTCTAGGAGGGCATCAAAGCCCTATCCAGTAATAAAAAGAGTCCCCTGGCCATAACACTAGAGCCAATCCAGATGATGATGAAAAGGATGAAGCCACTCTTGCTGCAGACAAGAAGCTCATGATAAAGAACTTGGCCCCTCAACTATAATCATGGACTATGAAACTTTTCAGTATAACACTTTTGTAAATACCTTTGATGAAGAGGTCCAGAGGTGTTTTTTTCTATTGTTGAAAGGCTGTCAACAGGCAACTAAAGGGTCTACCTGAGCTCAGCAAGCTCCACTTTCTAGATACATCAGGAAAGTGCAAGTTCTTAATTCAGCAGTTTGTAGCACTAGCCTTTGTAAAGCCAGGTCATACTGGACAAGCCTTTGACCTCCTATGCCAGGATCCATATGCCAAGAAACATGAGGATGCCTTCTACCCTTTCATTGAATATTACAAGTCACAGTGAATTGGACGTAAGGTCACTAAGCGCCAGAGCAAGCCCAGAGCCAAAGCTAACTTGAACTGCTACCAGGAAGTTCTTAATGATGAGATGAAAACTACTTCATCTTTGGAGGGCTGGCATAAGCATATCAAGTCCTCCTTTGGAATCAAGCCCAGATACAACACCTTCTACAAGCACCTCAAAGTCCAACAGGGGAAGACTGCTGCATCCATCAGAGATATTGAGAACCGCCCATCCAAGAAGAGAACCACCAAAGAGAAACAATATCAAGAGAATATCAAGGACATTGTCAAGGCCAAATATAAGCTTTTAGAGATTGGGGAATACATCAAGAAGATTGCCACAGTTCTTAATGGAAACCAGGTGATCACAGTATAGCTTTTAATTAAATTTATTGAGTATTGCCTAATTTTTATATAGTTGTCAAGGGTCTGGATGTACAAGTATTCTGGCTATTGCCATCACACCTAACATTCAGTCATTACCCGATTTGGTGCCTTTCCAATCTACCATTTGACATACCAGAAATGGCAACAAACCAATATCACATGACTGTCCAGGCATCCAGCGACTTGAACCCATCCAGCACATGACCAGCCCCTGGGTTTGGTCCAACTAATATCCCTGCCACAGCTAAATCTATATAAGTCTAAAGTATTATCCAATAAAATATACTTCTTCTCTTCCTACTTTTATATTTGAAGCTTCCCCAAAAGGCGCTCCTTATCATAGTTCTTATATGATAAGTATAATATTTTAAATATAAATAGTTATTCTAAATAACTCATTAATAATTTATGATACTGTTTTTATAAAATCATTGATTTTCTATTGGTAGTTTGATGCTTTAGACTGTATTACATGACCTATATTGGTATTTTACTAGTAAATTATATGTTTTTTGTAGTTTTCAATATAAAAAAATTTATATTACTGTTTCTAATTATTATATTTTCCTATAATACGTGATCTTTATGTAGTATCTTTTTGTGTATTGGATTTTTTTATCTTTGTAAGTGGGAAAAAATATTTTATAGCAAAGATAGCTAATTTCATAGTGAATTATTTTTGAAGTGTAATTTTATGAATTCTTTCAATTGTCATGCATAATTTTTTATGGACTTTTTTAAATATATGTTGTCACATTACCCTAAAGAGTATTTTGAAGCTTAATTTTTATTAAGTAAAATGTTCAGGAAACAGGTTTCTGCTTATTAAAAAAGTGTCAACATTTAGTAGTCTGCATGAGTTAAAACTTAATTCTAACTTTTCAATGCTGTTGACATTTTCAAAACAGCAGGCTTGACTTGCCAGCAAGGTTCTGAGTAAGCAGGTTTGTGACCCTCAATCTGATTACTCAGCCACTCAAAGCCAGACTAAGAAGCCAACTCAAATTGTCAAATCCAACAACATGAACAAACAATGATCCCCTACGGTGGATACCTTGTTTTGGCGCTTGACTCATTACCAGGATCAAGCCACCCCCCTTCACTCTCCAACTGTGTGATCAACACTATCATGTTCCTATTACCCATGATTTGCACCAACTATATAATCATTATCTCTTAATAAAGAATATTATCTAGTTTCTAAATATTTTCCCCCTTGTAACTCTGCAAAAACAGCACGGTTAAGACATTGATAGCACAGGTAGGTTCTCCATTCTACCGCATCTTGTAAAATTCTCCCTGTTGCCCATAAATGCCCCAGCCAACAAATCTTTGAAAGAATCATGTCTGACCTCCTTCTGGACTGGACTCTGTACACCCCTGGCACCAATATACCTGATGGTTTTGTCCTGTACCAGAACACGCTGATCCCACTACCTGCCTTCAATGCCATGTCTGCACAAGGGTGCTTCCAGAAGGCTGCCATCATCCCGCAACCAACTGATAAAAACACCATGCCTGCCTATGTAGCTCAAAGACTCTGAAGCGCTGCCTTGGAACCTTTTTCTGGGGCTAACAACAACAAGACTGCTGCATGGATCCAATCTGCTCAGAGCAAGCTGGCCCAGATGGAATGCATGCAGCAATTTTGGATTGCAGAAATCTCCATCCAACTTACTCATAACGCTGGCACCTGGTGCAACAAAAGGCACAAAGAACATACCAAGAAGGACTGGGATACCTTCAAACAAGACTTCTTGGCAAGATTTGTGCTTAAAGACACGGTGCTCATGATCATATGTCAAGTAAAGAACTTAACCCAGACAGGCACTGTGAAGGAACTCCCCCGTGCCTACAAGGAACTCCAACTATGCGCACCCTCTGACATGGCCTGTGACAGTCCACATGTTTGGTGGTTTTCAGGCAGGGCCAATGTTGGCCAAGCAAAAGTTTGGTGGTTTGTTGCAGGTAGAGGCCTAGTAAGGAATGATGGCTACTAGGGACAGTAAGGCCTAGCCAGTAGGTGTAAAGACTACTAGAGGCAGATGTTGTCTCCACCCAGCAAAAGATATTAGCTGCTGTGGGCTAGAGGTCTTCACCCAGCAGGGAACTGTGGCTGCCTGGGATAAAGAATGAGATAGCTCAGCAGGGAACTTTGTTTTTTTGGGGGTGGGGAGTGATCCAGCCTGATGGGTGGTGTTTGCTGCTCAGGCTGGAGGATGTTTAGACCCTGGCAGGTAACGCGGGCTGCCAGGGTAGAAGTTTGTGCCAGCATGGTAGGGGACGCCTACCAGGGCTGTAAGTTTTGAACCCCTGGCGGGTAGAGCAGGCTTCCAGGAAGGGGAAGAGTTCTGAGGGCTTTACGTACCCTGATACGCTTGCAGGAGGTCTGTGAGCAAGCATCCTACCTATTAGACTGGTAGTATGTTCTTGCTCATATCCCCATGGGAGCTTTGGGGAGAACCCAAAGTGAGCATTGGAGGGTATTAATTTGCTCAGAGGTGTCATCAAGGTGGTTTGCTTGGGGAAGCAAGCCGCAGAACTTGGTGTGATCAGGCCTCTGGGAAGTAGAGCTGATTACTCTGCAACTGAAAGCTCAGACTTAATCACCTGGGTGAGTAAAAATAACGCATAGACATTTATCTATGGTTGGATGGCCTAAGTGGATTGCCACTTGCAAGGGCCCAGTCAAACGCCAGTTCAATGTAGACTCATGCCTGGGTCTACAAGTTCTGGTAACGGGGACTGAGATAAAGAACCAAGGTGGTTCACAGAATCAGCAGAGAAGACAAGTGAGAGGAACTGTTTGATCACAGAGAAGACTAGTTGAAGGACTGTTGGTTCATATTGAAATTTGGAACCAAAATGATTCATTGTGCAGGTGGAACCAAGATGGTTCCTAGTGAGGATAGGTGGAAGGGCTCAAAGATCATGATGCAGAAGTAGCTGGTCATGATAAAGGAGTAGCCAGAGGACTGATAGGCCGTTTAATGACTGGTCTGAGCTGTTAGAGACTGGAATGAACTGTTTAGAGACTAAGGCTGAAGATCTGGAAGATGTGGTTGAAGATCATGATGCAGGATTGGCTGATCATGATACAGGAGCTGGCTGAAGGATCAGAAGATGATGATGATGAACTAGTGGTCCGGAGAAATGAGCCAAGATTTTGACAAATTGATTTTCTAAAGTGAGAAGATGTGGAATTTTTTGCCTTGGTTTAGTATTAAAATCAATAAGGAATCTGGATAGAAGTGTGGGTAAGATATTTATTTATTAAGTTCCTAGGATAGATGAAGGTATGTTTCTATGAGAACTGGATACAAAGTTGTTTTGGTAGGACGTTTTCCTTGGATTTTACAATATTTGTAAATATATGGGGAAAACTTTGAAGAGGTCCAGAAAGAACAATTTAAATAGTATTCTAATATTTAAATGGGTTTAGGTTGAATGCAGGGAGAAATGGTGTCAGAATAATGAACCAGTTAACGCTTTGGTGCGCAAAGAGTTGTCAATTTGAGCAGTGTGAGCAGTGGAAATTATTTTCATAGTTGGATCCAAGTGAAACTTCCAAAATGGTCTATTTCTGCGCTTTGCATTCATTGGTTCAGTTCTGTCAGGTTTCCTGATGAAAATGATTGGTTGGAAGCCAAAAGCTTAAAGTATAAGCAAGGAAATAGTGAATTAATACTTTAAACTTTTGAGAAAGTAAAAAGCCATTTTGAAGGCGGAACCGTTGGGAAAAGGACACTATAAGAAGGTGGCTGGCTGGAAAGTTACAGGGTCTTTTGGAAGGTCTTTCCAGGTCTTTCTGAGGCTTTTTGGAGGTCTTTCCTGGGCCTTTTGAGTTTCTGCCAAGAGGTTTTTGGAAGCCTTTTAATCACCAGCAGGAGCTTGATTGGACTGATACAAGTGGAATACCAAGGCCACTAAAGATATAAAGAGAGCTGAAGCCCAAGATAACGGAGCAAGAGCCCAAGAATAAGGAGCTGGATCCTAAGCGCGGCACAGAAGTCTGCTTCTAAGGCGCTAGAGTCCAAGTTTAAGGAGCAGGAGTCCAAGTCTAAGGTGCAGGAGTCCAAGATATTGTTGGAGGACTCCAAGTATTGGCAAATCCATATTGTTTCCTTGACCCCCTGGGCCATATACCAGAAGGGTTCTAAGGGGATCTTCCTTCTGAGAGTAAATAAAAGCCCATTTTGACCCCTATACATATTTCTGAGATACATTTTTCCTTACTAGAGAATGACAATTCCTTCCAGCTGGTCCCTGGCTACAATTCAGGACACACTTTAGGGACT
The DNA here is from genome assembly GCA_014839935.2 of Entomophthora muscae. NCBI lineage: Eukaryota > Fungi > Entomophthoromycota > Entomophthoromycetes > Entomophthorales > Entomophthoraceae > Entomophthora > Entomophthora muscae. The sequence continues at coordinate 184,206 of QTSX02000092.1, forward strand.
GATGGACAGGAACCCCACATGATCTTTGACACCCCAACCACAAACCTCATGTACTATGAAGCCCTAAAATTGCATGTAATGAGGCACGTGAACCTGGATCAGGTGACCAATCTACAGAGCCTGTATTGCAAGGCAGAGAAAGCAGAACAAACATCCAACACTCTTCACAAGGCACAAAATAAAAAACAAGAGAGACCCAAGGACTCTCACACAGGCAGGCGCTCTACTTGACCACCCCCTGGAAACAACAGGAACAACACCAATCATAAACCCGAAGGTTCAAATGGACATGGAAGTGGAAACAATGGTCAGTCAAATTGTACCCATTTCCCTATCACTGCCACACAAGGCAAACAAGATGAGGAAAAAGCCTGGGGAGAGCATTAAGCAAGCCAAGCTATCCCCGCACAATTCCTGACTTTCCCAATAATGAGTACCAACCCAAGGACCCTCAGAAGACCTGGTACTGTACACCATTGCCAGACATCCTAATAAACTGATGTCATATCCTTTTTGTTTTTGCATTTATACAGGCTTGGTACTCCTGGACTTGGGTGCAGATCAAACCCTAGTCAACAGCAGCTTTGTGGACAAGTTCAAGCTGGCCACTAATCCTTTGCGGATTAAAAACATGGTCTTGACTGATAAACACCACATTGCTGTGACAAGGGAAACTGCTACCTTCTCTGTCATGCTTGAGAATCTACACTCTACCATCCAAGGTCCTGTCATTGACTTTCCAAATTTTGACATTGTACTGGGTTTGGATTGGTTGCAAAAGAACAATCCTCACGTAGACTGGGCAACCTCAGTGTTGACCATCAAGCATGAAGGTGTCAACCACCAGATCTACCCTGACTCAGTGGATAAACTCCTACACAACCTCATATTTGTGCACATTACAGAGACCCTGGACAAAAGGGAAAACCTGAAGGCAATTGACTGGGACTCCTGCCAGTACAAGATCATATACTTTAAAGATCACCAGGATACCTCCATGCCTCAGGATTGCAAATTGTGGCCTTTCATCCAGAAATCTTCAAGGAATCTCTACCCAGGTTACCCCCGGAAAAACACATCCAACATTCCATTTAACTCAAAGGAGCTTTACCCAAAGCACGACCTATCTACCGGCTGACCCCAAACAAAGACAACACCCTATGTGCTTACCTCAAGGAAGCATTGGAGAAAGAACTTATCTTACCTTCACAATCTCCCTTTGGGGCCTCTGTATTCTTTGTGGCCAAGAAGGATAGCACCCTGTGTCTAGTCACAGACTACCAAGCCCTAAACAAAGTTACCATCAAGGATTGTTACCAATTGCCACTGATTGACAATCTCTTCAATGCCTTGGGAGGAGCCACAGTCTTCTCCAAGATTGACCTAACTGCAGGCTACAATCAGATTTATATTAAGGAGGAAGACATTCCCAAAACAGCCTTCCACACTAAATACAGCTCATACAAGTGTGTGATACTCAACTTTGGTATGATCAACGCCCCCTCAACCTTTGTGACCTTCATTAATGAGGTGTTTGCCCCGCAAATAGGCAACCATGTCTTAGTATACCTAGACAACATCATTGTCTATAGTTCCTTGGTAGAGCAGCACCACAAAGACCTAGAGGCAGTCTTTGCTACCCTGGCACAACACAATATGCTTGCCAATCCCTCCAAGTGACAGTTCCGCAAGCAACTGCCTTTCCTGGGACATATTATCTCAAAAGACGGCATCAAACCCAACAGTCAAAAGATACAGGCCATCTGCAAGATGTCACCACCCAAGGATAAGTCAGAACTCTGTACCTTCCTAGGAATGGTGGCCTATTTACACCGCTTCATACCTGACTGTGGCGTCTTGACTGCCCCCTTATCCACCATAACTGGTGCCAAATCCAAGTTTGTGTGGACCCACCAACATGACCTCTGTTTTAGACGTCTCAAAGAGAAACTGGTGGGCCAAGGCCCCTATGTTAAGTCCTGCAATGACTGAACCAATGGGCACTGTGACCATGGCAAGGTGACCCAAGTGGCCCAAATAAGCAAATCTACCCATCATGGAGCTGAACCAACCCAATAGGTAATACCCTACCAAGTATGTCAACAGATAGAAAGATGTGTTGGGTCTAATCAGCAAGAGGTCTAATGGAGGAGGAGGAGTGGTGTTACAACCATAAGGAACTTTCTTCCCCAGTGACCAGAGGGATACTTGAACCTCCCATTGGCCAGAGACTCCTTATGGTGGGCATCATTGGGGGAGGAGTTGTGCCAGTCAGTGGTGGGAGTAGGGTTTTCAAGACCTAATACAGCTGTAAGCAGGAGGACTAGAAACCAGGACAGGAATAAAATTCTTTTCATGGTTTCAAATGACAAATCAGAAGATAGATGTGAGCAGGAGTAGAGTAGAATAAAGCCTTTATTGTTGGAAAAAGTGAAATTAATATATTTGGCTCTCTTAAATACCAAAATGATGGGGCTGTAACATTTAAGAGGATAGAGGGATGTGAGAGGATTTACATTGTGGCTTAACTGAGCTTAAGGCTATAATTACTAATTTTACCATGTGCATATGAACCTGGATCTTAATAAAATGTATGAACTTAACATACAAGGAGAGGCAACAAAAGTAAAACAAAAGATAAGAAACAATTAAGAGGTTGATTGGCTTAATATCAGCGGGAAACAACTGTGGAGCCTGGTAGGGATATAGGAATAATGAGTTCCAGAGCAGCAAAGAAGCAACTAGCAGCCAATCAGAGGAGGAGCAGTAAGTGACATCCTCAACCTGATTATTAACCAGTTCAAAGTTGGGAGCAAGCGCAAAAGCAAATTTTGAATGAAGCAAACTCAAATAAAAAGGTAAACTAAGTTTAATTGTTGCAGGTAGACTAACATTTGACTCTTCTTTAGGGTCCAGAGTTTGATCCCTGTCTGGCTTCAAGACAGTGTTATACATAGTCAGAAGGCTTTTGTTACTTGTTGTTTGTCCTGGTGTAATGCCTTTAAATTCTTCCATATAATTAATGTAGTCAGGGAAAGAATCCCTGACAGAAACTCACAACAGCTCCCATCCTGCAATACCCCAAACGCGACAGGGGATACCAAATGGAAACTGACGCCTCAGAAGCATCCATTGGGGGAGTATTACAAATCAAAAATAATAATGATAACTTGCTTCCTGTAGCCTATGAATCACAAAAGTTGACAGATAGCAAGTGTTGATACCCTATCCACAACAAATAACTGCTGGCCATTGTACACTGCCTAGTCAAATGGCATTGTTATCTAGAACAACAGGAAGAAGTCACGGCATTGACTAACCACAAGTTGCTCATATACTTCAAAACTCAAGCAAATCTATCACACCATCAAGCCTGCTGGATGGAACTCTTGGAGAGATTCAATATGCTCATAAAATACAGACCTGGTCCAGAACTTGCCATGGCAAATGCCCTCTCACGCCTGTATGTCTGTGCCACAAGAGGAGAAAATGGGCTCAACCCAGACTGGCCCCTCTTGGTACTAAAGAAAAAAGATGAGGGCTTTCCCCCCTGGCACAACCAACATAACAAAGTAAACAGTCATCAAAAACAAACACCTATTTGCTGATGTGTATGGATCCTTACACCAAAAAATCTCCAATGGAACTACCATCCCTTACATCCCCCCACACCAGCGAGTTGACACCATCCTACAATACCAAAGAAACCTAGGACACACCAAAAGCCGCAACCTATATGAGTTCCTTAAACACAAGGCCTGGTAGCCAACCCTGTATTGTGACGTTCAAGAAGTCCTAGATCAATGTGAAGTGTGCAAGAAATTTGCAAAAAGCAAAACCCCACCAAAATCAGTACTACCCATCTGCACGCAACTACCCTTCAAGGTTTGGGCCCTAGACATAGTTGGCCCCATGCCAGGGAAACACAATGATAAGAAATACATCATAACCACTATAGACTTTGCTACGCAATGGCCAGTAGCTCAAGCAGTAAAGGCGCACACTGACACTGACATGTGGCGGTTCATAGGAAGAGAGATAATCAGCAAGTTTGGAAAGCCAGAACTCCTGATAACTGACGGGGGGAAAGAATTAACCTCTGAAGACACCAACATATACCTTGCTAAAAGTGGGGTCAAACACACCGTGGCAACACCATACCACCTGCAGGCCAATGGACATGTAGAGCAGCTTAATGGTAGCCTTGTGCAAGCCTTAGCCAAACTCACCGCTGGGATACCTGAAGACTGGTATAAGCAGCTATCAACTGCACTACTTGTATACCAAACCTGAGTGAACAGATCCACTGGAAAAAGCCCTTTTGAGTTGGTATACAGCACACAACCCAATATCATTCAAGCATTGACAGGACCCAAGCTAGAAATTCCAAGCAAAGTCCCCCCTTGCTCAGACCCCCAAGTTATAGAGGCCAACATTAAGCAAACAGAAAAGGAAAACACTTGTCTGCAAAAAAATTTGTCCCCATCCAAGATAGACATAAAGTTGGTGACAAAGTTTGGGTCATAAACGTTGATAAAAGCAAACTACAACCCAAAAAAAGTAGGCCCAGCAATCATCCTAAAGGTAAACAAAAATAACACTTACCTTGTGCAAGGACTTGGGAAGCGCAAACAGGACAAAATCATCCACCATGATTTCCTGAGACCCTGAAAAGCAAGACAAAAACAACGCAAAACTGCCCTGCCTGCCACAGAACAAAAGCTAGTCCAGTATGGTGCCTGAGCTCCTGACAACCTACCCCCAGAGGAGGCCAATATTCAGTTAGGGGAGTGTTGAAACAGCAGGCTCAAACCATCAGCAAGGTTTTGAGTAAGCAGGTTTATGACCCAATCTGATTACCCAGCCACTCAAAGCCAGACTAAGAAGTCAACTTGAATTGCCAAATCCAACAACATGAACAAATGCTGATCCCCTACAGTGAATACCTTGTTTTGGCACTTGACTCATTACCAGGATCAAGCCACCCCCCTTCACCATTCAACCATGTGATCAACACTATCATGTTCCTGTTACCCATGATCCACATCAACTATATAATCATTATCTCTCAATAAAGAATAAAATCTAGTTTCTAAATATTTTCCCCTTGTAACTCTGCTAAAACCGCACAGTTACAACAACATTAAAGTATTTTAATTCTGATTGTTGACAGATATTAAGTCAACTTGCAGAATGAGTTAATTATGGCAGTTGCCAGAGAAGACCATTGAAGAAGAAATAGCAGAAGGAACAGAAGGACTGGCAGTCCAGAGAAATGAGCCAAGGTTTGGTCAAATCAATTTGCCAAGGTGGAAATAAGTGTAATTTTTTGCTTTGCTTTATTAGTAAAATAAATAAGGAATGCTGATGAAATTGTGGGTAAAAGTTTTATTTATTAAGTTCCTAGGGTAGATAAAGGTATGTGGCTATTTGAGCTGGATACAAAGCTGTTTTGGTGAGACTTTCTCCTTGGACTTTGTTATATTAGTAAATATATAGGTAAAACGTTGAAGAGGGAAAAAATAACAACTTAAATAGTATTATACTATTTAAATTGATTAAAATTGAATGTAGGGAAGACTGGTGCTGAAACAGTGAACCAGTTAACGCTTTGGTGCGCAAAGAGTTGACACTTTGGGCAGTTTGAGCGGTGGAAATTAGTTTCCTAGTTTGATTGCAGTGGAACTTCATAAATGGTCTAGTTTTGCACTCTAAAATCATTGGTTGAGTTCTGACATGTTTCCTGATTAATATGATTGGTTGGAAGCCAAAATCTTAAAGTATAAAGTGAGAAAACAGCAAATCAATACTTTAAGCTTTTGAGAAAGTAAGTGTTTAAGCTTAATTGGTTATAGGAAAAAGTGAGTGTCAATGGTTTAAGCTATTGAAGAAATCTATTCTTAAGACGTAGCTGTTGGGAAAAGGACACTATAAGAAGTAGGCTAGCTGGAAAGTTGTGGAGGTCTTTCAGAAATCTTTTGGTTTCTAGCAGGAGATTGGTTGAGCGCTGGATCTGCCTCTTAATGATTACATGTCTGGTTAGCTTCTAGTAATCAGATGTCTTCTAATGCGTTAAGAAGTCATTTATGAAGAAGTAGCTGTTCAAAATGACTCCAAAACAGTTACAAATAAGAAGTTTTCTAAGGGAATCTTCCTTCTGTTAATAAAGAATATCTTGACCCCTATTTTTCCTTACTTGTGACATAGAACTTTACTAGTGATAATGATTATAAATTTGATTAAGAGGATCAGAAGATGAAGAAACTTAGTCTATTTGCTCATGGAAAACGCCTGGCTAAGGAATGAGTAAAGCAGTTCAAATAGCCTTGAGATCCAGGATATTGTTTTACTGAATATTATCATGCAAACGGCCCCCTAGATGGCGGAGCTGCTTTGGTAGCCCATAAATTACTGTAAAATATGTTTCCCCCTAGTTATCAGTTGCCAAAGGTGATTAGGGAGCATGAACAAGTATCCCTGAGGATAAAAACCCCAACCCAGCTGGTCCCTGGTTTTGACCAAGGACACACCTTGGTGACCTCTTAGAAGCAGGAGTTCCACATGCACCTGTACTACAATTCCCAAACAGAATTACCAGTACAAAATTGATACTGAAACCTCTGACAGGGCCATAGGGGACATGCTAAGAGTGGAAACTGATGAGGGTATCTTCCTTCCTGTGTCCTACAAATCTAGTAAGCTTACCAACTTGGAACAACATTATCCCATACACAATAAGGAGCTGGTAGAAATTATGCACTGTGTTGAGAAATGACACTATTACCTGGAAGAAGCCATGTTTCCACCCTGAATCTTGACAGATAACAAGCCTCTTTAGTATTTTAACACTCAGTCACACTTGACACAACACCCTCTCCAGGTTGCATGTAGCGTCCATCATAGGGGATGCCAGGTTAGACCCAGACTGATCCACACTTTATCTGCGCCCTGAGGCCACCCATTACAAAGGCCTCAACTCTGTGACCATTTCCAAACTGAAGGACAATGAAATCCAGCTTACCACTGATGCTTCCAATGTTTGTTGCCAGGTGGAGACAAGTGAGAAGACGCCTTACATTCCCACCACACAACTAGGGGACACCATCATGCACTACCACCACACCTTAGGCCATATCAGATGACACAACCTCTTCAAAATCATGAAGTGTAAGGTTTGGTATCCCTGTATGTGCCACAATCTCCTGGATCTCCTTGAGACATGTGTTTTGTGTAAAAAAACACGTCCAACCCTGCTCCAACCAAGTCATTATTGCCCATCAAGGCCATGGAGCCCTTCAAATGATGGGATCTCAACATTGTAGGTCCCCTGCCTGAGGACATACTGGGAAAGAAGTACATCATTACGGTCATTAATTATTTTACCTGTTGGCCAGTAGCGTGGGCAATCACTAACCACACTGCCACCGCAATCACCGGCTTTATTTGTAAAGAGATTGTGGCCTGCTTTTGCTGCCCTAAGTGCCTCATCACCAATGGGGGGCCTCAACTTGTAGGTAGTGTAATGAAGTCATACTGTGCCAAGAACACCATCTAACAAGTAGTCATGACGCCCTACCACCCTAAGCCATCAGGAAAGTAGAGCGTTTGAATGATTCCCTAGTTCAACTAATTGCCAAGCTCTCACAGGACCACTCCAATACCGCCTGGACCAAACATCTCCCCACCACTCTACTTATCTTACAAGCTAGAATCAATCACAGTACAGGGTTCAGCCCCAGCGCCCTGGCCTTTGGAACTCACGATGGAATGACAGGGGTAGATCAAGGGAAGTGTTGTAAAAATAGCAGCTTGGGTGCTGAATTCTACAATTAGTTAGTCTACTACTCTTTTCTTAATACTATATCTGTAGTTAGTATAGTGACAGCCTTGTTTAAGACAGAAGAACAAAAGTAAATAAGACAAAACTGGTATTCATTTAGATAATGATGCAGTTATATAATAAAAGGCAGGGGAATTTCCATCAGGAGAAAGGAGGCACAGCCAGAAGAACTTTCTAAAAAGAGGAGAGTGGAAAGGTACAGCAGAAAGAGCTGCACAAGAAAACATCTGGTTTCACGCGCCTTGCCTAATGGAGGCAAGTGACAATTATTTCCTTGTCTAATTAGTAACTTTGGAAGTGAAGCCTGTGCTAGATGTGCAGCTATAAATATGCTTTGAACACCTATTTTATAGGCTTTTTAAACGTAATTAACTTTTATAAGACTGTGCTACAATAGGGCAATGATGCAATTGTTTCATTGCTTAATCCCTAAGTGGATGTTTTTTGTCTGATACATTCAAGATCTGTGACATTTCCCCCCACTGGATTAGACAACAGGGTTAACAGGGCTTGGTGTCTCAAGAGGGCGGCTATGGTGAACAGTCACACCAGAAGAGTCCCAAGAAGAGCCTTGAAGAAGATGCAGGTAGTAATTCCCAAAAGGTGTCAGCGTACAAGGCCAGTGGAGGTGAAGAAGGCAAAAGAGAAGCATTTAGTCATTCATGATGTGGACAGCAGCTACCTTGACTTGGGGGTTCAAATGGATCAGCTGCAGATGCCATAGTTGGTCTTAGTGGGAAAAGACCCATTGTTTGCTGCATTGTTCCTAGCCTTGAGTGATCCCAGAGAGGTGACAGGGACTGGGTTGCAGGAGGGTAATAGCATACATTGGCAGTTCTCCATGCGGGCTGCAGAAGAATACTTGGAGACTCAGTTGATGGGATTCCAATTCAATGGCCAGGTGCTCTTAGCTTTGAAGCAGGGGACATTATTCAACCTTGTGAAGTCAGTTCTTTGCGCTTGGGTAACCCAGGGGTTACAGAGGCCCAATCAGTTGCTTGGAAAGTCTCTGATAACTTTGAACAGCGTCTTTGGCTGGCTTTTCAGGAAGTGTTGAAGTCATACACAGTGGAGGGTACTGCCCACCTGATGCCAATGGTGATGGTGACAACCTTGTTCTTTGGGGGACCAACCACTGTTATACCAAGTGGGAGGAGAACATTGGGGTCTTCCTTAATTGGGCCTTGTCTGTTTTTTACGGAGTGGGTGGCCAGGTCCCAGTATAGTATGCCCTTTACAAGAGTCTCCTATGGGACTGTATCTTCTTGGGGGTCGCCTTTCCTGTGGAAATTGGGGTCAATTGCATCTCTTGTTTAAAGGGTTTGTTGCCCAATCCTTGACCATTGGCTTTGCAGATCTGTAGGTAACCAGTTGTGTTTCTTAGCTGCTGTTCAGGTGGCAGAAAAGGTGGTGTATTATTGAAAGAGTCTTGTTAGTCTCCAATAAACACCTTATTATTTCATTCTTATTCCTCATACTTTGGTGCATCACTATTGCAAACAGGACAACAAAACATGGAATTTTTAATTAGGTTTTTTTTGGGTTGTTGTCCTCATAGGGACTTACTCTTGGTCACTAGGAGCAGCACACATATACTTAGAGTGTACTCTAGTAATCAATTGCCCAGAATGTGGCTCCTTAAGGATGTAGGAGTCAGGGCCAGTCTTCTGGATAAATTTAACTGGGACTTGCAAAAGGGAGGCCAATTTGGATTCACAACTGTACCCTCTATTGCTGAAGAAGTAGACTGAGTCTTCTACCAGGTAAATGAGTAAGTTGGGGCGTTTGGATGCAGCTTGTCTAATGCCTTAGAGCTTATAATTTAAGCTCACAGTATATGCTTCTGATTTTAGGTAACCAAGGTTCTGGACAAGCTCATGGAGATAGGCTTCTGGAGATGCGGCAAGGCCAAGATCCACCAGAGAGTATAACAAGGGTGGGAGTTCTGGTGATTGTCCATATACTAACTGGAAGGTTGGTTTCCCAGTAGGTTGGTGGCATCCAATGTTGTATGCAAAGGTGGCTATTGGCAAGAAAGTATCCCAATCTGTCTTATGTGGGTGGCTGAGCTTCTGGAGTATCTGGACCATGCTTTCATTAGTGAGCTCTAACATGTCATTTGTCTGTGGGTGATAAGGGGTGGATAGTGTCCCACAAATTTCCATCAGTTGATTGAGGCGGGGTATGATATAACTGGTGAAGTTGGTACCATTGTCTGTCAGAAGAATCTGGGGGCAACCATGTTTGTATATGATTTTATCTGAGATGAATGTGGCTGTCACCAGTGCAGATTGGTTGTGAATTGCCTTGGCTTCTACCCATTTAGCCAGGTGATCAACAGCAACAATGATGAACTTGTTGCAACTGTTAGTAGCTGGCAGGGGGCCCACTATGTCAATGGGTACAGTGTGGAAGGCAAACCAAGGGCGTACAAGTCTGTGTTAGAACTTGACAACCTTAGGTCTCTGTGTTACAGTTATGACAGGTGGCCAGCGTATCTACTACATCAGTGTGCATTCCTTCCAAGAAGCAGTGCTGCTGTAGCAGGGCTAATGTCTTTTGCATACCACCATGACCAGTAGTCTTGTGAGCAACCACCACTGAGTCCATGTGTAGGGATGGGCATATGTAAGGTAGCCAAGAGTCTCCACAAATCTTCAGGAGTTGCCCCTTAGAGACCTTGGTATCAACAGCTAACTTCCTGAGAGCCCTCTGTATCTCTACTGGCTCCTCCCCCCATAAAGAAGGATCCTCATAAGCTTGTCATAGAGAATGTCAGCCATGAAGGATACTAAGGCAACATTAGGAAGGCAGGAGATACATTCAGCGTTCTGGTAGACAGCTCCAGCTTAATGAATGATTTTGTAGTTGTAGGGCTGGAGCTTAATGGTCCAACATGCTAGCCAACCTCCAGGATCCTTCAGTGTCTTCAGCCATTGCAAGGAAACATGGTCTGTGACAACTATGAAGTGTACCCCATGAAGGTACACCCTGAGTTGTTGGTAGGAGTAAATCACTGCCAAAAATTTGCACTCTGTTACTGTGCAGTTTCCCCCATAAACGTTGAGGGTACAAGAGCAGTAACTCACTGGATGTTCTAATCCATCAGCGTCCAGCTGAGAAAGCACACCACTGATGGCTGTCAAGCTGGCATCAGTGTGAACTACAAAGGGTCTGGAAAAGTCTGGGTAGGCCAGCATAGGTGCAGAAGTGAAGGTCTTCTTGAGGACCTCAAATACAGTCTGGTATGCCAGGCTCCAGAAGAAGTCTACATCAGCACAGAGGAGTTGAAAGAGTGCATCCCCCAGTGTGGCAAAGTTAAGGATAAAACGGCAATAGTAACCTATCATCCTAAGGTAGACTTGGATATCTCTTTTACTAGAGGGCACCTCCATCTTCTAAATGGCCTCAACCTTGAGAGGAACAGGGAAGAGCTTGTTGCAATTGATGAGGAAACCCAAGAACTCTAGGTGTTCCTTGAAGAAGGTGAATTTGTGTGGCTTAAGCTTTAGGTTGGTAGCTAAGAGCTGCTTGGAAACCTCCTCCAGATGGACCAAGTTTTTGGTAAAGATACAAGAGAAGACATTGATGTCATCAAGGTATACTAGGACGCAGGAGAGCTTGAGATCTTCCATCACTGCATACATTGCTCTTTAGAAGGTGGCCAGTGCGTTGGATAGGCCTTAGGGCATCCTGGTGGAATGAAAAAGTCCTTGGTCTGGAATGATGGCACATTTCTCTTAGTTGGCAGGGGGCAGGTCAATTTTCTAATATCCACTGATAAGATCCATTGTGCTAAAGAACTTGGCACCTCCCAGTCAATATAATGTATCATCAATATGAGGAAGGGGATATGAGTCCTTTTTTGTAACTGCATTCAGGCAGCAATAGTAAATCACCACTTGATTACTACCACCCTTCTTCTTGAAAATCAGCCGGAGCAGCCCAAAGACTCCTGCCAGGAATCAGGAGTCCAGTACCCAGTAGTTTCTGGAGTTCTTTGTTGGCCACAGCATGGCTAGCTTAGCTATGTTGTATTGGTCTAGAAAAAATTGGGGGGCTATCCTGGGTATCAATGTGATGTGCTACGTCCACTGCCTTCCCAAGGTCATAGTTGTCTTTAGCAAACACATTCCTGTATTGTGCAAAGAGATTCATAACTAGGTCCTTTTGCTCTTTGAAGATCTGATAGCAATTTGCAGCTAGTGACTGAAAGAAATCTTGACTGCTCACAGGGTAGGCCCAACTCTGAGAAGTCCACAAAAGGAGAGGCTTCCTGTAAGTTGTCATGTTCTTATAATCATATGTGACCCAGCAATTGATACTTGGAGGCAGTCATTGGCTTTTGACTCATGTTGGTCAGCAACACCAGAATTTCCTGATTGCTAGGCATGATGATTCCTGGTACTATCTAAGGCTCCAACCAAGATGCATTGGGGATTCCAAAATCTCTTCATGAGTACCATTAGGGAGTGCAAGTGATAGGCCAGTGTTGTGTATTACATGTGAGCCTGATGGGATGAACACTGTGGAGGATACATACAAGGAATGCCTTTGGCTTCTCCCACCAAGAGCAGGAGTACATTAGCCTTATCACTGTGCAGTGTATAGACAACTGGCAGTTCTATATCTTTGTATTCTAGGTTGATGTAGTGCAACTGGTGTATGGGCAGGTCAGAAGGGCAATCACCATGGTAGAACATGGGGATTGAGTGGCCCAAGATCCCAAATGTATGGTCTCCATGGTTAGTCACAGTGCCATACTAAACCATAAAGCTAGTTCCAATAAGAATGGCATAGCTGTTATTCTCCAGAACTATGGCAGAGGCAGTGACCATTAGTTTTCCAATGCAGAGAGGGAGAGAGGAGTAAGCTCCTTTTGCTCTAGTAGTCTGTGGCCCAGCTGTACCAAATTCTTCATGATAGGCTAATTCTGGTGCAAGCTTTAGATTATTGATCAGCCGTGAGGATATGATGTTCCCAGGAGCACCAGTATTCAGTATGGCCCAAACGTGGGTTTTGTTCACTACCAGGTTGATATAGTTACAATCCTGGCGGTCCTCTCTGATCTCCACAATCTTAGAGACCTGGTGGACGCTCAGTCCCTTGAACTTCTCTAGAAAGGTAGCCATGGCAGCTCCTACAGCTGGGCTTAATTCCTTGAGGGATTCTAGAGGGGCTGAAACATTTACTGTATGCAGCAGCTTGGCCAGTTGTTCAGCGCTGTCCTCTTCAAGGATGACTTCCACCCCTGGTTGAGCCAGCTGTTTGGCATACAGTAAAGAGACTGTCTTCCAAGCTATCCATGGGATGACCACCTCAGGGCAAAGCGTCATTGGATGAGTTCAAGTGTTAACTGTGAGAACTCAATTTAGGAGGTCCTCTTAGACTCCTTATGAGTCAGTATCCTTGTTTAATGGTTGAGAGTTGAAGTCAATCATGTAGATCTCTTCCTTAGGATTCAACTCAGGTTTGTAAAACAGTAGGCCTCTGATCAGGTTTGTTGGGGGCAGCAGTATGGGGGAGATGAGGGTGTTGAAACTAAAAAGGCAACCAATGATTTCTCCTTGTCCTGGCTGCTTAGTAGTTTTTTGACTGGTCCTCATTGTCTTCTTCAATATCTGCATCCTCAGTGTAACCCTCTTCCTCTGGTTCTGCTCCTACCACCAAGACCTTGCAGGGGGATTTACAATCCCAGGAGAGATGCTCAGGCTTGTTACACTTAAAGCAAAGGTGTGCTGAGTTATTCAAACTACCAGGATTGAGATCAACCAGCTTCAAACCATCTTGACTGAAATTTCTGGTTCTGGCTTCAGTGGGAGGTTTGGGTGTTCCTTTAGATAGGGGGATATCAACCTCTTCCTTGTAAGTTTGAAGCAATTTGATCAGGCCAGGGACTGTCTGGGCAGTGTAAATCCCAGATTTTAGTGCAAGTAATAGTTCCCTGTTGATCTGTACTGTATTGAGAAGTGCTGACTGCACATCAATGAACAACACCCCCTTCATGTAAGCCAAGGTGTTGCAATCTCAACTATGGTGTGTAGCTGCTGTATTTGCTTAACTTGATTACAACCTATGTTTTACTAAAGACTAAGCTAGAATTCTTTATCTGCCTAGTGTGTATAATAAAAGTATAGTTAATGTAACATTGATCCTTTATTTAATAATACAAGGGAAGAGCTATATAGGGGATTTGTGATTAATCTTAAGCCATTGATCCTCTGATCAGACTTCACCTCAGATTATATTAGCTCTCAGCCCATCAATTGGTATAATTGTTTGATGGGCTAATTAATCCTCTGAGGTTATGACCTGTTGATCAACCAGACCAGTTGTTCATCTGAACTTCAGGATGATTCTATCCTTTGTACTAGAGTCTAATTGACAAGAGATATTGACATCAGTAATGGCTAGTTTACACTAATCACATTATAACAGGCACCATGCTGCTTCACCCTTTAAGAGAAATCCCCTTGGCCTTACAAACCTTATATATTGAAAAAACTCCTCAGGCTGTGGAGTTTTGCAATAATATTTGGTAGTACAATGCAACTTTTGCTATGAACTCTTTGTTTACAGGCCAGGATTTGCACCTTGGAGCCAATGCCACATATATTTCATTTCAAATCCATGGAGAACATTTATCATCACCAAGGCCCATTATTGGCTACCCCTGGCACTGACCCAAGCTATAATCAGCTCTATTTTATAGAGCCAAAGATTGCGCTTGAGATACACCAGGAAAGAAATTGCTAACACAATGCCCTCACTCTACGCCTACTTGAAGATTTGCTTAGGGATGTTAACCCATTTATCCCACTTTATCAAACAGCCACTGAGCTGATAGAGGATTATGTTACTGAGCATCCTGATGGTGTTGCTTACTTTCAATCAAACTTAAATTTAAAGGTTGAATCCAGTACCAATAAGAATGTTTATAATCTGCCTGAAAGATCTCATATTGCAGCCCTTTTACCTCCCAACTTTGCAAATTTGAAGGCTTTAGTGAATAACTGTTGCCATTTACTTTTGCACAACCGCAATTGTACACTTACCTGTATTGACCCTTCTGTAGTCATCTATATGCCTACACCATGTCCTTCTGTTTCCAATGGAGGATTCAGGCTATCATTATGGCCTGGTACATGTTTGCAATAATCCTACTGCGGCAGAAAATGTAAGCATCTGGGAGTACTACTGCTATTGCATCTTTTTATGGAATACTCAGCCAAAGGTGCTCTTCTATGCCTGCCGCCTTTTTCAAAAAAATTTGGTTGATGCTTAGGCCTCATGCAATATGCTCAGACTTTGATATTGAGAACAACCAGAACATCTTTTGAGCAGAGGTCTATAAAACAATAACCAATTACTATATCCAAGCATATGCCAACTGGAACCCTGATGTTATTGGCCATTGCTTCATACTTTTCTTTTCACATATTGACTCACATTGCCATATACAGCAGCTATACCAAGATGTTATGAAAATTGTCCAAAATCTTGGTAAACCTACCTTATTCATCACCCATACTGCCAACAGTGCTTGTAAGATATAACTAATCAGCTTTGGCCAACAGAAACAGCCATGGATTACCCGGATTTAGTTACCTGTGTATTTCATATCAAAGCTATACAGCTTATCTGTGATATCAAGCAAGGCTTTTTGGCCCTTACCAAGCTCACTTTTGTATTATGGAGTACCAAAAGCGGGGCCTCCCACATTGTCACTGTCTTCTTTTTTTAAAGTCACAGAACAATTTCTACCAGCAGCCAGAAAATATTGATCAGCTTATTTAGGCTGAGATTCCTGATTGCATGCTTGGTCCTGAACACAATGCTCTCTATGACATTGTGCTTTGCTGCATGATTCATTCTCCCTGTGGTACACTTGATTCCAATGCACATTGCATGGGTGATTTTCCAAATGGCCACTGATGTATCAAATATTTCCCAAAGCCCTTCACTCTGGTGACTACCATTCCAGAAAATGATTACCCTAATTACCGCTTCTGTCAATCAGATCTAGCTTGCCCTCCTAATTTTTATGGCCAAAAAAATATTGAGATTGACAATAGCTGGGTTGTACCTTATTTCCCTGCCCTGTTCTTAAAGTACAAAGTACATATCAATGTTGAGGTCTGTACCAATCTCAAGTCAATTGAATATGTGTTAAAGTATATTTCCAAGGGTGAGGATATGTATACTGCTACACTTGAGGGTCATCAGCCTCTTGCTCAGATTGAAGCTTGCCACCCTGATGCCCAAGGGAATGAGGTTAAACAGCATCTTTATGGTTGCTATATTGGACCTCCCAAAGCTGTGTGTGAGCTGATGGAATTTCTTTACCGCTTTATGTATCCCTCAATAATCTGCCTAGCAGTTCAGGATGAAGATCATCATATGGTTTACTATGAAGCAGGTTCAAATGTTCAGCATCACATTGAAAGCCTCCCCTTGATAACCTTGATGGGAGGGATGAACTATAATGCTCAGAATGCTGATGGTCTTGCCTATCTTTATAGTGAGTTTCCACAGCACTTTACTTGGAATTTACAAAGGAACACCTGGTATAGACATCAGCAAAGAAGCCAATTTGGCCACATGTATAATGTCAGCCTAAATCAGGATGAGCAGTTCTTTGTCTGTCTTCTCTTAACTATTCAGCGTGGATGTGCATCTTTTGCTGATTTACACAGGGTGGGTGAGGGTGATTCCAGGGTAACCTATTAAAGCAATAAGCTAGCATGTGCTGCCTTGGGTCTTCTTAGAGATGATGAGTATTGGAGAGTTGTTTTTTGTGAAGCCACTGAAACTGCTTCTGGCCATATGCAGTGCTGTTTATTTGTTATGGCTCTTACTTCTGGTGATCTTGGAGATGCCTGTAGCATTTGGGATGATTTTCATATGCATTTTTATGATGACTTATAGCATCTTTTACATTTTATTGCCCATATTCCCCCTAACCTTGAACATCCACATCTTGACTATGGTATTTATTTAATTGAATGTGAGTGACAGGGATCCAGTCTTGGGCGGCCGGCCTGTTATTTCTGGGTTAATTTGGGCCAGATTTTTTATGGGTAGAGCCCACCACAAGAGAGGAGCTAGTTTAAAAAGGTAGGAGAAGGACTTCCTCACCCAGGACCACGGGCTGGCGGCCAGGATTATAGTGTCAATCACCCCTGTGGGGGTGATATACATAATCCCAAATAGCTTTCCTGTGTGGTCAGTTGGGAGGTTGGGTGAGGAGGCAGGCATATGCTTGGGGGTCACAGGTGGTTCCATGCGGAGGTTGTAAGCAGAAAATTAGTTGAATTTTCCTCTAAATAATTTGGGTGTTGAGAATATCCACAGGCCTTGACAGTTGTATCTAACTGCAGATTTTATGCGGGCCAAAGGATCTAGTTTAAGTGTCTTTTCCAGGATGTAGTCCTTATATTTGGGCTTCAAAGGATAATCTGTGAAGTGGACGGGGCCAAAGAAAACCCTAGAGGATGGAAATCTGCGGGCAGAGGGGCAGGAGGTCCAGGAGATCTTGTACTGAATTGATAGATGTCAAATACAAAATAAGGCAGTAGCTGAGTAAGCCAAAATAAAATAACCTTTATTTAAAAAAGGCAATAAGGTTTGAGCGCAGCATCTATAGGCATATATAGCATCCTGCCTCCAAACTTAGTATTTTCCATAAGGGTTTCCTCAAAATATTGAGGAAAATATGATCAGGTGGCCAGGAGGCCCGGGTGCAGGAGCAGCAAAATGGCACCTTGGCTGGATGTTCTCTCATTGGTTGGAACGTTAAATTGGTCACTTGATTTTCTTGATTTTGGGCTATTGTCACGGGGCTGGGCCTAAATCCCATGTTTTCCTTGAGTGATTGAATCTGATTGGTTAACCAAAAGGACTTCAAGTTCATGAAGTTCACAGAGGAACTTTCTCTGTCTCCATTAGGCAATTCAAGAAGCTCCTCCTTGGGTACCATCATAGCTCAACCTGTGCTGGTATTCTGACTTTAGGACTTAGCAGGTGCTTCAGCTTGCAGAGGCTCAGTCTCAAGAAAATTTGGGCAGGTGGCCCCTTGGTCCATAGGGCCAGCGGCCCGCGGGGAATCAGGGTTGGGGTTTGAATCCTACTCATGGGCCTGTGTTTCTAAGGGAAAAGAATTGTCAATCCTGACACCATCCCCTTCTTACCCCAAGAGCCCTCCCTTCCAGTTCTTTTTGTTCAGATATAGTTGGACGGCTTCTTGGGCATTAGCCAGGTTGCTCAGTGGTTCCCAAGTACTTTCCTCTAGCGGACATCCTTTTCATTTGACGTAGTATTGGGGTTTTTGGTAGTGGGTTCTGTTGCCGTGTATGTATTTGACTTCATATTCCTTGGAGAGGCCTGTTTGGATGGGTGAGGGGGCTGTCTTGAGCTGTTGGTGGGGGAGCAAGTTTCCATCCTTTTTAAACAACAGGGAGTGGTGAAACACATCATAAATCTTCCAGGGGGGGTAGATCCAGTTTGAAGGCAACCTCTCCAACTAGTTTGGTGATCTTTTGGGGGGCACTTCTTCTGTGAGCTAACTTCCTACAGGCACATGTAGGGGTACATTCTGGGAGTCCAGATATACTTAATCTCCAACTTACAAGGGTTGTCCTGGGGTTTGTTTGCAGTTGGCAAAGGCTTTGTGTGTTTGCACTGCAAATTTCAGGTTGGTTAAGCATGTTTTTTGTGTTGTAGATCTTTTCAATCCAGGAGCGCCCAGTGGTGTTAGTTTCCTTCTCGCCAATCTTGGGGTCCCAGGTGGGATCAAACCCATAGTTGGCTTTGAACTGAGACATACCAGTGGAGGCGTGGTCTTACTGTTGTAGGCAAACTGGGCCATGGGGAGCATTTTAGCCCAATTATTCTGATCAGTGTTGGCATAGCATTGAAGTTATTGTTCAAGAATCTGGTTCACTCTTTCAGTTTGGCTTTCTGTCTGTGGATGGTAAGAGGTAGCTACACATTGCTTGATTCCCAAGTCTTTCATCACCTGTGTCCAGTAGTTTGAAGTGAATTGAGGTCCTTTGTCTGTGATGATTTCCTCAGGTGTTCTGTGTTGAGTAAGGATGCATTCATGGAAGTGTTGAACTGTCTCTGCTACTGTACAATGGGTGGTGATTGGTACAAAGTATGCCATCTTGGTGAAGCAGTCTACCATGACCAGAATTGCATTAAATGAGAGGGAGGGGGAAGTTCCACAATGTAGTCCATAGAAACAGATCTCCAGGGTTCATGGGGTATATCCAAGGGTCTTAGGAGTCATTCAGGTTTGTTTCTGCAATTTTCAGTCCGCTCACAGATCTCACACTTCTTCAGGTACGCGCTTACATCTTGATCCATTTTTGGCCAAGCAAAGTTCCTTCTGATGCTCCAGAGGGTCTTGAGCCTACCCAGGTGTCCAGCCATCTCAGAACTGTGGTAGTCTCTCAAGACGTTGGTTCTGATGTCCCCTTCTGGTACAAAGACCTTGTTGTGGAGCATTAGTGTTGTTCCCTTCAATGAGTAGCCTTTTTGATAGTGGGCGCTATCCAAGGATTTGGAGAGGTCAGAGGTCAAGATCAAGGTGAACTTGTCTAGTGCTTGGGCCCTTAGTACTTCTGGTTTACTGTCTCTGATTTTCATCAATCTCAGGTGAATATCTAGGCTTGCTGTGTCCAAGAGGATTTGGGTGTTGTGGTTGCAGGTTTCTAGGTGGGGACGCACTAGGTCAGTTCTTCTACTTAGGGTATCTGGTACCATGTTCACCTTTCCTGGCCTGTAGTCTATGATCAATGTGTAGTTGGCCAGTTCTAAGGCCCATCTTGCTTGTTTTTGGTTAAGCTGGCATGGTTTGAAAAAGTAAACTAAGTTCTTGTGGCCCGTCAGAACCTTTACCAGATGTTCAGCACCACATAGATATCTGCGCCAATGCTTCAATATCTTCATTATAGCTAGCATCTCCTTGTTATATATTGGGTAGTTACCTTCTTCTGGCAGCATCTTCTTGGAGTAACATGCTACAAGATGTAGCATACTATCCCCTCCCTTCTGAAGAAGGACCCCTCCCACTGCAAAGTCAGACACATCTGTCTCAAGCACAAAAGGTTTAGACGGGTCCAGCATGGCAAGTACAGGGGCAGATTTGAAGGCCTTCTTCAGGGGTTTAAACGCAGAGATGCATTCATCAGTCCAGATAAACAGGACCTTGTCTGAGAAGAGCCTGGTCAGTGGCAGTGTAATAGAGGGGAAAAATTTATGAAGTCCCTGTAATAGTTTGCTAACCCCAGGAAGCTTCTGACGTCTTTCTGGCATGTGGGGATAGGCCAAGAGGTTACAGCGTCCACATTATCCTGGGCCATTGCACATCCTCTAGTCTTAACCATGTAGCCCATAAATTCCACCTCTGGTTAGAATAATTCACATTTCTTAAGTTTTTTGTGTAGGTTGGCTTGGGAGAGTTTGCTCAGGATTAGATCCAAGTGATATAAGTGCTCTTCATGGGTCTTGCTATAGATGAGGATGTTGTTGAGATAGGCCATGCAGAACTGGTCAAGGTATTTGCCCAGGACTGTATTGATCATGCGCTGGAAGGTGCTGGGGGCGTTACATAGTCCAAAAGGCATCACCAGGTATTTGTAGAGTCCATGCCTGGTCTTGAATGCCTTTTTATACTTGTTGCCTTCTTTTATTTGGATTTGATTGAACGTGTCTCTGAGGTCAATCTTGGAGTATACCTGGGCGCCTGTTAAAACATCACACAAGTCATCAGCGTTAGGAATGGGGTAGAAGTTCTCCATGGTTATATTGTTCAGCCTTTGGTAGTTAACACACGGGTGCATACTGCTGTCCTTCTTGCCCACAAACAGCATTGGTGACAAACAAGGGCTCTTAGACACACAGATGAAGCCTTTCTTGAACATGTCTTTGATGTACACTTTCAGTGCCGACTGCTCTTTGTGATTGCAGCTATAGATAGGGTCATGTTTGAGCTCAGTGCCAGGCAATATGTTGATGTTGTGGCTATACTTTGTGTGTTCAGGGAGATGAGTTGATGCTTCATAGCTGAAAATGTGGTTCCATCTTTCTAGAGAAGCAGGTAGGACTCCCACACTAGGTTCTACATGTATGGTCATAATTCCTTGGGTAAATTCCTCTGGGTTGGTGCAAAAGGGTAAAGTGACAAGGTTTCCTTTATCTCCTAAGGTGAAGTTCTGTTATTGGTAGTTGAGGATGAGGTTGTGTCTTTTGGATCAGGAATCTCCCAGGATGAGGGGGTGTGGTAGGCCTTTCAGCAGGATGAGCGACAACAGGTATGTATTATTTCCTATAACCAGAGGAAGTTCTTGTTTTCATTTGTACCCCTTATCCTTTGTGCTATTTCCCATGATGATCTGAAGGCAGTACTTGGATGGAGACAGGCCTAGTTCTTGATCTAGGTCAGCATCAATGAAGCTCTTGTCTGCTCCAGTGTCAATGAACGCCTTCAATCTTTGGAGTGTTCCTTTGGTGTTGATTGACACTAGGATAAACTTGTAAGACTGAGAGGAAGTGTTTATTTGGTCCAAATAAATGGGGGCCGGGTTTTCTTAGGGCAGGTTCTGGTCAAGTGCCCTGCTTTTTGGCAGTGTAAACAGAGTCATTCTATATAATGTCTCTGGAGTTCCTTGGGGGACATTCCTGCTCTGTTGGGTGTAGGGGTTTGGGTCTGGCTGTGCTGGGCTGTGCTGGTGTTCTCTTGGTTCATGCTGAGGCCCTTGCACAGGGGAATAAGTTCTTCCAAACCAAGAGTGGGAGGGTGGTGTTTTAACAGGTCCTTCATGGCTGGGTTCACCCCCTTCCAGAATATGATGGCTGCCAGTTTTTCCTTAAGTTGAGTGCAGGTTTTCAGTTTGATGAACTTTTAAACATACACTTGGATAGTTTGAGAGCCTTGTCAGATTTCTAGCAGGGAGTTTAGGACATAGTATCTAGTGTTGCAATCTTCTCCAGTGGCCATTAACTTGGCTTCAAACTTGACATAGTTCAAGAAGAATTCCATGTCTTTGCTGTGGCCTTGCAAAAACATTCTATGGCATCTCCTGAGAGCATGGAAGCAATCCCCACTACCTTCTTGGTGTCACTGGCGCAAGAGGTGGTGTTGGATTGGAAATTCAAGAAGAGGAGCAGCATGGTGCGTTGAGCTTCCTTGAGTGTAAGCTTCCCCATCTGGGGCACCTCCATCTTTGTGATGGATTGGTTTATGATCACATTTTGCACTTGGGAAGAGGGAATCTTGATTGCATTAGTGGCAGCAGTGTTAGTTTTCTTTGGGTCATTTGGGTTTGCATTCTTCCACATGGAAGAGGTCAGGTTCATGGTCATCTTATAGGTATAATAAGTGATTATCAATAAAAAAAAGCATACAATATGCCCCAAGAAATAGCAACATATGGGGATTAGAGTACCAGGTTTAAAGAGAACTGCCATAATGTCAGGGATCCTGTCTTGGGCAGCCGGCCTGTTGTTTCTGGGTTAATTTGGGCCGGGTTTTTTATGGGTAGATCCCACCACAAGAGAGGAGCTAGTTTAAAAAGGTAGGAGAAGGACTTCCTCACCCAGGACCACAGGCCGGCGGCCGAGATTATAGTGTCAATCATCCCTGTGAGGGTGATATACACAATCCTAAATAGCTTTCCCATGTGGTAAGTTGGGAGGTTGGGTGAGGAGGCAGGCATATGCTTGAGGGCCACAGGTTGTTCCATGAAGAGGTTGTAAGCAGAAAGGTAGTTGAATTTTCCTCTAAACACTTTGGTTGTTGAGAATATCCAGGGGCCTTGACAGTTGTATCTAACTGAAGATTTTATGCGGGCCAAAGGATCTATTTCAAGTATTTTCTCCAGGGTGTAGTCCTTATATTCAGGCTTCAAAGGATAATCCATGAAGTGGATGGGAACAAAGGGTACACCTAGAGGGCAGAAATCTGCAGGCAGAGGTGCAGGAGGTCCAGGAAATCTTGTACTGAATTGACAGATATCAAATAAAAAATAGGATAGTAGCTGGGTAAGCCAAAATAACATAACCTTTCATCAAAAATGGAAATAAGGTTTTAGCGCAGCATCTATAGGCATATATAATATCCTGCCTCCAAACTTAGTATTTTCCATAAGGGTTTCTTCAAAATATTGGGGGAAATGTGGGTAGGTGGCCCAGGTGCAGTAGCAGCAAAATGACACCTTGGCTGGGTGTTCTCTCATTGGTTGGAACGTCCAAATTGGTCACTTGATTTTCTTGATTTTGGGCTGTGGTCATGGGGTCAGGCCTAAAGCCTGTGTTTTCCTTTGATAATTGAATTTGATTGGTTACCCAAGAGGACTTCAAGTTTATGAAGTTCACAGAGGATTTTTCTCTGCCTCCATTAGGCAATTCAAGAAGCTCCTCCTTGGATACCACCATAGTCCAACTTGTGCTGGTATTCTGACTTTGATACTTAGCAGGTGCTTCAGCTTGCAGAGGCTCAGTCTCAAGAAAATGCGGGCAGGCGGCCCCCTGGTCCATAGTGTTGTAACTGTGCTGTTTTAGCAGAGTTACAAGGGGAAAATATTTGGAAAATAAATAATATTTTTTATTGAGAGATAGGTATTATATAGTCATTGTGGATTGTGGATAACAGGAACATGATAGTGTTGATTGCACAGTGGGATGGTGAAGGGGTTGGCTTGATCCTTGTAATAAGTTAAGTGCCAAAACAAGCTATCCACCATGGGAGCTCAGCTTTTGTTTGTGTTGTTGTTTTTGGAAATTTGAGTCAACTTCCTAACCTGGCTTTGGGTGACTGGATAATTGGATTGTGGGTCACAAATCCGCTTACTCAGAACCTTGTTGGTGGGTCAAGCCTTCTGTTTCAACAATAAGGCCGGCAGCCCACAGGGAATCAGGGTCAGGGTTTGAATCCTACTCCTGGGCCTGGGTTCCTAGGGGGAAAAGAATTGTCAATCCTGACAGTGAGTTAAAAAAAGTTTGCTGTACCTTACATGAGTTTGATCTCCCTCCTCATGCTGAGGCCTGGGAAGTCTAACAAGATCAAGGCCAAGGGTATGAGCCTCCAAATTTCCAACCTGTTATTGCAGATATGCAGATTAATGAAAGGCAGCAAGAAGTTTTTAACAATATTATCTTCAAGATTAATACAAACCCTCACCGTTCATTCCTTTCTTCAGGGTGCTGGGGGTACTGGCAAAACATGTTTATATAATTCTCTTGCTGCTCACTATAAAAATCAGGATATTAGAGTTATATGTGTTGCTTCTACTGTACTTTCAGCCATTCTTCTTCCTCAAGGCAAGACTGCTCATTCAACCTTCAAAGTTTCTCTAAAGTTGGATAAAAATGATTTTTGTAAGATTTCCTCTCAATCCCAGCTAGCAGATCAGCTGCGCCAAACTACCCTGATTATATGAGACAAGACTTTCATGCAGCACAAGCATGTAATTCTGGATGTTGAGTGTACTCTTTGTGATGTTTGTCAAAATAATCATCATTTTGGTGACATTCCAGTGTTATTTGGTGGAGATTTCCAACAGACACTTCCAATTGTCTGCAATGGTAACCACGCTCAGCAGGTAGATTCCTGTATTCAAAGTACCAATCTCTAGCAATATCTTGAAATCTTATTTCTTCATCAAAACATGTGCTTACATGATACCCCTCAAGATCAGTCCTACAATATCTGGCTACATACAATGAGCTATGCTCCATACCATCATGGCCAACTAGCCTTGCCTCCAATGATTAGAAAGGTTACTCAAACTGAGCAGCTTTTAGAGAGCATCTATCCTTATGAGCAACTTCAAGCTCTTACACCTGAAAATGCTGGATAATAATTTACTGGCTGTGCTATTTTAGTCATCACTAATAACCAGGTTATTGGTATCAACTCCACTGTTCTTGAATCTTGCCCTGGTGTGTCAACTACTTATTATTTGGAAGATACTGCTGACCCTGGAGAGATTCATGATGCCAAAGATTAAATACCAGTAGAGCTTATGAACACCTGAAACTGCAGAAGCTTACCTCTAGCACATCTTACTTTAAAGTTTGGTGCTCCAGCCATGATCTTAAGAAACCTGTATACTTCTGAGGGTCTTTGCAATGGTACAATGGTCATAGTTGACACTCTTTACCAAAACACAATCCGCGTAAAAGTTACTTTAGGATTCTATCAGGGAAGATCTTACATTATTCCTTGCTTGACAATGCTTGAGGAGCAGGAGTTTCATTTTACCTTGCAGCACTGGCAATTTCCTATTTGTCTAGGTTTTTCAATGACATCCTATAAGTCCTGGGGCCAGTTTCTAAATAATGTAGGGCTTAATCTTACCTGTGACCCCTTCACCCATGGTCAGCTATATGTTGCACTTTCTTGCACTACTAATGTTCAGCAAGCAGTAGCTTTACTTGACCCTAATCATAATCAGGGGCAGGCTCAAAATGTTGTCTATCCAAAAGTTTTGCTTCACTCTGAACATTTTTGTTAATAAAAAGCCTTACATATGTTTTTTGATTTGCTTAACCTTATATAAAAAAGTTATTTGACTGCACTACCTTTATTGTACTAAATTTTAGTTCTATTAAAAGTGCATTCCAAGCAAGGGACTTGGCGTCAGATTTAGGTAGACTGTCTAAAAGGAAACTAATCATGAACAACTTGAATGATTTGTTTGCTTTTGATAGTCTGCTGACCAGTACGCACTTGTCTTATTCTACCTTGCAAGTCCACCAATAGGCTTTTGATAGGCAGCCTGTCAGGCTGCCCTGGGGCTGGAAGAGCTGTCAGGAAATCCTGATCTATTATGGTTGACTGATTCATATCCCTATCACTGAAGCTGTGAGTTGACATTGGACGGGACACAGCCAGAGTGACACAGCTATTCCAGAATACGGAGGAACTATAACAAGATTGATATAATTTCCAAAAAAGAAGACACCTGAGACATTCTGGGTCTCAGGTCACGGGACAATCCAGAAGCTTCTATAATTAGATGCTAGGCATTACAGATTCCAAATCAAGACACAAACCAGTTCCAGAGATTGGAACGGGGAATTACAACATCCTATTATACTGAGAAGTGAGACAGAGGACCGCCTGTGCAAATTTTGCACATTATACTGAGCACAAGGGAAGTTCAACCAAATTGGATGTCAACTTAGTTTGCCGTAACTAAGTCAAGGTATATCTAGGCTGAAGAGGAGAAATCAGCAGCCTAGAATATTACCTCATCTCAAACCTTATTCAAGTTTGGGATCCAAGTCTAGGGGGAGAAACTAGTAGCTTGGGGATGATAGGCTAGCTATTAAGAGTTGTCTGCAGCTAGATGCCAGTTTGACCGCTAGCTGTCAACTATAAAGGGTCCTTCCAAGATCACTTGGAAGGCAGACAATTAATACCCTTCAACATCACTACTAGTCTGAATAGTAGCAGTGTCAAAGTACAGTAAGAGTGTGTCGCGCTTTTTGCATTGCAGCGCAACAATTAACAGAGATTATAGGGCACAGGACATTTGCCAGAATACAGTCATATGTGAGAATGTGAGTAGTACTGTATCAGAAGAGCCAGGATTGAACGGAACCATGGTTATTGCCCAGCAATGGCTTCTGATCACACAGAAGCACTTAAGGATTAGGATAAAGGTCAACCAGAGTAAGGATAAAATAAAGATGGTTCCAAAGATTTATTTTATTGTAAATGATTAATTCTTCTTATACCTACTATAAGGGTAATCCCTGGGCTGCTAGCAATATCTTCTAGGACATTCTAACACACCTCAAATTTGGGTAATTATTAATCTAGGTTTGGCGCTTCTTGCACGTCAACCAATATAATATCTTCATCTTCACCCAGCACAGGTGATCCTTGCTGGCGTGGAATAATTTTGTTACTTCAGGATCACTTCCTGCTTTCTTAGCATACTGCAGCTTAATGCTTATTAATGTGACAATTAAGGGAATTAGAGATTATGGGGAATCAAACCCAGCGCTTTGGCACTTGATGTAAAGGTAAGGCGGCGCTGTGGAGCCTGTAATATTTGCTAGGTGGCACCACGGCGCCTGCAATAATTTTCAGTTAGCGTGGCGGCGCTTGACGTAAAAGTAGTTCAGCGCCTTGGCGCCTAATCTAATTACCAGGCGGCAAATTATGTGTCATTAATTGCCGCAGCGGCGCCTGTCATTGGCTAGTATTAGGCTTAGGTCAGCAGACTACTGCTAATCCAATTTGCATGTGGCTTATACTACCAATTTATGTTATTTGGTAGCTGCAATTCATATCCGCAAGCTCCATCATAATTAGTGTCATTTTATTTTGTACTACTAATTTATGGATTTGGTTGTAGCAATCCCAATCTGTGGGCTCTGTCATAATTGGCATCATTGCTTGTTCAAAATTCCCAACAGAGCGACCTATTGATACTTTCAAATTCTTGCCAAACCACCACTGACAG
Organism: Entomophthora muscae; assembly: GCA_014839935.2. NCBI lineage: Eukaryota > Fungi > Entomophthoromycota > Entomophthoromycetes > Entomophthorales > Entomophthoraceae > Entomophthora > Entomophthora muscae. Next base: position 211,527 of record QTSX02000092.1, read on the forward strand.
TGTCGCGTCTCCAAAGGACCACAGGACTTCCCCATCACTTGGATTAAGCAGCAACAGAACACAGCCCACTGCCACACCCATCCACACCAATAGGAAGCACATCTGTCTTCTTACAGATACACATATCCCAACATGCATAATATAAACAATAAAAACTATATCCCTTCTTCCTCAAGATCCAAAAATCTTGACAGCCGCTAAGCTGCTGATAAGCTTACGGACAAGTGGTAGTTCAGCACAACAGGAAATGCTGCCAGGATGGACTTTGGGAGTTGTCAGGTGTAGGCCTCACCACAAATTTAAAATAAATATTTAGTTTAAGATGTAAGATAGTCCATCAAAACTTTAGATGGTGCTTTGATCATCAGTTTAGAAATAAATTAAGCTTATTGAATGCTAAATTCAAGGATTTAATTGGCTTAGAAGAGTAGGATGATCAACCAAGAATTCAGGTAAGCTAAGCTAAACACAATACTAACTTTTTCAACTCAAAATCTTTAGATTCTCCTCAAACTTAAGGTAAGCTTTGAATTTATATACATAATACTAGCAGTTTTAATCATAGTAGATCAAGGATATTTAAGGTAAGCATATTTTAAAATTTTCAAAGCTAACTTTGATTTAAAAAGGTAGAAAATTTTAAAAAAAACTAATTCAATTTAAAACAAATTAGTGCTGCAAATCAGGTAAGCTTTTCATTAGAATTACTAATCTTCTTTCTAATTTTGATGGACTTGGTTCACAGCAGATCTTGGGGTGATTAAGTTATTTTTTCATCAAACTTACTAACCTATGTTAAGAAAATCCATATTTTTGCCCTGAAGTTATCATGGAAATGGTAAGTAATGTTTTGAATCTCTAATATTTTTTAAGCAAGCTGCATTTCAGGTAGCTATTTTCAAAAATAAACCACTAACTTTCAAAGCCTTTTAGATAGACTTAGTCTGCAGCAGATCTTGGGGTTGGTAAGTTTTATTTTTACTAATTTTTCAAAGTATATTTAAAAACACCATAATTTTTCCCTGAAGCAGATCTTGGTTTGGCAAGTCATTTTGCTAATTACTAACATTTTTTTAAAAAATGCCCAGTTTTTACTGCAGCAGATCTTGGGGTTTGGTGAGAACTTTGTGCCACCTACCTAATATTAGTTTTCATCCTGAATCTGCTCATGGGTAGGGTAAATTTTTTCAAATTTCAATTTTACTAACCTAATTTAAACCTCAAGATTTTAGCTTTAAGATGATCTTGGGTTAGGTAAGATTTTCATCAAATTTGTGTATGGTGAGTATTTCTAGGATCATTATGATATCTACTATTTTCTGATAATTTTTGATCCAAATTTCACTTAAAAAAGATGTTTTTGTTCAAGTAAATATTAAAATGAAAATATTCCACTTGATTTAAATTAACTATTATTTATCTTTAATTATTTTACTTTTATTTTTTTGACTTATTTGTTTTAAAAATTTACCTTTTGTCATTTGCAAAGTTTTACTGCCAAAAACCACATATTTTTATTAATCAGGGATTGTTAAATGATTTAAGCAAGTCCTATGCTTAGATTATTTTATTTATAGAGTTGAAAGAAAGTTTTTACCAACTTTTTTGGTTTCTAAATCCAACTAGCACAATTTCAAAAAATACTTTTTAACTTTAAAGTGTCAAAACCCAACTATATAACTTTAAAAAAGTGTTTTATTATAGATTCCTTTATTTTGATTGCATTTGCCTTATTATTATAAAGATCTCCATCTTCAAAGCTACTTTGTTGTTTACTTATCAAAAGTTAATACCCTAAAGAATTAAGACATCACTAAAGAAAAAAATATTTGAAATAGCTTTTATTTCTGAACTTTTATCTACAAATTAAAAGAGAAATATGTAAGAAAAATTGGTGCATTACACCATCTCAAAAACGCCATCTCAAAGAAATTTTGAGATGGCGTTGGGATTTACATCAGCAAAATTTAAAAAAAAACTTAATAAAAATTATTAAATAGTTATTTTTACATATTGGTTTCTAATACAGCATCTCAAAAAACTGCATCACAAAAACACTATCTTGAATCAAAATAAAAAAAGTCTGTTATCAAAATAAGATTACCAAAACTCTGCAAATTCAACTGCAAAACTATCCAGCTTTAAGTGCCGCGCCGCCTTAAACAATTAAAAAGCGCCTTGGCGCCAACTTGGGAAAGTCTTGGGTGCCACTGCGCCGCCTTGCTTTTATATTTAGTGCTGTGGTGGCGCAAGATTTAAATCCCCAACTCACAAACTCTGCTAATCAATAATATTTCTATAAGCACTAAATTTAGAAGATAACTACAATAATTAAAAACTTAATATAATAAAAATAAGAACTAAAAAATAATAGAAACAATAAAAAAGAGGATAAACAAAGCAAGTTTATTGCAAGAAAAGGGAAAGGCAGGCTCATTGGGATTGATCCCTTGTGTTGGGGGCACCTCTACACTGATGAGCAGAAGACGTAGCAGGAGGAGAGGCCTGATGGTTGGCAGGGCAGGGATGCTTGACAGGGCGCTGAATAGTGATCACTGGGCGCTCATGGGTGGGGATTGTATAGCAGTTGTTGTCCAGGCGCTGGCGCACGTGAGCCAGGATCACCAGCATTTGGGCCCAGGCCAACTGGGAGTTGCGCAATATAGAAGACCAGTTTCACAAGGGAAGTTGGATCTGACTAACTGGAACCAAACGGCCCTAGCCACCACAAGCAGAGAATGCAACATCTATGGTGAAGCAGTCCATCAACACATCTTCCATGTAGGAATAGGATCAGGGTAGGGGGACGCAGAGCTGATAAGCCAGGTAGCGGTAATGCTCCAAGCAACAACCAGCATACCCAGGCTGGCAACTCTCAAGAGGATACCACATAAAGTGGCAAGTTGCAGCAGCCAAAGGAAGGTACAAAGAAGCATTGTCAGTACCAACTTCATGAAGAAACACCTTGAACGTGGCAAAGAAGTGACAGTTGGTATTGGCTTGGGCAGGAAGTCCAAGGTTTGATGGAAGGAGGGGTCAGCAGAAAGCTCAAGAGCCCAAACCTGAGCTACCTTGTCAATATACTCATTGTGGATGACAATAGTATGAGCATGTTGGGCAGAAATCTCACTGGGGGCTAAGGTAGCTGACTGCAGCTCTAGACGCACCTCAGCAGCCAAACAGGAGGCATTGTATCAGCCATAGTATAACTCCCCTGCCCAAATTGGGTCATTGCATCCTCATTGGAATGTAGTGTCTGTACAAAGCTGTACATTGTCTCCTCATGGTGGCAGATCCCAAACTTGCTAAGGTCATAGTAGTCCACCACCACATTGTCAGAGTTGTGGTGGGCGCAGAGCATGGCAGATGGGGTAGGGGGAGGTGCACCAGTAGAGGGAAGGCGTTGAGGAAAGGGGTGCTGAGCACCAGAAGGATTGCCACTGGGAGGCGCACTGCTGATAGGAAGAGGCTCCTCAAACATGGAGTCCTCATCAGGGAAATCTCCAGCGCTGGAGTTTGGCACAGTACTGCACTCAGAGCCAGCCATGGTAGTCACGCAGTCCTGTTTGCAAAACTGAGAGTCACTGGCCCAAAGTTGATTCAAGAAACTAATACAAACTGAGTGAGTCATTTTTTGAAAAGCGCCACTCTGCTTTGTCCATTGAAGCCATCATTTTGTTGTAGGCTTGGCGCATATTGTTGTTGCTGTTGCTGCTGGAGTTGAGATTAATCTGATGAAGAAAGAAAGTAGTTTTTGGTCAATTGGGGGGATATGTTAGAAATTTTGATCAAGAAATGATGCCAATTATGATGGAGCCCACGGATTAGGATTACAGCCGTCAACTCCATAAATTAGCAGTATAAAATCAATGATGCCAATCATTACAGAGCTCACAGAATAGAATTACTGCAACCTCATTGTCATAAATTTATAATATAAAATATATTGTCAAGGGTCTGGATGTACAAGTATTCCGGCTATTGCCATCACACCTAACATCCAGTCATCAACCAATTTGGTGCCTTTCCAATATACCATTAGACATACCAAAAATGGCACCAAACCAATATCACATGACTGTCCAGGCATCCAGAGACTTGAAACCATCCAGCACATGACCATCCCCTTGGTTTGATCTAACTAAATCCCTGCCACAGCTAAAGCTATATAAGTCTAAAGTATTATCCAATAAAATATACTTCTTCTCTTCCTACTTTTATATTTAAAGCTTCCCCAAAAAGGCGCTCCTTATCACTGGTAGCACTACGGTTTTTGACCACACCAATGAAAGAGAAAATGACTGAACAGAACCTGCCCACCTTTGCCCATGTACTCAACCAGGCCACATCCCAGAATACCTGAAAAACGTACTTCCGCCCCACAACATTGATGAAAATATTCCTAATGGATGCACCGTATTCAAAGGTCTGGGCATGCCCAAAGCATGCGCCAAGATAATTCAATACAGTCACTCTCTACAACCACAAAAAAACGCACAACCACCTAACACAGGTGAAATCACCAACACCAAGTACATTGGTATCAACAAGTTCTTTTGTAAAAATAAAGAAAATGTCATCAACTGGCTAGACCACACAGCTGCCAAACTCTGCACCAGCCGCATCCCCACAAAAAATGGGTCCAGGAAGCCAGCAAGCACCTATACAAGGCTGCAGCTAACTGGTTTGCCACCTGGGTTGGCTCACAAACCAATGACCAGCTTGACAACCAGGAAGAGTTCAAAGCGGACATCACCCACAATTTCTGCGTCACTGAATCTCTCCAAGACATTGCAATACAGCTCAGTGATCTTCCTCAGAAGACCACTATCACAGCTTACGCCAACAAATTTGAAGAAATACACCGTAAATTCAAAAACCAGCACAAGCTGACAACGTACACACCAGAGCATCATTTATCAACAGAATGAAACCCTCTTTTGCTGCCCTCATCTGCCCAGAAGCAAATATCTCCATGCCTGTGCTCATTGCTGAAGCCAAGCGCGCTGAAAAACGCGCCAACATGGAATATGCTGCACGCAACGGCAACCGCTCCTCAAACGGCAATGGCAGAGAAAACGCCAATGGCAATAAATGCAAAAATACCAATAATAGCAACAGCAACTCCAATAGTAACAATGGCAATTGTAGCCAAAGCGCAAACCGCTCCCGTCCCAAGAAAGAGGACACCGCCAAAATTAACAATGCTGAAGTAGCAACCCGCTATGAATCTGACCCCACGTTCTCTGACCTCAAAGGTCTCAAAACAGAGGAACAGGGAAAAGAGGAGGGGGAACAGGCTTAAGTGCCCCTGTCTCCCCCAACTTGACAAGAAACTTTACCAAGGCACAAACTTTGCTGCTTGCATCCCACGTGTCCTGCAATCCTCCATTTTTATGAACGTAAAAATTAAAGATTGCTCACAACTTCTTGTCTACCCATGCACTTACAAATCTCATACACATAAAATTTTATTTGACTCTGGCGCACAACACACTATGGTTAGCAAACCTTTTGTAACCAAGTACAAAATAACAGTTGTCAAATTCAACTTCAAATACGCTAGAATGGTAGACAAGTCAAAAGTTCTGCTTGAAGGCAAAACAACGCCCTTCAGAATTGACCTCCAAGACATACAAACGTCCATCAAATGACTTGTCATGAACAACATAAACTACAACATTGTAGCAGGCATGAACTGGCTCACCCAAGTGAACCCCAGTGTATGTTGGAAAACAAAAACCATGACCATCAAGCGCAACAGAGTCAATTTTAACATTCTCAAAGAACCCAGCAATCTCATTCTAAGAGACACAATATTTGTTCAAGTCATAAATCAAGATGACTCTGAACACCTAACCAAAGACAGTACCCTTCACATAATGAGGTCTCCAAATTTAATAATATACAAACACAAAAGATCCAATGCCCAGAACTTGCAGCACTACTAAATGAATATGCTCATGTATTCAAGGAAGAACTCATAGAGTTACCCCCCAAACAAGAGGTCAAACATGGCATTGACTTATGCAAAACCATGCCCAAACCTGCGCCCCTCTACAGACTCTCTCCCATGGAGACCCAAACACTTAAAGCCCACATCAAGGACAATCTAGCCAAAGAATTCATCCATCTGTCTGAATCCCCGTGGGGGCAGCGGTTTTCTTCATAAAGAAGAAAGAAGGATCTCTTTGCTTAGTTACTGACTACAGAGCATTAAACTCAAGTACAGTAAAAAATAAATACTCACTTCCCCTCATAGAAGACCTATTTGCAAGGCTCTCTGGAGCAAAAAAATTCTCAAAAATTGACCTCACATCTGGTTATAACCAAGTTGAAGTTAAAGAGAAAGACATACCAAAGACTGTGTTCTGCACACAATTTGGGTTGTTTGAATGTAAAGTAATGAATTTCAGGATGACAAACGCCCCAGCAACATTTTTCACCATAATGAACCAGGCGCTAAACAGACTCCCAAACACATTATGTTACCTTGGCAACATCATCATATTTTCAAAAACAAAAGAGGAACACCTCACGCATGTCTGCAAGACACTCAATTGACTCGCAAAGCACAAGCTATACACTAAGCCTAGTAAGTGCCAATTTATGGAAAATGAACTCCTTTTCTTGGATCACATTGTCTCTGACGGTGGCATCAAAGCAGACCCAGATAAAATAAAAGCCATAAATAACATGCAAAGCCCTACCTCTGTGAAACAAGTAAGATGCTTTCTTGGTATGGTAGCTTACCTAAGGAAATACATCAAAGACTGTGGAAAGCTCACCGCACCAATCAATGACCTAACCAAAGGTAATGCCAAAAAGAAATTCATCTGGACTCCAGAATGCAGCAAGAATTTCCAGCTATTAAAACAAGCTTTGATTGAAGCACCAATATTGCAATACCCTAATAACAACAGGTGCTACAAGCTTGAGTCAGACACTAGTGACACCGCCATTGGCGCAGTCCTATGCATCTGCCAGCCAGGGCAGCAAGATTTCCTGCCAGTATGTTACAAAAGCAGAAAGCTAACAAAAACTGAGCAAAGGTACCCAATACACAATAGAGAATTGCTAGCAATATATCACACATTCAAGAAATGGAGATGTTATCTTGAAGGACACTTAAACGTCCAAGTACTAACTGACTACAAATCCTTAATCTATTTCAAAACTCAGAACGCACTTGCACAGCGCCAAGCCAAATGAATGTCCTTGCTGGAACAGCTTAACCTGGACATCCAATACAAAAAGGGGGCAGAGATGGTCACAGCCAATGCTCTCTCTAGGCTATGCCAGCCAAGAGAGGATCACCCTGACCACCTGGACCCTGACTGGCCCAACCTATATAACACTGAGTACAAGACAAAAGGAAAGGATCCCTCCACACACCAACTAACCCATTATTTGCTAGTAAGGAATGAAAAAAATTTCCACATATCAAATGGCACAGTATACTGAATCATTAAGGATAAACACATCCCATACATTCCACTTGCACAAAGAGTTGACACTATACTAAGACACTGCCGTCTGCTAGGACACACAAAGGCTAACAACCTATATCTCACATTAAAAGAGATAGTATGGTGGCCCAACCTGAAGCAAGACATAATCAATTTTCTAAAGAAGTGCACAGTGTGTGAAAAATACGCCAGCACCAAGGCGCCACAGCCCACAGTCAACCCAGTACCTGACCCCAAACCATTTAAGGTTTGGGGACTGGAGGTAGTGGGACCCTTCCCAGAAACCAAAACAAATCAACATTTCCTAATTGTAGCCATCAACTTGCCACATGTTGGCCTATCTGCTGGGCAACAAAAGATCACAAGGCAGAAACAATAAATTGATTCATCAATAAAGCAATCATAGCAGACTATGGCACTCCAGACTACATCATAACAGATGGAGAAAAAGAGCTAACAGGCCATGTAGTAAACAACAATCTAAAAACAAAGAACATCAAACACTCCACAACCTCGCCCTACAGTCCAAAGGCCAACGGCAGAGTTGAACGCCTGAATGGCAGCCTTATCAGAACTCTGGAGAAAATAATGGATGGCAAAGCCAAAGACACATGGCCACTCAATGTGAAACATGCATTACTAGTATCCCGGGTTTGTACCAATCAAGAGACAGGCTACTCACTGTTTGAACTAACATACAGGTACAAGCCAGAAATAGTCACCCGCAATAATCAACTGTATGTGAAGATCCCCCCAGGGAAACCTCCCACAGTAGAACAGAAACCAGCTCTACAACACATATGCCTCAAAGCCAAACTGGCAGAAACAAAAAGACTCAAAGCCCAAAAGGTAACCTCAACAGAAGACCCACTTCCCATCAACTCCCCCGTCTGGGTCCTAGCTGGGAACAGAAAGAAGCTAGACTCAGTACACAGAGGACCAGGAAGAATCATCAGATAACAATCAGACAGGAACACCTACCTGGTTAAGTTCCAGGGTGCCAAAGAGCCCATCACCAAAAAGTATCACAGATCTCGCCTCCGCCCTAGCAAAGGGGAACACTTGACCCAGTTGGTGCCCACTAATAAACAACTCCAGGAACATCAGGCAGCAGCCGTCAAGACAAAGCCCCCTCCTGATGTACCTGAGTAACCCCTTAAGGGAGGGGTGTGTTGAGGGTCTGGATGTACAAGTATTCTGGCTATTGCCATCACACCTAACATCCAGTCATCAACCGATTTGGTGCCTTTCCAATATACCATTAGACATACCAAAAATGGCACCAAACCAATATCACATGACTGTCCTGGTATCCAGCAACTTGAACCCATCCAGCACATGACCAGCCCCTTGGTTTGATCCAACTAAATCCCCACTACAGCTAAAGCTATATAAGTCTAAAGTATTATCCAATAAAATATACTTCTTCTCTTCCTACTTTTATATTTGAAGCTTCCCCAAAAAGGCGCTCCTTATCAATATATATTCAATTGGCAGTAGATTTTGGATCATTACTGCATAATACCTAATGACATGCACCGCCGCGCCGTCTCTATCATAAAGCGCCACCACACCACCCAAAAAAAGCTCCTGGCGCTGCCTTGCAAATATTTTGGATGCCAAAGTGCCGCTGCAGCGCCATTTTTGAATCCCAAAAATGTTAATCTAATTATTAATCATATTTCTAAGCACTAGTCTCAATAGGATAATTGAAAAAAGATATTTTGGATCAGTAGTGGATTTATAATTGTAATGACAAAATCCAACCCACTGGAAAGCAGCATTGCAGCAACTAAAATATTTGCAAGGCGGCACCTGAGATAATTTTCAGTTGGCACTGTGGCGCCTAGTACTTCCACCAGTTGGCGCTGTGGTGCCTTAGCTTTTACTAAAACAGCGTGGCAGCGCTACCTTTGATTTTTTTCTATACAATCATACTTTTATGTGATAAATCCAAGCCTTTTCCTTTTTAAATGGGAATGAAGTATGGTATTAATTTAAGAATCCATATAATAAATCAACCTAAATTAGAGCCACTTTTATAGTACTACCCCCTATAATACAGCCATTCAAAAAACCACATTCAATATGCTAGCCTTATTCCTTATCATAGTATGGACTTTGCTGTTTGGGTTTCAACAACACAATGTGTTACTAGCGATTTTATTTAGTAATGAGGGTATTTCTGTTGTGCAAAATGCGCCCATTACAAAATTTACTAAGCTTTTAAGCATCCAATAAGAGTGGCGCCCACCAATGTGGCACTAAGAATTAACCTGTTTTAACATATGGTGTCATAGAACGCTATAAAGAGCACACTATCACAAATTGACTGTTTCCACTTTTAAAAAGTACAATTCAGCACCAAATCTCACTTGGATAAAAATGTAAGAAACTGTTCAAAACTTTGCATATATATTTTTTTGATCTTCTCTAAACAACTGGGTACTTTTTAACCCCAGTTGTATAAACTAGTTTTAAAAATATTCAAGTTTTACTCTTTGGCCCAGTTGAGGTAGCTACACAGGAAATTTGTTATTTCGATATAAAAAATGGTCAAAAACACTATATTTTTGAGCTACAGTATCTCAATTACGTCATCTTGAAAACACCATTTCACTTGCAAGTTTTCAGTCAAAACTTACAGTTTTGTGTACTTGCAAGACTAATAAAAATTTAATGTTCACATAATAAAAAATATAATAATTTTGATGATATATATTTTGAGAGTTTTTCTACAATTTCATGTAAAAATATGACTACTTTTATATTTAAAACATTATCATTTTTCTCTTTAAAAATTGTCCCCAAATTTGAACTTTTCTGATGCAAATTCACTCTTAGATGCCTCCCAAGCCTACCACTAAGACTACCCCCAAGGCTCCCAAGAGCATGGTCACTCCTGCTCAGGCAATAAAGACCAAGGCTACCCTCTCCAAGCAGCCTCCTAAAGAAAAAATGCCTGCCAAGACCCCCACATCTTCCCCTGAGCCTGAGGCTGATAGCCTCACCCCTCCCCACTCTCCCTTTGTCTACTCCCCCTCTGATCCTCAGGAGAAGCACATCCACTCTAATGATGAAGATGAGAATGAAAGAGTCTCCAAAAACAACTCTGGTTATCATAGTTCTGCAGCCTCAGAGGAGGAGCCCATCATAGAGTGGGACTTACATGCAGTTGCAAATATCTACAACGTCAACAGGCAATTTAAAGTTCCGGCTGTTTCCCCCAACTCTTTTCCCATTATAACCAAGAAGGGGTGCTGGCTTTGTCAAGGACAGCTTCTTTTTCACATGCAATGACCAGAGACAAAATATGCTGCACCATCACTACCGGTGTGATAGTCCAGGTTACCCCGTGCAATTAACTACAATTTGGTTTATCCAAGTCAAGGAGCTCACCATTTAGCATGACTGCTTGGACTCTGATATGATCCTCTACTATCTTATGCACTGGTACCTTTGCCAAGCCATTCCTTTTAACAAGTACTTGACTTCAACTGAGCTGGTAACACATGCTCTCCTTTACCTGAATGAGGATCAGAGAGAGGAGGTTGGAGAAAAGATCAGACTCCAACTGTATGTGACTGATCAACAGTCAATAGATGCCAATATTGGCATCAGCGCTAGTAGCATTGATGAGCTTGTACTTTTGGAAGTCCAGAAGACTACCATGCTTGACAAGCCCTTTCTGCTACATGATGATGGGCAAGGTTCACCAAACTGTATTTTGTGCTTTTCAACACAAGAGGATCTTGTATGCCTTTTAAAGTGTGATACCTGGTTTGCCAATGGGACTTTTGCCTCTTGTCCAAAGCTATTTTATCAGCTTTGGGCCATCCATGGTCAGGTCAATGAACACACAATCCCCTTTATCTTCTTCTTTCTCCCTAATAAAAGGGAAGAGACTTACATTCACACATTGGATATACTCAAGCAAAAACTGGATGCCATCTTGCCCACGCTTGAAGAAGAGCCAACTGAGAAAAGGGGCCGCAAGAAGAAGGTCAGCCCAGAGGCCACTCAGGAGAAACAGGCTACAACCAGAAAGGCGCCAGAGTCCCTTCCCTGCCATACCATGTTAATGGTTGACTTTGAGGCTGCACAAGCCAACACCTTTATCAAGGTATTTAGGATAAGGCCCCAAGGCTGCTTTTTTCACTACCGCCAGGCTCTGCGCAAGAGCCTGATGAAAAATCCAGCCCTCAAAAAGCTGGTATTCAAAGATGGCACAAAGGAGGACTGGAAGATCTTCAATTGCTTTGCTGCTCTGGCCATGGTCAGAAAGGAAGAGTTTAACCTTTTTTTACAACAAGCTTCTCAACAACAATTATATTATTAAGAACCAAGAAGCATTTTCTCCTTTTATCCAGTACTTTGAGCACCAGTGGGTGGATGTATTCCAGGGACATTGCCGCATCTGCAAGGGCAGCAACTCAATTAATTAGAACTGCTATAAGCAGATTAAAGGATGTGTAACTAAGACCACCTCATTACTTGAAGGTTGGCATAATCAATTTTCCCGCCTGGTTAAGATAAAAAAGTCTATGTTCAATGTAATTGTCAACAAGCTGAAGATTCAGCATGCTAATGGAGATCAGCTATACTCCCAGGCCGTCAAAGTTAAAGCTGTTGTATCCAAGAATGCTGGCCAGCAGGTCAAGTTTTCAAATGTTACCAAGGAGGTTTTGGCCTATTACACCAGAGATGACCGCCTTACCCATCTCAAAGGCATTGTCACAGCCCTTGGATCTAATGTATAATCACTTTTTTAACAATAAATTCCTTTATTTCAAATATTTGATTTTAACTTTATTTTTAGTATATACATGGGTCATTATTTTTCTTGTTATGCCTAGGCGCCATATTTATTCTTTTATAACTTAATTGCATTATTCATATTCAAATTATTCAGAAAGCTTAAAATACAATCAAAAAATTCCAAAACTTTAATTGATCTTGGGCCTAGATGATTTTTTTTAAAAATAAATCATCAATTTTAGAATTGAAAATTGCAACTTATAGTATTACTGAAAATATCTTAAGTGCTACTACAAACTACAAACCAAAAATATTTATGATGAGTTACATGGGAGAGTAATAGCAGCCCCAAAGCTATAAATGCTATTACCCTATCTTTGGCTCATCATAAATATTCTTAGTTTGTTTCAGAAAAAAATGTTGTTGTTTTTGAAAGACTGATAACTCTATTTAAAATACACCCTCTAGCAAGCTGCCCTACTTCATGAACTTGCCCTAGTGCACCACTAGCATCTTCTGATATTTTTGTTTCTCTGGTATCATCACGTGATTTCAAATGATAAGTTATCTCAGAATATTCTGAGAAACTTTCAAATGTTAAAGGTGAAGTATACAACTTCCCATTTTTCATCAAATATGAAAGATTAATGCGCAGATTTTTAACTTCAAGCTCTTTCCTTATAGGCCTAACTTTTCTCTCATAAATATAAAAGAATGACTTTTGAGAAATATTTGAGCCTGATAGCGCTGATTTATATAACTCTTTTCTTTTTTCTTCTTGCTCAAAAATATTTTTAATATCATTTATATTCTTAATATAAAAATGATTTTCTTTCTCTTTTAATGTTTTTGATATTACACCAAAGTGACCATCAACAATGCTTTTTCCATGACATTCCACAAAACAATTATATTTTATAGAACCCTTAATATATTTAGGTGCCTCTTTAAATAAGTAATATAAAAATTCATATGATCTAAAATGATTTCCATTATCAGTCCATACTTTTATATTTTTTATTTTTTAAATCTATCTAATTTAAGAATTTTTATAAAACACTCACCTGAAAATAAAGAATCATGTGATAATATTTGAGGAAAAATCATGATATTCATATTTAATTTTATTGTTTTTCTTAAAAACTAATGCAAACCCTAATAATGAGATTGGTTTTTTTGAATAAAAACAATTATTGGTCTCAATTGGATCACCTCCAACCTTTAAGTTTTCTTTATAATCTATAACTACAACACAAGACTCATCATCTAATTCATTAATATCTTTTTTATATTCACAATTTTGATGAACATAAAAGTCTTGGTGCTGATTAATAGTCTTTAAGTCATTGTCTATAGATTCTGGTAATGGCAAGTTTTTACTTTCACATTCTTCCTTCTTTTTTTCTAGTGAATTTTTTAAATTACAAATATTGCACATATCAGTTTGTTTTTTACTTTTTATTATATTTTTAGGGATTAATTTATAGTAAGTAGAAATTGAAACCAAAATTTCATTTTTTATTTTCATATTTTCATATATTTCTTTTTTGTTTTAAGTAGAGAGTATTTAATTTCAGTTGAGTAATTACTCATCTCTTTTTCTATATCTTTATAAATTTTTTCAGGCACTTTTTTTGTAAACTGGCTTGTTTCAAAAGAATTTTCCAGTAATTTTTTAATTATTTTTTTAGTTATTTCTTTTTTTAATGAATAGTTATTATTTTTTTGCTTTTTTTGTTTAAACTTACATTTTTATTTTTATTTATTTTTCTTTAGTATTCAAACTCACTTTTGGTTATATTAAAACCCATATCATTAAGCTCTTTTAAAGAGTAACTGGAAGTAACCAGAGATTGCAAGGCTGGGAGATGTTTTTGGGGTGAAGATTTCATGAGATCCTTTAAGTTTTCAATGAACTCATTGTCTTTTTGAATTTGAATAGTTGGCAGGAACTGAGCTTTCCCAAATTCAGTTTGAGTAAGGAAGTGCTTGATGAAATTATCAAGATCATCACCAGCAATAAAGAGGAATGCCTTTTTTAACATTGCAATTCTCTCTCTTTTTGTTGAAGCTCCCAAGGAAAAAAAGGGTAGCATGGCAGAAGTAAATTTAACTGAGGACATGGTAGTATTTTGAATCTGTAATTAGGTCAGATCTCTGAAATGCGCCTTAATGTTGGAGTAGTTATGATCAGAATGTGGCCTTTGAATGGGGTCTTTTGGATTAGAAGCTTTGTGGTGCTTTAGCTCTTATATACCAAGCTAAATGGCACCATTCTGAAATAAATGGTGTGATAGCTTTTATTATAGTTTGAACTTGAATTTATGTTTGCAGAATTGATTAAATACCCAGTTTTCATGCACAAGTGATACATGTGAAGCAGCTAAACATTATTATTACATCATATCCTCTTTGTAATCAATGCAAATCAATTAAAATGATGTATTCAGTTAATTGTAACTCTTCCACATATTTTTAAAATGATAAAGTATTAAATAATTACATTTAAAGAATTCTTAATTTGAGGTTCAAAGCTCACTTGGACCTTAAAATCAATCTAAACAGTGATAAAAACACCCTAACTTCAAACTATCATAAAATCCTAAATAATTGAGCTTTTTAAATAAAATAAAATGCAAAAATAAAGCTCTCAATCTTATCTTTAATTTAGTCAAATAAAAAAAGCTGTTGTATATTAAAAAAGAGTATTTATTAGCTTTGAAGTGATCTACTTTATATCATTAGATATAATCATATAATAAAATCTGGATTATACTCTTTTAAATTACTTTTGCTTTAATATTGAGCATATTGTACACATTAAAATCTTTCCACCAATAGAAAGATAAGATTCTTAGCATCATTTTGATAGTTTACATTGTGAAAAAATATTAATTTTTCATTGAGTTATTAATGTTTTAAATATAAAATATGTAATTAGTTACTTTTTCAAAATTGAACTGTGTTATGCTGCGACTTGAGCAGTATGTGCATTAGAAAATGGCCTAATCCCTAAAATAATGAACCACATGTTTAATATAGAGTTAAAATTTAATACAAAAAATACCACTGTTTTAGGATCTGTCAACTTTGGAGCTTTGTGCACTATAGTTAGTATTATCTGACTACACATTTTTATTGCAGATTTAGAAACCTTGGATGATTTTGAGTCTATTCATATTTTTTTATAGTTTTCAAAATTATTTTGGGCTTTTATCAATTTTTTAAGTTATCTGGCGTGGTTTAGCCAGAAATCTGGGATAGGGTTTGAGATGGCGTCTTTCTAGATAGTGTATCCCACCAGAATTTAAACCCAGGCAAATGAAAAATATTAAAATGTTTTTGGAAATGTCCACAACTAACTCAGATACTGCTAAAAAAGTATAAGCATATGTGCATCTAATGGCATAAAAATTAATGTCACGCTTTTTGCTTTACAGCGCCACAATTATTTGAGATTATAGGGCACAGGACATTTGCCAGAATACAGTCATATGTGAGAATGTGAGTAGTACTGTATCAGAAGAGCCAGGATTGAACGGAACCATGGTTATTGCCCAGCAATGGCTTCTGATCATACAGAAGCACTTAAGGATTAGGATAAAGGTCAACCAGAGTAAGGATAAAATAAAGATGGTTCAAAGATGATTTTATTGTAAATGATTAATTCTTCTTATACCTTCTTATACCTTCTGCAAGGGTAATCTCTGGGCTGCTAGCAATGTCTTCTAGGACATTCTAACATGCCCCTAATTTAGATAATTATTAATCTAGGTTTGGCGCTTCTTGCACGTCAACCAATATAATATCTTCATCTTCACCCAGCACAGGTGATCCTTGCTGGCGTGGAATAATTTTGTTACTTCAGGATCACTTCCTGCTTTCTTAGCATACTGCAGCTTAATGCTTATTAATGTGACAATTAAGGGAATTAGAGATTATGGGGAATCAAACCCAGCGCCTTGGCACTTGATGTAAAGGTAAGGCGGCGCTGTGGAGCCTGTAATATTTGCTAGGTGGCGCCACGGCACCTGCAATAATTTTCAGTTAGCGTGGCGGCGCTTGACGTAAAAGTAGTTCAGCGCCTTGGCGCCTAATCTAATTACCAGGCGGCGCTTTGTGTATTTATTAAGTGCCGCGGCGGCAAATTATGTGTCATTAATTGCTACAGCGGCGCCTGTCATTGGCTAGTTTAAGGCTCAGGTCAGCAGACTACTGCTGATCCAATATGCATATATATTATACTACCAATTTATCTAATTTGGTAGCTGCAATTCATACCTGCAAGCTCCATCATAATTAGTATCATTGTATTTTGTACTACTAATTTATGGATTTGGTTGTAGCAATCCCAATCTGTGAGCTCTATCATAATTGACATCATTGCTTGGTCAAAATTCTCAACACTAATCATGAACAATGTGAATGATTTGTTTGCTTTTGACAGTCTGCTGACCAGTACGCGCTTGTCTATTATACATTGCTGGGAGAATTTAAACCATTCTTTACAGGGACACTTTCGATCAGATCTGATTTCCGGTTGTCAGTATAGTAAGATAGGTTACAGTCGCGTAGAGATTTCCGCAGTTGGGGCATCTTTTAGTTTCTTCGCTAAGCCCGAAATTTTCTCTCGGCTCGGTTATGGTTTGAAATCAGATGATGTTATTAAAGAATATATTTTCTGATTTTAAAGAGCCTGTAAAGCTATTTGTTCTCCTCAGTGCTTCTCTCGTTCTTGAAAGTTTAGGGGAGACATGATGATTCGTATTTCAACGTTTATTGAAAGATGTCAAAGGAACTCCACCAAACCTATAAGTTTAGCCGTAAAGCCCCTGTTAATCAAGATGGTGTTGAGAAGTTTCGGCTCATGTCGCTTTTAGACCAGATTGGATAGACGTTGTTCAACAACTAAAGTGATCCAAGCTTAAAATGAGATCCTTTTTAAATATGTTAAATACTATTATTTAAAGGTTTGAATGGAAACTCAACAAGAGTTCGAGTTACTAATACTCCCCTTTATGATTTAGTGCACTGATAATAAATTTCTACTTATTAAAATATTGGCAGTGTGATATAGACGGGTAATCTATACTGTCCTTGAAATCCCCAGAGTTGCCACTCTTCAACTAAATGGCGACTGAGCCGAGCAATGGTGACAATCCAAGCGAGTGAATGCCATGTATATTGATTTTGAAACATTTCCAAGGGATGTGTAGGGCAGGTTGCAGCTCAATCCTTCTAGAAGCGTTAGTGACTGTTTGATATGACAGCACAAGCGATCAGCTTGGAATGGGTTTCTAGACAATCGTATTCGCGCAGTAGCATGTAAAACAAAGCTGGCCGTTGAGCAAGCATCCAGATTCGATTGGCTTGTCATGGGATTGATTTTATACCAATCTCATCACCCACCTGCTTAGCTTTACCCCAATAAATTAAACGATCTTATCAGATCTCTACTCTGAGTTCAACCCTTTATACTTGAATATCTATATTCAACTACACACTAAACAACATGAATATCGCCGGCAAGAGCAATAATGAATTGCTCTTTATTAATTTCAATCAGGATTATGGGTAACCCTTCTCTCTAAATATTTGGTTGTATTGGCGCTTAACACTCTGTTGCTTTTTTACTGAAACAGTTGTACTCTTTTTTGCCACTCCAAAGTCAAGCTTATCGAAAATAGATTTAAAATTATGTTTCTTAGCGATTAAAATCAACTATATTGGAAGCTGCCTAAGCGAATAAAATAATAGAGATAAGATTCAAAAAATAATCATTGAAACCATATCTCCTCTTCTTTGGACTTAACTTTTCACGCCTGTTTTTGGACCGAGAAGCTGCTCAAGCATATTTTTAATTTTAATCCTTTTCAAGGTATATTTCTGTTGGTACAAAGTATGGATACAAGCTCTTCTACTGTGATCCATTTAGTAAAAATTACTCAAGAGGTAACCATATAAGTTAGTATTGAGCCTGACCATTTCAAGCCGAGGGGGGATCGGTTTAGTAGAAATGTTATTTTCCACTTCTCTAGTTGCGTTGGTTGGGGCAGGAGAGCAGCCTGCCTTCTCGCCACGTAAGTTAAAGATCGTCAATACAAAGGTAGACTCAATCAAATTTGGTTAAGCCTGAGTAACAGGGTTTCTTATAGAGAGATACCACGATATGTGAACTGAATTTTCCAACCACCGTCTTATCCGTCAAGCTGAACCGGCGAAGAATGGCCATCATACTTGAGGAGCAAATATACATCTACGACATCTCCAACATGAGGCTGCAGCATACAATTGAAACTAGCCCAAATCCCAAAGGTACTTAAAACTAGATAACTCCTAACCACAAAAGCGATATGTGCACTATCCCCTTCAAATGAAAACTGCTATTTAGCTTATCCCGCTCCACAGCCTCCGGCAGGTTCGCCATTTTCAACAGGAACAGAGTCTGCAAGTAGCTCAGGAACTCCCAAAGGGGAAGTTCTGGTCTACGATGCCTTGAGCCTTCAGGTCATTAATGTTATCCAAGCACACAAGTCCGGCCTGAGTTTCTTAAGCATTAATCCTTCAGGAACTATGCTTGCGACTGCGTCTGACAAGGTAAAATGTGGCTTTGATTTAGTCTGACAAAGCAGGGGACTGTGATAAGAGTGTTTTCTCTGCCAGGTGCTCAGAAGCTCTACCAATTTAGGCGGGGCACCTATGCTGCTCGCATTTACTCCATCTCCTTCAACATGGTCAGTAGCTTATTATGTGTTTCAAGCGACACAGACACGGTACATATTTTCAGGCTTGACAGCACCGGCAAAGAGGGAGGCTCTTCGCGTCCTTACCCGGATGAATCCTCAAACTCTACATTGCGACGCACTTCCTTCCAAACTTTAGTCGGCCGAAAATTAGTGGGGAGCATGGGAGGCTACCTTCCTGAAGCCTTAACTGAAATGTGGGAACCTGCGCGTGATTTCGCCTTTCTCAAGCTTCCCAGCGTGGGCGCACAGAGCATAGTTGCTCTTAGCAGGTAAATTACCTAAGCTGAGCTGGCTAAAATAGTGTAGCACCACCCCACAGGTTATGGTAGTGACATCGGACGGATACCTTTACCAGTACAACATTGACCTGGAGAATGGCGGGGAGTGCGTTCTTTTGAAACAATATTGGTAAGTCTAATTACAAACTAGTTTAAATGCTGGAAACACTTTGTGTTGATTTGAAGTCTTTATGCTAATTTGTTTCTTAGCCTCCTGGAATCTAGTGACGACCTAGGAACCGGCATGCTAATTAACTAGCGTCACCTTCCATTTTCCTCTTCCTCTACTGTTCCCAAGTTTTTCATGGCGTTGTTATTTAACTAAACATAACAGAGTTTTCTCGCAATCCAGTTTAGCAGTTAATGGTCACTGCGTTCAAAACTTTCGATCCCTTAGCAGGCAGTTTATTTGTTAAATGCTATGGTATCAAAGGTGAATTCAGATTTTGGATCCACCTCTCAAAACGAATACATTTAAATATCAAGCCTAGATATCATACTTATTGGCCATGAGCCGAATAGATCTTTATGGTTTGTAGAGAGTATTGTGTTCCAAGGAACAATGGGCCTTTAAGTAACATTCAAATACCAACTTAAACCATTTATTACAAGTAGCTTATAGTCACCCAACTGTGTTCTAGGTTGATCTGAGTTCCAACTTAGTCATGCCTACTGTCAAGTATATACATCTGGGAAATATATGGAACAAAAATAAAGGGAAAATTAAGAAGAGAATGATACTTTACTGGATATAAGTTTAGAGTATTATATAGTATTGTCGCGTATATACTTCTGGGAAGTATAATAATAAATATAAGGGGAAGATTTAAGAAGAAAATGATACTTTATTAGATATGAATTAAGAATAATATATAGTATCATGACAAGCCACATGCCGTCCAAGTATGTCATGGGGGTCATGGGGCTTATCTGAGTAATGTTCCTCTTAGGTCACGAGGCTTATTCAAGTTGTGTTCTGCTTAGGATCTGGATTAGGTGATCCCCCTAATAGATGTTCAACTGATAATGGTGCCACCAGTTTACTGGCTGGTTGGTGAACCATTTGGTGATCTACTTGAGGCGTTAATTCCCCGAGAGGGAGTAAATCAAGCATGTTGCGACATCTCCCCCTGGGGTGCTGGAAGGCGGAGCCTTGGGAATTTTCTTGAGAGTATCTGGTATGCGGGCTTGGTATTGATCCAGTTTGGTGTTGGGTACAGGGAGCCTTGAATTTTGCTGGGCTGTTCTTGCCTTACACAAGCGGAGTCAGTTGTGGTGCATGCGTTTCAGTTCAAGCTCCAATTCCCTTGATGAGGTAGGTATTGTTGGGCTTGACTTCCATGACTATGCCTAGTCTATGCAGTCCTGGGTCCAACTTATGCTGATTGTGGTTGACAACCCAGATTTTGTCCCCAACCTGGAATCTTTCCTGCTTTAGTGGGATTGCTTCCCTTTAGACTCTTTGATGTTCCATTTCCTCTTGGTCTTTTCTAGCCTGTTGTACATTGGGGTCACTGTTGTCTGGCACCTTTATTGGGCAGAGGTAATTGTGGTCCTGCAGTTGTACTAATGAGAGTGGGCTTATGTCCATAGTCAAGCTCATAAGGGCTTTTGTCTGTATTGCTGTCATGAATGACATTTCAATACTTGTATTGAAAGCCCAAGAGTCAAACCCCAGTTCCCTGAAGGCTGATCAAACCCTCCAGGACAGACCAAGACCCGCCAATTTGTTAAATCACAGGCTTGAATTGCTAAATTACCCCGCACCCCACCGGCCTGCTAAAGAGAATTCCCTGAATAGTTGCCAGTCTGCTGCCAAACTGATGCCAATGAAGACCCATACCTGCAAAGAAGATATAACCTGGCTAACAGAGGTTGGGGAAGGACCTACTGCCAACCTGCCCAATGCTAATACTGGAGTTTTGAAACCAATATTAGAAACTCTGGAATCAAACCCTGACCCTCCAAAGACTACTCAAGTCACAAAAAGTGGACAGGAGACCGCCCACTCATTAAATTGCAAACCCGAGTTAACGAGTTACTCCAAGACCCGTCAGTCTCCCAAGGACAATTCCCCAAATGGTCACCAGATTGATGCCAACCTTGAGCCACCAAAGATCCAAACCTATGCAGAGGTTGCAGCTTGCCTTAAGGAGGTTAAAACAAAACCTATTTTCAACTCTGCCAATGACCACCAGCAACTGCCAGCCTTCTGTCCAGAAGGGGTAGTACAATTGAACTACTCAGGTGACATAGTGAACAGTGGCGGTGGAACAAAGCATTGTCACTTCTATTTGCTATAGCAGGCATGACCTGGATCTGCCGCCCTCAAGACTCCAAGCCAAGATCCATGCTCCACCAGTGCCTTGTCTACAAACCTGAACCCTGCAAAATTGAAGAAGCAAAGTCCCATGGTATAAAAACCCCGGCGGTATGGTGATGGCCACATCATCATTTTTGATAATAAAGTTTTATGAACCTTTGGTTTGAACAAATATTACCTTACCTAGTCTTAGTGATCTTCCATCTTAACTCTGTTCAAGTAGACCATCAGGCACCCACCCCCTCTGGAGACCAACCTGCTGATCCCCCCAGGCACTCTACTGTCCCCCATGAGCCCCCTTTGGACCTGTGCATTTTACTGAATACCCTCCTAACCCGGACTACATGGAGTATGGCTTGGAGACCATCCTCATTGCTGACCCCTTAGCCAGGACTAGAGAAACAGAATACATAGGACGTGAAGGAAATTGGCACAAAAGTCCACCAAGATTGTTCAAAGACAAGTACAATTATCTGCCTGCCTACTTTGTTCCCATGACTCTGCCCTTAACCCCACAACCCGGCTGCCCAATGGAGACCCCCACCGCTACAGAGACCACTTCCACTCAACTGTTTGGAGTACTTTACATCACCCTGACAGGAATGGTGGATTCCATGATCCCTACCTCTGGACCCTGGTCCTTACTCGGGCAATCTATGTCTTACATTATCAAGTTAGCACCCATTCTATGATGGGCTTTACCTGCCAGCTTGGCCCAACCTCATCCCGAGCTTTCCAACGCATCTATCTATGCCTGGTTTCCTGACATTATTACAATCCTTTACAAACATGGTAACCTGGGCCCCAAGATGTTGTTAACACTTGGGGCAACTTGTATGCTTTTTTTGTGATAATCACTTATTACACTCATAAGGCAATTACCTCCCTGATACTCTCATGGATAAAGAACCAACCTGCCAAAGAATTAAAAGACCCGGCACTTGGCGCAGAACCCCAGAACCCCGCCACGTCACACGTACAAAACGTGATTGTGAATCAGACCACGACCAAGGTGGATATGCCCCAGATGGGCAAACTCACCTTAGAAGAAGCCCACCAAGCCATGCCAGTCCTCTGCCTCCATTTTCAAACCAACACCAACACTTACCCCAGTGACACCAAGAAGGTCTTGGGAGTTGCCGCTGTGCTATCAGGAGATGCACTAGATTGGTTTGGAAAGGCCACTGCCAAAGATGTTGAATTTTGCTCTGACTACTCAAGATTTGAGGCTGAACTCACGAGCACTGGCAATGACCAAGACACCAGATACTACGCACTGAACTCTCTGTTAGAGATCTGACAAGCAAACCACCCTATTCAAGCCTATATTTATGAGTTCCTTAAACTAAAGACTCAGACGCAACTCAAAGACAAATTAGCTGCCATTGTCTTCAGAAAGGGAGTCAATTCAGCCATGAAAGACTTGTTGAAGCACCACCCGCTCACATTGAGCCTGGAGGAACTACTTCCCCTATGCAAAGGCCTGAGTCTAAACCAAGAGAGACAGAGCCTGTACCCGGCCCGAGCCGGCAGAGCCACAACGCCCAACCAACCAGGAATGCCCCCTGAAGAGTTACAACACCACTATCAAGATGGGTTATGTTTTTACTGTCACGAGGCCGGTCATCTAACCAGAGCATGCCCTAAGAAGAATACACCTCCTGTATCCTTGGCACAAATAAACACCTCCGCACAATCTTATAAATTCATCCAAGTGACTACAGACCTTCTTGGGAATTGGCGCCAGATTGAAGCCTTTATTGATACTGGAGCTGATGAAAGCTTCATTGACGCCAGCCTGGCAAAGGAACTAGGATTAACAGCTTCATAGCGCAGCCTACAAGTAATCATGGGAAATAGCTCCCTGGACACTGGTTATGAATGTGAGCAAGAATTCCCCTTGACAATTAGACAGAACTTATACCCAACCCCCTTAATCCTCCTGCCAGGATTGCCACATCCCCTAATATTGGGTGACTCATGGTCCAACAGACACGGCCTGATCCTTAACTATTGTGAACAGACCACCACCTTGGGATGACCTGAATCTTGTGACACTGTGATGTTCTGTATGAGTCATGGCAGAGCCCCAACCAACAGACTCATAACCATAAAGATGGAACCCAGCATTGGGACACTACCAATCCCCCTGAAAAAGTGGGACCATGTGTTTAGCAAAGAAGGAGCCACAAAATTACCCAGCCACTCAATCTATGACCACACTATAGACCTAATACCAGGCACCCAACCATACCATGGCCCCATTTATAGTTGCAACCACTGTGAGCAAGTGGCCTTGAAAGAATACCTAGAGGATATGACAAAAAAGGGTTTCATTCAAGTGTCAAAGGCCCCCTGCTTGTTGCCCATGCTGTTTATAGGGAAAAAGGATGGCGGAATGTGTCCATGCGTAAACTACCAGAAACTGAATGTCATTATGGTGAAGAACTGCTACCCCATCCCTAACGCTGATGACCTTTGTGATGTACTGACTGGAGCCAAGGTGTACTTAAAAATTGACCTTCATGACGCCTTCAATCAGATCTAAATCAAAGACGGAGACAAATACAAGACATCTTTCAAAACCAGATATGGGTTGTACGAGTACCTAGTAATGCCATTTGGTCTCTGCAATGCCCCCCAGCACTTTCCAAAGGATGATCAACACCCTCCTTGGAGAATACCTTGATTGTTTTTGTATTGCATATTTGGAAAAAGCTCTCATCTACAGCAAGACCCACAAGGAACACCTGAGCCACCTGGACCTTATACTAAGAAAACTCTCCCAAGCAAACTTATATGCTAAGCTCAAGAAATGTGAATTCTTCCAGTCTAAAGTTGAATTCCTGGGATATGTAGTGAAGAACAGCAGGTTTGCCATGGCACAGGACAAAGTAGAAGCAATAACATCTTGGCTGGTGCCTAAATGCAGGAAAGATGTGAGAAGTTTTTTGGTCCTGGCAAATTATTGCAGGGATTTCATTCAAAATTTTCTCACATTACCCTGCCCCTGACCCGCCTGTGCTCTGACAAGGTCACCTTTGCCTGGACTCTGGATTGCACCACCACCTTTGAGACCCTGAAACTTGCCTTCACCTCTGCCCCTGTCCTGGCCATACCCAATCCATCCAAGTCATTCATACTGGAAACCAACACATCTAACTTTGCGGTGGGCGGGGTCCTTCTTCAGGAAGGAGGGGATAGTATGATACATCCTGTAGCATATTACTCCAAGAAGATTCTGCCTGCCAAAGGAAACTACCCAATCTACAACAAAGAGATGCTTGCAATAATGAAGACCTTGAAACATTGGCGCCATTACCTATGTGGTGCCAAATTTCCAGTAAAGGTCTTAACTGACCACAAGAACTTGGTTTATTTCTTCAGCCCCAGACAGCTAAACCAGCAACAGGCCAGATGGGCTTTAGAACTGGCTGACTACACCTTGACCATCAACTACAAGCCTGGGAAGGTGAACATGGTACCTGACGCCCTGAGTAGAAGAGCTGATCTGACCCCTTCCTTTGTGGAAACCAAGGACCACAACACACATGTACTCCTTGAGCCTGCCAGCCTAGGCATCCAATTGATGTACATGAAGATCATGGCCCACAAACCTGAAATAATTGAGGCGCAGAAACAAGACAAATTCTCGGTGGAACTTGTTGATGAATTGACCTCAGACCCAGAGAGCCACCACTACAAGAAAGGATTCTTGCTGAAAGGATCCATCCTGCTATTACAGAAATGGATCTATGTACCAGAAGGTGAAACAAGGACCAAAGTACTCATTGATTATCATGACTTAGAGATGGCTAGCCACCCTGGTAGACTCAAGACACTCTGTTGCAGATCCTGAATGGATTAGACAAAAAGTTGTCCATCTAGGGATTAAGCAATGGAACAATCATGTGTTGCGCTATTGCATCCTGATTCTACTAGTGATAAAGACGTTTAAAACGTCCCTAAAACAGGTGTTCAATTCATCTTTCAAATGCGCACAAGGCACAGGCTTCACTTCTGGGATTATAAATAGAACAATGAAGTTATTTATATTTACCTCCTTAAGGAAAGCCACAAGAAAGCGGTTGTTCTCTCTTGCAAGACTTTTAGCTGTGTCAAACCACTCTCCTCCATTTGGAAAGTTCTTCTGTCTGTGCCTCCCTGCCTCTGGTGGCAATTCCCCTGCCTCACACTAAATAAGTGCAATACTATCTAAATAAATACCAGTTTTGTCTATACACCTTATTCTTCTTCTGTCCTTCATAGGCTGCCACTATACCATCAACAGGTATAGTATTAAGAATTAAGGTCACTGACTAACTTTTTTTAGAAACTAGCAATCCTTTGCTGCAACTTTTACAACATTGGCGCTCATGTCTTACACTACCAACAGCCCCCACGGTCCTTTCAATGAGGAGGGAGAAATACCCCTGGCTCAGTCTCCTGCCACTGCTTCTCCTTACCACCAGGCACCAGCCTTTACTACTGCTAATGCCCATGCTGGGAAAAGAGCAGGCGCTCCCTATGGCCTGCCCAACCTAAGCCAATTTACGCCAGAACATCAACACCTTCAAGCTATTGTTTTTGGTCAACTACTGCTCCTACAAGCCCCTGCCCCCTTGGAGATGGACACCAACTCTTCACCTTCCAAGGCCGCCATCCGTAATGCCATACACGCCATGGATGCTGGTGCTGCTGGCAATGGTTCTTGCTCTGAACACCTGGCCATCCAGCATCCCTCTGGTGAAAATGCCTTGGGTTGCTTTCATAATCTCTCCCAGTTCAACCCTGACCAGCTCTGCTGTGACCTCTGTACTGTTGAACATATCAAGGACTACCTACACCAATTTGCTCATCCTGCTGTATGCCACAACCAAATGCACCTGGGCCGCATTTAAAGCTTAGTGCATGACCAGGGAATACTGGTATCTAACCAACAGACGTTCCTCCAGGTTCTGTACTCTGAGCTTGGCAATACTTTCACCACTGTCAATCAGTATCTTGCCAAAGTCACCAACGCCCAGAACATCATGCTCCACTGGGTCAATGCCATTGAAGTGGGTATAGCTAAGCTAGTTCCAGTGCATGTGGTACAGACCCTCACCCATAAGGGTGTAGACGCCAATTGGATTAGTGTAGTTACAAACCATGTGCTGGAGACTGGCCCCATGGTTTGAAGCCTGACTCATGAGGTGGAAGTCTTAGCCTGCCGCCTTGCCACCATCCCCTTGTTCACCCCTACTTCTGCTGCCACCAACAACTCCCCTTCCAGCGCCCTTCTTTGTCTAGACATCCTTGAGCTCTTTGATCACTACAAGAAGATGCAGACAGAATTGGTCCAACAGAGTGCTGATCTTGACTTCCTGTTTGATGGCTACCACACTGTGTCAGAACTTCAGGATAGTCTCAAACTTTGCCAATTGCATGACAGAGCCAACAGCCAGACCCAAGCCAGGAAGGACAAGGAAGTATTAGCCTTGCTCCAAGCTGAGATTGCCACCCACAAAAAGCACATCACCTCTTTGGAAGATGTATTGGATATCACCCGTCAGGAGAACAAGGTCTACCAAGATGAGCTGGACAAGCAATAACTTCTCCTGGACGCCTTCCAGATCCAATTGGATAGGATGGACAGTAAGATTTTGGCCGTCAACTAACAGGCTATGTCCATCAACTCCAAGAGTCACCATAGTCCACTGAGGTCCTCTAGTCTTGAGTTCTATCATAGCTACAAAAGCAATGAGGACCACACTTGGTTGGCTCCTAACACTGTAAAAGTATTAGAGCCAGTACTGGAGTCTGAGGATGACGTCCTGGCCACCCCTGAAGCTTCTGGAGCTGCTCAAAACAAAGAAGATGAATGCAAAGCCCAGCAAGAGGAAAATTGTTGCCGCGCCTCTGAGGCTAGGTTTGCTGCCTCTACTCTCAGCTATTCCTGTCTCACCTGCTCTCCAGTGAGGATCACACCTGCTCCCCTCCAACATGGCTCTAACAACTTCAAGCCCATCAATCTACCCAAGTTTGACCGCAAGAGCAATGTGGCCATGTTCTTACGTCTGTACCAGAACTCCATGTATGGTGCAGACAATGCCATGAGGGACTCTACAATAATCAACTGTCTGGATGCTGAGACTCAAACCATTATCTTGCCACGTCTCCCAGAGAATGGCTGGACTTTTGCCAACATCTCCAGAGCCCTGACAGAAGAATTTGGTAGCCAAGAAGCACTCCTCAGTTGTAAGATGGACTTTGCTGACACCAAGTTAAAGGTGAGGAAACCCTAGAAGACTTATCTTCTTGGTTCTACCTTGAAGCTCAAACTCTGTCATCTATGAGTGCAGTGCAGTTTATTGATGTGCAGTCAGCACTCCTTAATGCTGTACGTGTCAACTGGGAACTATCTCTGGCCCTTAAGTCAGGCATTTACAACGCTTGCACCGTACCAGATCTGATTTGCCTCCTACACACCTACAAGGAAGAGTTTGAAGTCCCCCTTCCTGAAGGCCACCCTTGCCAGCAATCTGAGCATAGACCCCGCATGGCTGTTGAGATGCCCAAGCCTTCTGACAAGGTTGGGCCTGTTCCAGTCAACAATGGCCCCTGTACTTGCTTCAAATGTGGTATGGCTGGCCACTTCTCTCGGGAATGTAGGAATCCACGCCAAAAGATCCATCATGTAGGCATGGAGGACACTGAGGAGGACTACACCAAGGACGCTGATATTGAGGAGGACAATGAGGACCAGTCAAAAAACTACTAAGCAGCCAGGACAAGGAGAAATTCTTGGCTGCCTTTGTAATTTTGATACCCTCCTCTCCCCCCATACCACTGCCCCCTGAAAAACCAGATCAGAGGCCTGCTGCCTTGCCATTCTCTGGGACTGACCCTAAGGATGAAACCTCTCTTATTGACTTCAACTCCCAACCAATACATGAGGATGTGGAGTCTGACAGAGTTCCTGAGGACCTTCTCCATTGAGTCCTCACTATTAACACGCAAACTCATTGGACTACACTTTGCCCTGAGGTGGTTATCCCCCAAATAGCTTAGAGAACAGTATCCCTACCCTATGCTGAACAACTGGCTCAACCAGGAGTTGAAGTCACTCATGAGGAGGATAGTGCTGAACAACTGGCCAAGCTGCTCCACACAGTAAACGTCTCAGCACTGCTAGAATCCCTCAAGGAAGTAAGCCCAGCTGTCAGAGCTGCCATGGCTACCTTACTAGAGAAGTTCAAAGGACTAAGCATACACCAGGTCTCAAAGGTTGTGGTGATCAGAGAGGACCGCCAGGATTGCACCTATATCAACCTGGTAGTGAATAAGACTTATGTCTGGGCTATACTGGATACTGGTGCCCCTGGAAACATTATATCCTCTCGGCTGGTTAAGAAGCTTAAGCTGGCACCAGACTTGGCCTACCATGAAGAGTTTGGTACTGCTGGACCACTGACCACTAGAGCAAAAGGAGCCTACTCTTCTCTCCCTCTTTGCTTTGGAAAGCTAATGGTCACTGCTCCTGCTATAGTCCTGGAAAACAACAGCTATGACATTCTTATTGGGACTAGTTTCATGGTTCAGTATGGCACTGTGACTAACCATGGAGACCATACATTTGGAATATTGGGCCAATCCATACCCATGTTCTACCATGGTGATCCCTGTCTGACCTGCCCTTACAACGTCTGCACTACATTAATCTGGAGTACGCTGATGGAGAGCTTCCAGTTGCTTATATGCTGCATAGTAAGAAGGTCAAGGTGCTACCTCTATCAATTGGGGAAGCCAAGGGTATCCCAGTCTACGCCTCCTTTAATGTGACTATCCCACCTGGTGCACAGGTGATCCACAATACAAGCCTCTTGCTGGCTCTAACAGCTGGCACTCATGGAGAAAACTTTTGGCATCCTTAATGCCTCCAGACTAGAACCATGGGTTGCGCCAGGCATCCTCATGCCAAGTGAGAAGGAGGTACTCATACTCTTGGCCAACATGAGTTGTGAAGCTATGGTTGTCTCCAAACACCAAATTCTGACTTATATACAGCTGGAAGAGCATGACAACCTGCAGGAGACTGCCCCCTTTGCAGACTTCTCTGAGTTGGGTCTACCCTGTGAACAACCACTGGTGCTATTGGTCATAAGCTGTGACTCCCTGTCTGGCCTATCTAAAAAGCATAAGTATCAAGCCATGGATCTCTTTGCTTGTATAAGGATGTGTTTGCCAAGGATTATTATGACCTGGGCAAGGCTGCAGATATTGCTCATCATATTGACACCCAAGGCAGTCCACCTATCTGCTCCAGACCTATACAGCGCAATCAAGCCAATCATGATGTGGCTAACAAAGAGCTTCAGAAGCTATTGGGATCTGGCTTACTGGTCCCCAGTAAAAGCCCTTGGGCTTCCCCTCTCCTGATTGTCAAAAAGAAGGATGATAGCAACCATGTGGTGATTGACTACCATTGACTGAATGCTGTTACCAAGAAGGATTCATATCCCCTCCCTCGTATTGACAATACCTTGGACCAACTGGGTGGCGCTAAGTTCTTCAGTGCCATGGATCTTATCAGTGGGTACTGGCAGATTGACCTACCCCCTGCTGATCAAGAAAAATGTGCAATCATCACTGACCAAGGGCTATTCCAACCCACAAGGATGCCTCAAGGTCTGTCCAATGCCCCAGCTACCTTTCAATGGGCTATGGATGCAGTGATGGGCAACCTCAAACTCACCAGTGTCTTGATCTACCTGGATGACATTAATGTATTCTCCCAAACCTTTAATGATCACCTACGACACTTGGAGGAAGTCTTCCAGAAGTTACTTGCAGCCAATCTCAAGCTCAAGCCATGCAAGTGCAACTTCTTCAAGGAGCACCTTGAGTTCCTGGGGTTCATCATTAGCCAAGATGGACTCTGCCCTGTACCTCTGAAGGTGGAAGCCATTGAGCAAATGAAGATCCCAGCCAATAAGCGGGACATGCAGGTCTTCCTGGGGATGATTGGGTACTACCACCGCTTCATCCCCAACTTTGCATCCCTGGGTGACCCCCTTTTTCAGCTTCTCTGAGCTGATAAGGAATTCTTCTGGAGCCCAGCGTGCCAATCTGCCTTCAATGCTCAAAGGAACACTGACTGCAGCCCCTGTGCTGGCCTACCCTGACTTTGCCAAGCCGTTTGTGGTTCATATAGATGCTAGTCTGACGGCAATTGGGGGTGTTCTCTCTCAACTGGACTCAAACAGACTTGAACACCCTGTTGGATACTGCTCACGTACACTTAATGTTCATGAGAGGAACTACACTGTCACCAAACAAGAGTGTCTGGATGTGATATACTCCTACCAACAGTTCAGAGTCTACCTCCATGGGTTACATTTCACGGTTGTAATAGACCATGCCTCCTTGCAATGGCTAAGACCCTCAAGGACCCTGAAAGACAGCTGATGCATTGAGCCATTAAACTTCAGGCTTATTACTACGAGATTATTCATTGAGCTAGGGCAGCCCACCAGAATACTGACTGTCTCTCCCTTCTTCCCACTGTTGCCTTAGTATCCCCCATGGCTGACATTCTCTATGACAAGCTTATGAAGGATCCTTCTTTGTAGGGAGAGGAGCCAGTAGAGATACAGAGGGCTCTCAAGAAGTTAGCTGTTTATACCAAAGTCTCTAAGGGACAACTCCTGAAGCTTTTTGGAGACTCTTGGCTACCCTACATACGCCCATACCTACGCATGGACTCAGTGGTGGCCGCTCACAAGACTACTGGCCATGGTGGCATACAGAAGACGTTAGCTCTGCTATAGCAGCACTGCTTCTGGGAAGGAATGCACACTAGCTTAGTGAATACACTAGCCAACTTTCATGACTGCAACATTGAGAGGCCTAAGGTTGCCAAGTTTCAACACAGACTGGTACGCCCTGGGTTTGCCTTCCACACTGTAGCTATTGACGTAGTGGCCCCCCTGCCAGCTACCAACAGTCACAACAAGTTCATCATTGTGGCAGTTGACCATCTGACTAAATGGGTAAAGGCCAAGGCAATTCCCAACCAATCTGCACTGGTGACAGCCATGTTCATCCTGGAGAATATCATATACAAACATGGTTGTCCCCAGATCCTGCTGACAGACAATGGTACCAACTTTACCAGTTATATCATCCTTGCCTCAACCAACTGATGGGAATCCGTGGGACACTATCCACTCCTTATCACCCACAGACAAATGACATGGTAGAGCGCACTAATGAGAGCCTGGTCCAGATACTCCAGAAGCTCAGTCACCAACATGAGACTGAATGTGATACCTTCTTGCCTGCAGCCACCTTTGCATACAACATTGGGTACCATTGGGCCACTGGCAAGCCGCCCTTCCAAATGCTCTACAGCCGGCAACCAGGACTTCCCCCTTTATTATATTCCTTGGTAAAGCCCAGCCTGGCTGTGTCCCCAGAGGCGTACCTCAACAAGCTGGTTTAAACCCTTATTTGCTTGCAATCAGAGGCCTACACTGTAAAATTAAACCATAAGTTACAGGACCCAGAACAAGCTGCATCCAAACGCCCTGCCTTACCCACTTAACTGGTAGGAGACTCAATCTACTTCTTCAGCAATAGAGGGTACAGCCGCAAATCCAAACTTGCCTCCCTTTGGCAAGGTCCAGTTCAAGTTGTCCAGAAGACCGGCCCTAACTCCTACACCCTTAAGGAGCCTCATTCTGGGCAATTGATCACTAGAGTACACACTCAGTATATGTGTGCTGCTCTTAGTGACCAAGAGTAAGCCCCAATGAGGACAATAACCCAAAAAAACAAAATCCTAATTAAAAAATTCCATGGGTTGTTGTCCTGTTTGCAATAGTGTTGCACCAAAGTATGAGGAATAAGAATAAAAGAGCAAAGTGCTTATTGGAGACTGACAAGACTGTTCCATTACCACACCAACTGTTCTACCACCTAAATGACAGACAAGAAACACAACTGGTTGCCTACAGATCCACAAAGCAGATGACCAAGGATTGGGCAACAAAACCCCACCAAGCAAGACACACAATTGACCCCAATGTCCACAGGAAAGGCGACCCCCAAGAAGATACAGTCCCACAAAAGACTCTTGCAAAGGGCATACTATACTGGGACCTAACCACCTACCCCGTAGAATAAGGATAAGGCCCACTCAAGGAAGACCCCCATGTTTTCCTCCCGCTTGTTATCATAGTGGTTGGTTCCTCAAAGAACAAGGTTGCCAGCCATCACCATTGGCACCAGATGGGCAGTCCCCTCCACTGTGTATGACTTCAAAACTTCCTGGAAGGCTTGCCAAAGACATTGCTCAAAGTTGTCAGAGGTTTTCCAACTGACTGGTTGAGTGTTGGTAACCCCAGGTGTTGCCCAAGCGCAAAGGACTGACTTCACCATGTTGGATACTGTCCCCTGTTGCAAGACTGAAAGTCCTTGACCCTCAAATTTGAATTCCTTCAGCTGAGCCTCCAAGTATTCTTCTGTTGCCCGCATGGAGAACCGCCAATGGATACTGTTACTCCTTTGCAACCCAGTTCCTGTCACCTCCCTGGGCTCACTCAAAGCTAGGAACAGTGCAGCAAACAATGGGTCTGTCCCCCCTAAGGCCAGCTGAGGCACCAGTAGCTGATCTAAGTGAACCCCCAAGTCCAGGTAGCTGCCGTCCACATCATACAGGACTACTTGCTTCCCTGCTGCCTTCATCACCTCCACTGGCCTGGTATGCTTGCGCCTCTTTGGCATAACTTTTTGCACCTTCTTCAAGACTCTTCTTGTGACTCTTCTAGAGGGACTGTTTACCATAGCTGTCACTTGAGACGCCAGCCATTTTTAAACCTGTTGTCTAATCTGGTGGAGAAAAATGTTGCAGATCCTGAATGGATTAGACAAAAAGTTGTACATCTAGGAATAAGCAATGGAACAATTGCGCGGTTGTGCTATTGCATCCTGATTCTACTAGTGATAAAGACGTTTAAAACGTCCCTAAAACAGGTGTTCAATTCATCTTTCAAATGTGCACAAGGCACAGGCTTCACTTCTGGGATTATAAATAGAGCAATGAAGTTATTTATATTTACCTCCTTAAGGAAAGCCGCAAGAAAGCGGTCGTTCTCTCTTGCAAGACTTTTAGCTGTGTCAAACCACTCTCCTCCATTTGGAAAGTTCTTCTGTCTGTGCCTCCCTGCCTCTGGTGGCAATTCCCCTGCCTCACACTAAATAAGTGCAATACTATCTAAATAAATACCAGTTTTGTCTATACACCTTATTATTCTTCTGTCCTTCATAGGCTGCCACTATACCATCAACAGGTATAGTATTAAGAATTAAGGTCACTGACTAACTGTTTGTAGAAACTAGTAACCCTTTGCTGCAACTTTTACGGCACACTCTGAGGAATTAAGAAGAATTACGCTTGGCCCCAAATGGACAAAGACGTGGCCTCCTACATCAAAGGCTGTGAGACATGTGGAAGAACCAAAGCCCGTAAATCTAAACCTGAAGGCTTGATAAGACCACTAGACATACCAGCGGGACCCTGGCAGTCTGTTTCAATGGATTATATTGTAGAACTGCCCCTCTCCAATTTTTTCAATGCCATCTTGGTCATGGTAGAGAGGTTTACAAAGATGTCCTATTCTATCCCTACCACCACCCACTGCACTGACGCAGAGACAGCTAGACACTTCCACAACCGCATCCTAACTCAACACGGTACCCTGGCAGAAATCATCACTGATAGAGGACCCCAATTCACCTCCAAATACTGGACTCAGGTGATGAAGGACTTGGGGTGAAGCGCTGTGTATCAACCTCCTACCACCCACAGACCAACAGCCAGACTGAACAAGTGAACCAAATACTTGAGCAATACCTACAATGCTACACCAACGCCAACCAAGATAACTGGGCAGAGATGCTACCCATGGCACAGTATGCTTACAACAGCAAAGACCACGCATCTACTGGAATGTCCCCCTTCAAAGCCAATTATGGCTTTGACCCATCCTGGGACCCCAGTATTGGTAGTAAGGAAATAAACCTGTCAGGACAAACCTGGATTGAACAGATACACAACACCCAAAAAACCTGTCTTAAGAATCTGACCTGTGCTGTCCAGACTTATAAGGCATTTGCAGACAAGAAGAGGACCCTTGGAAGACCGTTGAAAGTAGGAGACAAAGTCTATCTGGACTCTCAAAAAGTGCCTCTGACTGTCCCCTGTCGGAAGTTAGCCCACAGAAGAAGTGGTCCCTACAGGATCACCAAGCTAGTAGGCAAAGTAGCATTTGAACTAGAATTACCCCCCTTGTGGAAGATACATAACATCTTACACTGCGTGCTTCTATTCAAGAAAGAAGGAAACTCCCTTTCCCACCAGAAACTCAAGACTGACCCCCCTCCCATCCAAGTAGGACGCTCTTAAGAATACAAAGTTAAATATGTTCATGGGGACTGTACCCACTATAAAACCCTCCAGTACTACGTCAAGTGAAAGGGATACCCACCTGAGGAAAGCACCTGGGAACCATTAAGCAACCTACCCAACGCCCAACTAGCAATCTGACAATATCTTGAGAAGAAGGCCAGAAAGGAAGGGACCCCTGGGAAGGAAGGGGATGATGTCATGAATGACATTTCAATACTTGTATTAAAAACCCAAGAGTCAAACCCCAGTTCCCTGAAGGTGGATTGAACCCTCCAGGACAGACCAAGACCCGCCAATCTGTTAAATCACAGGCTCAAATTATTAAATTACCCTGCAACCCGCCAGCCTGCTACTGAGAATTCCCTGAATAGTTGCCAGTCAGCCGCCAAACTGGTGCCAATAAAGACCCATACCTGCAAAGGAGATATAACCTGGCTAACAGAGGTTGGGGAAGGACCTAAAACCAAACTTCTCAACATAAATACTGGAGTTTTGAAACCAATATTAGAAACCCTGGAATTGAACCCTGACCCTCCAAAGACTACTCAAGTCACACAAAGTGGACAGGAGACCGCCCACTTGCTAAATTGCAAACCTAAGTTAACAAGTTACTCTGAGACCCGCCAGTCTCCCAAGGACAATTCCCCAAATGGTCACCAGATTGATGCCAACCTTGAGCCACCAAAGATCCAAACCTATGCAAAGGTTGCAGCTTGCCTTAAGGAGGTTAAAAAAACCTATTTTTAACTCTTCCAATGACCAACAGCAACTGCCAGCCTTCTGTCCAGAAGGGGTAGTAAAATTGAACTACTCAGGTGACATAGTGAACAGTGGCAGCTGAGAAAAGCATTTCCACTTCTATTTGCCAGAGCAGGCACAACCTGGATCTGCTGCCCTTGAGACTCCAATCCAAGATCCATGCCCTGCCAGCGCCTTGTCTGCAAACCTGAACCCTGCAAAAATTGAAGAAGCAAAGTCCCATGGTATAAAAACCCCGGTGGTATGGTGATGACCACATTGTAATTTTTGATAATAAAGTTTTATGAACCTTTGGTTCAAACAAATCTTACCTTACCTAGTCTTAATGATCTTCCATCTTAACTCTGTTCAAGTAGACCATCAGGCACCCGCCCCCTCTGGAGACCAACCTGCTGATTCCCCCAGGCACTCTACTTTCCCCCATGAGCCCCCTTTGGACCTGTGCATTTTACTGAATACCCGCCCAACCTGGCCTACGCGGAGTACAACTTGGAGATCATCATCATTGCTGACCCCTTATCCAGGACTAGAGAAACAGAATACATAGGACGTGAAGGAAAGTGGTACAAAAGGCCGCCAAGATTGTTCAAAGACAAGTACAATTATCTGCCTGCCTACTTTGTTCCCATGACTTCCACCCTTAACCCCATAACCCGACCGCCCAATGGAGACCCCCACTGCTTCAGAGACCACGTCCACTCAACTGTTTGGAGTACTTTACATCACCCTGACAGGAATGGTGGATTCCATGATCCCTACCTCTGGACCCTAGTCCTTACTCAGGCAATTTATATCTTACATTATCAAGTTAGCACCCATTCTATGGTGGGCTTTACCTGCCGGCTAGGCCCAACCTCATCCTGAGCTGCCCAACGCCTCTATCTATGCCTGGTTTCCTGAAAATTGCGGTTGACTTGTGTTCTACAGACCTTGAGCGCTGTTGGGAGCATGTTGACCCAGGCCTTTGGATTGTTAGCAGATAACTTACTGAGGGCTTCTACAAGCGCGCTGTTTAGTTGTTCTACTCATCTATTTGCTTGAGGGTGATATGGCCTGGCTGTGATGTGTTTTATTCCATTCTTGGCAAGGTAGATATTGATGCCAATGGCTTTAAGTTTGGTGCCCCAATCTGTGATCAGGAGGTCAGGTTTCCCAAACTTGGCTATGATCTCTTTTCTAATGAATTGTCTCACATCATTGACTTTGTGTTCTTTGGTGGCTTGTGGCACAAGCCACCTGGTTGCATAGCCAATAGCTGTTATGATGTGCTTTTTGTCCTTGCTTTCCCCATGAATTGGCTTCACAATGTCCAACAACCATACCTTGAAGGGTTGTGTGATGGACACAGTTACCACTGATTTGGGTGGTGCTTTGGTTTGGGCATACTTCTCACAGACTTTGCATTGTTCCAGTACCTCTCTGATATCATCTAGCATGTTGGGCCACAAGTAGCGTTTCTTGAGATATTTTTGTTAGTTTCTGCTGCGGGTGTGTCCCAGGTCTCAGTGATATCAGAGGATTGTGTCAATATTTTGTGTTGACGGGATGTAGGGTACGGTGTCACCATTTGGAAGTATTCAGTGCAGAGTGCCATATACGTTTTTGAACAGATGTTTGTTCTTAAGAACCTTCTCTTGGATGCCCATTTGGGTGTCAGGTGGGAACCCTTCCTGGAGATTCCCCATGATTAACATGGGCCAGTCAGGATTGCCATCAGCGCAGAGGACATGTTTGCTGTATAGCCTTGACAGGACATCTGCAGTAATCATTTCCTTGCCTGGCTTGTATTTGATTTCCATGGGGTATCTCTGTATGAGACTCATCCATTTGACTTGTCTTCTTGACAGGTGTTGTTGTATTTTGAAAAATATCAGCAACTTATGGTTGGTGAGTACTTTGAATGTTTGGGCCCCTTACAGATAGCATCACACTTCATGAGGCAGTGTATGATAGCTATCAACTCCTTGTTGTGTATGGGGTATCTTTGTTTGCCATCAGATAGCTTCCTTGATTCATACACCACAGGGGGAAGCCTTTTTCTGCTGTTTGGATATGGATTCCTCCTCCTATGGCGTAATCAGAAGCATCAGTTTCTAGCTCATTGATTCCCTCGCAATTTGGGTATTGAAGGATAGGGGCAG
This sequence comes from Entomophthora muscae, assembly GCA_014839935.2. Classification (NCBI taxonomy): domain Eukaryota; kingdom Fungi; phylum Entomophthoromycota; class Entomophthoromycetes; order Entomophthorales; family Entomophthoraceae; genus Entomophthora; species Entomophthora muscae. Next base: position 249,454 of record QTSX02000092.1, read on the forward strand.
TGACCATGTGCTCCTTTAGTTGGCAGAAGTGTTGGTCTTGTAGCGGTATCCAGATAAAATTGGTTGTTTTTTCCTGTAATGGAAGACAGGGGGGCTGTTATGGAACCCCAGTCAGGAATGAACCTTCTTACATAGGCTACCATTCCAAGGAAGGTGCAGAGTTTGATATTGTTTCTTGGGGCTGGCATTTTGGTTATGGAGTGTATCTTGTCTGGATCTGGTTTGATTCTGTCCTTACTGATAATGTGACCAAGGAATGGAAGTTCTGCCAAGAAGAATTCATACTTTGAAAGTTTGGCAATCATTTGGTTCTCTTCAAGGGTGCAGAGGACCAGGTGGATGTCTTTCCGGTGTTGTTCCAGGTTGGGACTGTAAATGATGATGTTGTCCAGGTAGATAATTGCTTGTTTTCCAATATGTTCTTTGAAAACTTGGTTCATGAAGGTCACAAAGGTACTGGAAGCGTTTGTCATACCAGAATTAAGGACACCACATTCAAAGGATCTGTACTTGGTTCTGAATGCAGTCTTTGGAATGTCTTCAGGTTTCACACAAATTTGGTGATAACCTGCTGTCAAATCAACTTTTGTAAAAATTTGGGACCCCCCCCCCATAGCATCAAAAAGGTCGTCAATTAGGGGCAGGGGATACATGTTCTTAATTGTGACCTTGTTGAGCGCTCTGTAGTCAGTGACCAGATGGAGTCATCCATCCTTCTTTGCTGCAAAGAAGACAGTGGCACTGAAAGGTGACTTTGATGGTTGTATGAGTCCTTTTTCAAGCGCTTCATCAAGGTAAACTTTTAGGTTATCATCTTCTTGTGGTGTGAGCCAGTAGATAGGTTGTGCTTTAGGTACACTTCCTTTGAGGTTAATTTTGTGCTGTATGCCACAGTCAGGTGCTAATCCTGGTAGTGCTTCTCAGAAAACAGAGGGGAATTTGCTCACTAACTGGTCTCAGGTGGGGTCCTTTTCACATCAAGTCTCTGTATTTTTAAAGTGGATAACCTAATATGTGCAGGTGTTGCAATTTATTTTGCTATGATCAGTTTTATCTTCTGTTTCCATAATTTTCACAAACACATGGTCTCTCATAAGTGTATCAAGGTGAGTTGGGTAAACATGGTGATGCACTTCTCCTTGTTGTATGGTGAGGGTAGCACTATCCCAGTCAATGTGAGGTTTGGTCTTTCTCATCCAATCCAGACCAAGTATAATGTTGTATTTGGGGATTGGTATGATTGGGCCACTGAGTGTGTTTTGCACGTCTCCAATTTGGGCACAGAAAGGGTTTGCCTCTTGGATGACTGGTGTGCTTATGTTATCCGCCATAATGACTCTCCTGATACTGCTTTGGATGGTAGATAGTTTCATGAGGTCAGAAAATTTTTTATTGACAAGAGATTGATCTGCACCAGTGTCAAATAGTGTGGTGCCCTGATATCTGCAAAAATAGAAAGGGTAAGTGAGGAGTTTATTTCCTGTTTGGACGGCAAACAGTAGAGGGTTGCTGGATGGTACTTGGATCATGGTGATTGAATCCACATCTTGGTCCCTGTACGAGTCTTGTAGATTGGGAGAGGGCGGCTTGCCTAAGCAATCCCTTGAGCTTTTCCCTCCTTGTTGATATCTTTGGTGCTTGCTTGCTTGGTTGTCTTGTGCAATGCAATACCCAGCTTGAGGATGGGTGTTGTTGGCTTGGTTGTTCTGCTTATTGGGCCAAGGATACTTCTTGGCTGTAGGACTCTCCTTGCGCTTTTTGGTTGAGTGTACATTGTCAGATTTTTGAGCTTTGTGTTTTCTCTCCAAGAACACATCTCCAAGGTTCTTATAGCAGGTCATGTCAAACTGACATCTAATGCGTGTGGGGAGGCCATTGTAGAAGTCTAAACACGGCCCAGGTTCATCAAAATTGATGGTTTTGGGCGCTGTCAGGGACCCACTTTAAGGGGGAAAAGCCCCCAATTTGGTGAGCCAAGGCCCCTAAATTAAGCCCTCAATGGCTGAACCAATGAGCACAGTGACCATGGAAAGATGGCTTAAGTGACCTATGTATGCAAACCTTCCCATCAGGGAGCTGAAACAACCCAAAAGATAATATCCTACCATGTACATCAAAAGATAGAATGAAGTGTGGGGCTTTTCCAACAAGGGTTCAGCAGGTGGAGGAGTAGAATGGCGGCCATAGTGGAACTTTCTTCCCCAATGACCAGAAGGATACTTAAACCATCCATTGACCAAGGACTCCTTCTGATGGGCACTGTTGGGTGAGGAGTTTTGCCAGTCAATAGTGGGGGTGGGATTCTCAAGACATTTTACCGTTGTAAAAGGGAAACTAGAAACCATAACAGGAAATAAATTACCTTCATGGCTTCAAATAAGTTACTAAGAAATAGATGTGGCAAGATAGGATAAGAAATATTCTTTATTGTTGGAACATTTGAAATGAATGAGAAGTTGGAACTTATATAGCCTTGAAAACAAGGCTGAATATTTGAGAGGAGTTTAGGAAATGAAGATGATTTACATGAGTAATTCATTTTAAGGGTACCTGTTTCAAATGGAATTTAAATATTTGCTTAATAAACTCCAAACTGAGGTGGTGTAGACAGAGGCACAAAAAGATCTTACATTGATACAGCTAATTAAGAAGTACATAACCAAAAGATCAAGTATCTTAAGATATAGAGCTTGCTCTAAAACCATAGAGAGCGGTTTACGAATTGTCTGGCCAGCTGTACACAGCCAATAAAACAGAGAGAGGTAAGTGACGTTGACAGTCATATTATTAACATTTTTGAATTCAAAAGGCGTTTCAAAAGCAAAAAACAATTGAATTAAATGATAATAAAAAGGTAATTTAAAGATATGAATGATTCTGTACTAACGTTATATTCATCATTAGAGTCCTGGGTTCAAATCTGGTTCTGGCAAGGTTTAAAGAGCCAAATATTGTTTTGAATGTTGTTGTTTGTTGTCTTTAACTGGGTGTCTCCTAAAAATTTGTTCATCAATAAAATAGAGTCAGGAAAGGAATTCCTGACAGGCGCACAGTCATGTAGGTCTTTGTATGCAACAATATACTCCTCAATTGTTCCTGTCATCTTGAAGGTTTGGAGTTCTGTCATAATCCCCACATCAGAATCCTTCATGGAGAAAATTTTGAGGAATGCACTTTTGAATACCTCCCAGTTTTCCTTCAGGTTGGGGTGTTGAGTTAGCCACTTGCTTACAAAATTTGATGCAGTTCTGGTGACGCAAAGGGCAATCTCACTGACCCAGAGTCTTTGGGGGTAGTCCACTTGCTCAAATTTGCTCTGTGTACTGTTGATCCAGAGAGAGGTGTTTTCCTGATGTAGTCCTGCAAAAGCGCTAATTTTGGCTGTACACAGGCGCTGGAATACAATGTTAGGTATTTCAGGCTGCTGTGATCTTGTTGTGGTTGGGGCTGTGGGTAACAGTCTGCGGGCTTTGAGAGTGTTGTACTGTTTGATGGGTACAAGGACGTTGTTGTAGATAACAAGGCCTGCAGGAACGTCTTGTCCTTCTTTATAGTCTCTCCAGCCATTAGGGAGTACCATTGCTTGGGTCCTTTTCTTAGGAGGAATTTTTCCTTTGAATTGGGTAGGTATGAATAACCTACAGCAACCGCCAGAATTAACTCATTTTGCAAGTTGACTTACTGAATGTTGACAAATTTTTGACATTCAGTAAGTTGACATTATTTTAGTATTTATCTGCCGGAATTGGGCATTTCCAAAACTAAGCTAATTTTTCATAGTGAATTATTAAGTCAGAATTGCAAAATTAAAAAGGAACAGACATAATGTCAACATCATTTAAACAAAGGCTTAATTTTAAGCCAAAACACTAATATAATTTACTATGAAAATGTAAGTTTCTTTGTACTTTTACATTAAGGTTGACTACAGTAAGTAATATCTGGATGTCAACCCCAAATAAGAATCCATAAATTTCTTAATAAAATACACAATATTCTAAAAATAACTATTTTTTATATTTTATACTACTGTTTTTATTAAATGATAAGATAAGCATTGAACAAAGACATATGCCAACTTTCAGAGCATTCTTTGTATTATTTAGATATTTACTGTTATTTTAAACTCACTGAATAAACTATAGCTTATTTCTGGAAGTCCACTTAAGCCAAAACGCATATGTTAAAACTAGAAATTATATATGTAATTATAATGTCAACTTTGTGTCAAATCAACACATTGCCTAAATTGCAACAAAGGGGTTTGGCTAAGCAAACAAAGTGACATAATTTAAGCGACATTTAATAGAAGAGTTGCGATAAAAGAACACTGACTGCCTGAATGTTGACACCTTCACTTGTTTATCAGTAAAATACTGCTGCTTAACAAAAAGCACACATACAATGGTATGGTAATTCAGGCCAAAGTACCCAGGGCTATACTTTAGACTTCCCTCTACAATCCCTATTATTTAGTTTTAATAAGTTACATATGCAAATCTTTAAAAATTTTAAATTTAAAAATAATCAATTTTGGCCTTAAAAAACTAACTCCTGAAAATATTAACCAAGCTTTATAAGTGATTTACATAGTGTTTTTCCACTTTAATGCTGACTGTCAGTATGTCAACGTCAAAATTAAAGCATTTTTTTATCTGACAAACTAAATTAAATATTTTGACTATTGTGACTACCAGAATGTCAAATTTTTATTTAAACATGGTTTTTTCTATTCTTTACTAATAAACTAGCTCTAAAATTACTTTCCATACTTCTATAAACTATTTAATTAATAATAAAATTTAAAACAAGTTATTATTATTTAATTTTATTCATGTTTTACATGATTATTCTTACTTTATAAGCTCTACTCTAATTATTGTAGGACAAATCTTCCAAGAAGCCACAAAAGAGCCCCAAGTCAGCCAAGAAAGTGCCCAAAGCCTCTGGAAAGGCCCAAAGTCCCTACCCCAAAAAATAACCAGCCAAAGAGCCCTCAAAAAAGAGAAGACAAAGGAGAAGACCCCAGACCCTGAAAGCAAAGAGCCCTCCCCTGACCCCTCCTCTTCTCCAAGTTGGTACCAATCAGAAGGAGTTGAAGTTTCACTAAACAAGCAAGAAAGTAAGATGATACCCAAGAGTCCAGAACCTCAGTTGAGTCCAGATTAATCAAGCTCAAAGGAATCAAGCCCCAAGGAATCAAGCTCATCCCAGTCCAAGAAGCGTAAGAATCCAACTCCAGATAATTCCCCTCCACCACCCAATAGATCTTTACCTCCATCCTCCTCATCAAGCATCAATAAAGAAGATCTTGATGATTACCTGGCTGACTATCATCAAGCACATGTTGGCCCATGGGATCCCCTAAAGGAGCACAATATATGTAACGTCAAAGGAGAGTTTAAGCTCTTAAAGAAGTTCCCTTGGTTTTCCCCTCTAATGTCTGTCAAAGGAGGTGCAAGTATAGTCTGTGATGGCTATGTTTTTAATTGCAACAATCAAAAAAGAGCAGGAAGAAGCAAGCATTATGTGTTTGAAGATAGAAGCTGCTCTGCCAGGATCAATACAGAAGGATGGGATAAAGTCACTAGTGAAAAAAGAGAGCACACATGCAATGCTCCAATCAATCTTATCAAAAAGCTTTTAAAGTGGTACCTATACCAAATGATCCCAGTCTCCAGAGATATCAAGGCTTCTGATCTGGCAGTTAAGGCCACCACACACCTAATTAATGAGAACCTGAAGCTCATCCCTGACCGCAACCAGTTAGTAAACTACATATGTTACAAACACTTTGATCTATTCCCCCATAAGAAATCTGCCATGGTCCAAGGAGAGTTAGTCTTGACAGAGGAGTTAAAGATGTTCAATGGTGATGAGGTATTCCTTTTACATGATGATGGGCCTACAGCAGAGGCAAGAAATATATGCTATGATATACAACAGAACCTGGAGCAGTTGAGGGATTCAGATACTTGGTTATGTGACAGTACCTTTGCAGTATGCCCCCGCCTTTTTACTAACTATGGGTTGTACATTCCCTTATTGAAGGCAAGGTGCTCCCATTTGCCTACTTTCTGCTTCCTGGGGCAACAGAAGAGACCTATACAAGGGTCTTTAAAATCCTTCAGGAGGGCATCAAAGTCCTACCCAGTAATAGAAAGAGTTCCCCTGGCCATAACATTAGAGCCAATCCAGATGATGATGAAAAGGATAAAGCCACTCTTGCTGCAGAAAAAGCAGCTCAAGATAAAGTACTTAGACCCTCAACTATAATCATGGACTATGAAACTGCCCAGTATAACGCTTTTGTAAACACCTTTGATGGAGAAGTCCAGGGGTGTTTTTTCCATTATTGACAGGCTGTCAACAGGCAACTAAAGGGTCTACCTGAGCTCACCAAGCTCCACCGTCTAGATACATCACAAAAGTGCAAGTTCTTAATTAAGAAGTTTGTAGCACTAGCCTTTGTAAAGCCAGAGCATACTGGACAAGCCTTTGACCTCGTATGCCAGGATCTATATGCCAAGAAACATGATGGTGCCTTCTACCCTTTCATTGAATATTATGAACCACAATGTATTAGACACAAGGTCACTAAGCGCCGGAGCAAGCCCAGAGCCAAAGCCAACTGGAACTGCTACCAGGCAGTTCTTAAGGATGAGATAAAAACTACTTCATCTTTGGAGGGCTGGCATAAGCATATCAAGTCCTCCTTTGGAATCAAGCCCAGATACAACACCTTCTATGAGCACCTCAAAGTCCAACAGGGGAAGCCTGCTGCATCCATTAGAGATATTGAGAACCACCCATCCAAGAAGAAGAGAACCACCAAAGAGAAAAAATATCAAGAGCAGATCAAGGAAGTTGTCAAGGCCAAATTTAAGCTTTCAGAGATTGGGGAATACATCAAGAAGATTGCCACAGTTCTTAATGGCAACCAGGTGATCACAGTCTAGCTTTCAATTAAATTTATTGAGTACTGCCTAATTTTTTATATAGTTCTTATATATTAAGTATAATATTTTTAAATAAATAGTTATTCTAAATAACTCATTAATAATTTATGGTACTGTTTTTATAAAATCATTGATTTTCTATTAGTAGTTTGATGCTTTAGACTGTATTGCATGACCTATATTGGTATTTTACTAGTAAACTATATGTTTTTTGTAATTTTCAATATAAAAAACTTTATATTACTGTTTCTAATTATTATATTTTCCTATAATACGTGATCTTTATGTAGTATATTTTTGTGTATTGGTTTTTTTATAAGTGGGATTAATTTATTATAGTAAAGATAGCTAATTTCATAGTAAAATAAAATAAAAGTGTATTTTTATGAATTTTTTTTGTCATGTATAATTTTTTATGGACTTTTTAAAATCTATGTTGTCACATTACCCTAAAAAATATCTTGAAGCTTAATTTTTATTAAGTAAAATATTCAGGAAACAGGTTTCTGCTTTTTAAAAAAGTGTCAATATTTAGTAGTCTGCATGAGTTAAAACTTATTCTGACTTTTCAATGCAGTTGACATTAAAGTATTTTTAATTCTGATTATTGACATATAGTAAGTCAACTTGTGGAATGAGTTAATTCTGGCGGTTGCCTAACCTACCTGTGCTACCACTGTTGTGTATATACTTCTGAGAAGTATAATAAACAAGATAAGGGGAAGATTTAAGAAGAGAATGATACTTTATTTGATATGAATATAGGGTATTACATAGTATCATGAGAAGCCACATACTGTCCAAGTATGTCATGGGGGTCATGGGGCTTATCTGAGTAATGTTCCTCTTAGGTCACAAGGCTTATTCAAGTTGTTTTCTGCTTAGGATCTGGATTAGGTGATTCCTGTAATAGATGGTCAACTGATAATGGTGCCGCCAGTTTACTGGCTGGTTGGTGAACCATTTGGTGATCTAGTTGGGGTTTTAATTCCCCAAGAGTGAGTAATTGAAGGTGTTGTAGCAGTATCATAAGAAGCCACATGTTGTCCATGCATGTCATGGCAGTCATGAGGCTTATCCAAGTAGTGTTCCTCTTAGGACTCAAAATGTTAATCCCTGTAATAGATGGGTGAATGATAAGAGTGCCACCAACTTAATGATTAGTTGGGGAATTATTTGGGTAGTCACTCAGGGAATTTCTTTCCCAAGAGGGAGTAATTGAATATGTTGCAACACTACCATAACAGCATATTTGTAACCGTCTGTCAAGGGTTTAACAAAATGCCAAGCCTGGAGCTTCAGCACCGTTTCTTAGCCTTAACCCACCCTAACCTACCTGTGTTACACTTAGGTATTGCAAAAATCTGGTAGGGAAAGCAAGGACCTCACTGGCATGGGTAATCCTATCAATTATATATGAGCTTTAGCCAAGTTGGTGGATCCTTATGCAAGATACGCATTGACCTACCAGTCACCTAAACCCTATGAGCAGTATGAAGGATTCCATATACCAAAGGATTTCTTTCAATCTTTACCCACTCTTACATACAGGATTTAAAGGCGTCAAGCTTGGCAATCCTGGCAATGCAAATATATCTATTGCATGATTGCCAACATTCTCAACCTGCCCTACTTCCAGAATGACCCTGGATTCCATCCCAAGCATCTGGAAATACACAGATCCTCTTTATGTTGCACAAATTCCTAATAAGGTTATCACCCAACATTCAACAAAATCATCCCTTCCTCCCCCTATCTTGCTTTCCCACAGCACCACCTTGTCAAAGGTTTGACTTGTTGCATTTTTGAATCTGCCATTGCCCAGGAAACCTCGGATCATCTGCTGCCATCCATGGATGTTGAGCCTCAATTTTCCTGGCTAAAGCTTAACAACAGTACCAAGGGGAAGGCTGATCCCAACCTGTGGGTTCAGATTGGCCTTTGATTCAAAAAACCACAGCACTGAAACCTTATGGCCTGGATTCACCAACCAAGATTAAAGCTTGGTTCAGTAACACAAGAAATGATGGATTTCCTGATTGATCCATGACAAAAATGATGATCAGATCAAATCATCCCAATCCAGATGCAAAACTTACCACAACTTCCCTGTCAATCTGTCCCCTCCAACCACTCAAGTTCCAACACCAAAGCTCCATGCAAGATTGATGAGGCTTTGGAGGCCACTAAATCTAAAGGTAGAACTTTTTTCAGCCAGTGGTATGCCAAAGAGCCTTATCTATGGCTGGGGTTAAAGGTACCAAACAACAGTGACCCAGAACCCAAATGATAACCAAACCCATCCCAAACCCTGTAAACGTTTTTATAGTTTTCTAAGAAAGAGGACAGGAAGCCTTCCACACTTTAGACACTTTTTCTGATCAATAAACACATATAATTTGGATACTTCACCATATTAATGATATATTATGTTTGTACTGACAATTAAATACTGTTCTCTTCACTTGGAGAGCACTAACAATAACGGAACTCCCTCCATTACTAACTACCAAAAGGGGACCTATCTCCCCAGCTGGTTTCTATAACCTATATCCCAGTCCAAGTCTTGTATCATCCTAATCAGTTGGATGCCCCACATCAAGGTCATGTCCAAGATCTCCCTGGTAACAGATGGTACTGCTTCTATTTTGATAACCAGATTTCAAAAAATGGGATTTCTAACCAAATGCCATCATTTAATTTTATTTTTAAACCAAATTTGCACTTGCAATTTTTAACATTGTGGCATTGTATTGGAAGTGGTATTTTCAGAAACCCTGCTGTCAGAGCCAAAGTTGGTAACTAACAGACCTTCTCCCCCTGAAGCATATCCCAGAACATCCTCCTTACCCTATGACCCCCCACCTAAGATTACAGCAAGATTGGCTTCATTCAAATTGCTGCAATGGGATTAGCTGACCAAGGTATTTCCTACATTGGTGTCTGGCAACCTTGAATCAAAGCTGCTAACTATCTGGTAGAGACAGCAACTGTTGTGTATATGGCCTTCCAGGCCTGGCCTGCTATTATATCCGAAAGGCAGTTGGCCTCTGCTATGAATCATGCTCAAAACCATGCTTTTAAAGAACCATGGCAGCTCCAATCAGACCGCCCATTAGCAACCCAACCCAGAAACTCTATCTCACAGTACTTTTCATAACTGCTGGGATGGAGGAGTCAAAGCCTTATTGAGAAAATACTCAGGCAGTGCACCCATCACTAACGGCACAGGATAGCTTTAGAGAAGCTAAAGCTTTATGAGGAATAGATTTTTTATAATGTCATACCCCAGAAAAAGCTATCAGCAAGATAAAGCATCACCGCTAAAAGACCTTGATATGTGAACAGACAACATGATGAAGCAAATTCTGCACCAGAATTCCCAGGATCCAACCAGGTTTGGATGTATAACAATCTAGGGGGATGAGCTCATCAAGCATGCTGAATCATCAAACAAGAGCAGGATGGGTGTGCCAACCAAATGCTTCAACTGGTGCACCAATAGCTCCTTGGTCTTCCTTGATCAAATAAGCTCAGGTTGGGAAGAGAGGTTCCCACAGCCAACCCAGTGAAACTTGTTTAGAGATCTGGGTACCCTGCTTTAATCCCAGCCTCTGGAATGGACCAACCAAAGATCTGCTAGAATTCCAAGCAGCCCCAACCTCTGCTAGAACCATGGACATAAATGTACCCCTCTCTTTATTAAGATCCCAGTAAATCTTTAAAATGGGCTTTGCAGCCCAGGGTGAATCTTCTTTATTGCTTCTCAGTACCAGGTGCTTGTGGCAGTCAACTGCCAAGAGAAGAGGGATATTGCTTCTGGGGTGCACCCCCAGGGCTTTAACTCACCCAGAAGGATGAGGACCTGTATGCCCTGCTGTTGGCACTGGCAGCTTTTTGTCTGTATACCGCTTGGAGACCACCCCTGGTAGGAGGATTATCAGACCTGTGTACAGGATGTTGAATTCATTGCTTTATTCACAGCAAGACGCTGGTGGTGCCAGTGGAATTCTGACAATAATCTTTCCTCTTGTAAGGAGAAAACTCAACTGCAGCATCAAAGACCGGCCAAAGAATTGTACCTGTTCAGAATCCAGGAGATCCTGGCCATGGATGTGGGGCTGGGCTTTTAGACAGCTGATGAACCCTGTGCAATCACTCTGATAGCCAGCATGAGAGATCCACCTGATGTTTGTGGGTGGGAAACAAAATAAAGGCAAGGCCTATAAGCTCCAAAATGGTATCCAAGCTTACAGAGGTAAATACCATCATACTTTTGCTCTTACATAAAAGCCTGGAACTTGGTTTCATCTAGGCCAGATACCAACTGTAGAAGCATGGTACCTAGGTATCTAAGCTAGCTGTTCAGGTATAGATTGATGGTGCTATCATTTCAATATCACTATTTGCCAATCACTGTGAAAATTGGTGAGCAGGGCCAGTAGATACATTGTACAGTCAAGTGTTGATGTTGTTGGCCAGAAAACCCCTCACATCAACTATTGATGGAGTAGCTTCTGTATCTGGTTACAAGCCAGCTGTAACTTTCTGGGATAATGCCCCCAAAAAAATTCCACCATGCCAGAAGCAGTAAAAGCTGAATGACAATTTCTTGGGTGTCTTCCCCAAGAGGTCCCAGGCTTTGTTGGAGGTGGCAGATCATGTCAAAGGATACATGTACAAGCCCTCACAGAGACTGCACTGGAGATACAGAAGTCAACAGGGGCCCTCTGCACTGTCTATTTGAGCCATCAAATGTAAGAAAACTGGGTTTTAAAGGATGCCATCCAAGAGGTGAGATTCCAGTTCTCCATATACTCACTAGGTCACACAGAATGATACCGTATTGATGTTATATTTTAAAACATTGGCAATATAGTCTGAGCCAGGGATCCAAAGGACATGGTTTCTCTGCTCTTGGAATCAAATGGCTATTGTGGTGCTCCTTCTCCTAGGAGGTCACTCATATGTGTCCTGGTACAAAGCTAGGGGCTGGCTGAGTTAGTGTGACATCTTCAGGGGTACTTGCTCTATGGAAAGATCAAGAGTTAATTATCTTAACACTCAAAAAGGGACTCAACATGCCCCCAATCATCATTGGTGATTAATAACTAGAGGAGACGTATTTCACAGTAATGTATGGGCAATCAAAGCAGATCCATCATCTAGGAGGCCGTTTGCATGATAATTTTTAGTACAACAATTTCCCAGATATCAAGGTTATTTGCACTGCTTTACTCATTCCTCAACCAGGATATCTCCATGAGGGAACAGACTAAAGCTCTGCCTCTTCTGATACTCTTAACCAGCTCCAAAACTGTTATCACTAGGGAAGCTCTGTCACAAATGATATAATAGGGGCTGTGATAGACTTTATTAACATAAGGAAGATCTCTTAGAAACCTTCTGATCTGACACTGTGCTGGTATTTTTTGATCAGTTAATCTTTCATAAAGGACTTCTGAACGCTTCATGAGACATCTGGTTATTCCAAACCAACCAGACATGTAGCCATCAGGATTCAGATCAAGCGCTCAACAACCATCCTACCTGTGACCAAAAGATTTCCAAAAGACCCTGTCAACTTTCCAGACAGCCTCCTACTTATAGTGCCTTGTTCCCAACATTTACGCCTTCAGAATGGCTTTTTTCAAAAGCTTAAATTATTAGCACCCACTTTTTCTTTAAGCTTTTGACTCCCAACCAATCATATTAATCAGTAAACATGCCCTTAACTCAACCAATGATTGAAGCATTCAAAACTTCACCATTTCCGAAGTCATATTGTGATCTGACTAAGAAATCAATTTCTACTGCTCAAGCTACTTGAAGCGGTAACACTTTGTTTATCAAAGCACTAATTGTTGTCTGTTCCAGCACTAGTATTCCCTGAATTCACTTTAATCAATTAAAATAGTAGAATGCTACTTTAATTGTTCTGTTTGATCTTTTTTAGTGTTTTCCTTGGATCTTTAATCTCATAATAAAATCCTTGAAAAACATCCCACTAAAATGGCTTTATATCCTGAAATTTCTTCAACATTCCTCCTTGATTTAGCTACTGCAACAAACCAAAGGAAAAACACTTTATCTTTTTCTAACTCAGCAATAAAAATGGAGAAATGTTGGAGCACCTTCTCTAACACTTTCCCCCAGATGGTTCCAAATTCCTTCTCATAGCATAGCATCTTACATAGCTATCAAACAACTTAACAAGCTCTTACAGTTGACTTACATCTTGGCTTCTTTTTGGTATTCCCCATCATTAAAAACATCAGACTCAAGTAATAAGTCCTTACAATTGAGTCTATCTAGACTTGACCCCCATCAGTTTCCTACACTTTAGGCCATCAGAAGCAAGCACTCCTCCTACATTACAACTGTTTTTACTCACTCAAGTGGTTAGCTTGAGCTTTCAGGCGCAAAGGAACCAACTTCACTTCCCAGAATCCTCCAAGTTATCAAGTTCTGCAGCATTTTCTCTGGAAAGCTACCCTAATGATGTTTATGAGCTATCTATGTTTATCCTGCAATTTTAAGACTTCCTTAAAGCCACTTTGAAGTCAGAGAGAGAAACTTTACTGCTATCCTTGGCAAAGTTGCCCAACTGTATTCTCACCCCAGTTGGGTTCAGAATTTTAATGCCACCTCAGTAAATACATTCCAGAGTAACCAAAAATTCTCTATCCTTTCACACCACTGATAAATGGCCACCTTACTACCATCCCAAGGTATAGAATACTGCTTCCCATTCATCAAAGCTAGATATATCAATAAACCAACCAATATTCACCTTTCTTAGGCATTCAATCTTTATTTGGCCAATATCAATCCCTTGTCTGAAAAATAGCTCATCATCTATATCATCACACCACCCTCAGTCTCAAATCCAACTTTGCAACAATCTTCTCAAACTGATACAGCTTTTTATATCCGTGGGTTAGGCAAACAGCTATGAGAATGGCTACCATCAATGTGAGGTGGATTGATATATTGCAACTAAGGCAGGAGAAGCTACACTGCATCAAAACAAGCAATAATGTAGACCTAACAACAATCACAGAAATAAAGGTAAATATACTCACACATAAACCATTCTTCACACTGGACTCTGCCTCACATGTGTGTTCAAATAATGTGGACTGAAATGAGTACAGGAAGATCATGTAGCAATTGTTGCCCTGGGAGATAATGTATCCATGATGTATGTGAATACTCATCTGGAGGGCAGGATACTGTTTGCAAGCATGAAGAGCACTAGAAACAACAGAGAAATGACAATTGTTGTGACTTACCTTGATACAGGGAGTAAGGATAATAAGGGAAGTTGGCATGTGCTAGCATAATTGGGTCTCTCAGTGAAGACAATATTCCTGGATGACTTGAATGCATACAAAAACAACATGCAAGACACATATTGATGCAAAATGCGGCAGCGTACATCAACAGGTCTGATGAAGAAGTTTCTTGAAGATAATAGAGTGGTGTAGACAATTGAGAGTGCATACTTTGATCTGACTCATCTTAAAAAATGGGGTTACATTGAGGGATTTCCAGTATCTGGGGCAAGACTATATCACATTATGATGACAGCCAACATAGAAGAGGAGTTCACAGGATCACAGGTTCAGGTAGCCCATATCTCAGACCACTTCATTGTGTACATTGATTTGGACTCTGGTATCATCAGAATATTGAACCATAGTGTCATGAATAAAATTTTAATACTTGTATTGAAAACCTGGGAATCAACACCTGGGTCTCAGAAAAAGCCTTGTTATGACCAGGATAGACAGGATCCAGCCAGACTGCCAGTTGGGCCAAACCCTGGACCACCAGAAATATATTGCCCCAACCAGGAGGAACAGAAACCTGCTAACCTGCCAAGTGTCAAGACTGGAGGTTTGAAATCAACATTGGAAACCCCAAAAATTGAACCCTGACCCTCCAAAGGCTACTCAAATCATATAAAATGGACAGGAACCTGCCAACTTGTTAAGTTGCAGACCCAAGTTGTCTAATTACTCTGAGACCCACCAATCTCTTGAAGACAATTCCCCAAATGGATATCAGGTTGCTATTAACCCCGTGTCACCAAAGACCCAGACCTATTCTGAAGTTGTGGCTTGCCTAAAGGAGGTTACAACAAGGCATTCTGCCAGTCCTGCCAATGATCACCACCTAATTCCAGCCTCCAGTCCAGAATGGATAATACAATTTGACTGCTCAGGTGATGCAGTGAACAGTAGCAGTGGAACAAAGCATTACCACTTCTGTTCATCAGAGCAAGCACAACTAGGATCTGCTGCCTGCAAAACCAGAAGCCAAGGACTAAACCCTGTCAGTGAACTGTCCTCAGATCTGAAGTCTGCAAAAAGTGAAGAAGAAAAACCACCTGGTATAAGAACAAGGCGGTATGGGGATGACCCCATTGTCAATTTGATAATAAAGTTTTATTAACCTTTGGTTCAAACAATGCTTACCTTATCTAGTCTTAGTTATATTTTATCTGAACTCTGGCCAAGTAGACCATCAGGCAACCACCCCCTCCAGAGACCAACCTGCAGATCATCCTCAGGCACTATACTGTCCCCCTGGAGCCCCCTTTTGTGACGGAAATCATGAGATCATAAGAAGTTGTCTCCATGTGGTGGGGAATCACCCACCAAATCCACATAGAGTTAATGATTAACCACCAACGCAGCTTCAGATACCATTTTGTGAAATTTACAAATGAGATACTAGGGTTAAGTAAAATAATTAACCCCAACCAAAAAATTCCTAGATAAATGTCCTGCAAGAGAATCAGAGTGTCTTCAGCATAAAATTCAGGACATTAAAATAACACATGAGTTTCATCTTTGACAGGAGTAGGAACAGCTCCAAGATTGATAGGCATTGAATTGACATTTGGCGGCAACAACAACAAAGTACCAACAGCAAGCCCCCATCTTCCCGTAATAGTCTGTCTAAGGATTAAATTATAGGGGATGTAGTGTAACAATCAAACTACAGGATGCATTTTCAAAAGTAAAGTTAGACCAGGGAATATATGATTTTTATTGAGTAAATTTTGGGAGGACTCAATTCTTAAAAGTTGAAACAGTGAAAATTATTCAAAATATATCAAAATTGACTAAGCAATACTTCCTGGATCCTGGGCTCCAATTCCTTCCACACTGTCAAGTGAGTATCTAGTCCAGGTTGCAAAGAACCCTTGAGTGACAAACTTCTGATGACCATGCTGATTAACAAGTTCATATCTGGTGACCCTTAAATTATGTCTATATATCAACGTCAAAATACAGGGGGGAATCAGATTTGACCAGCAAACTGGAGCAGCTGTAACCCATTTTCAATCAACTGTTTGATTCAAATCTTTTACATCAGTCAGTTTTGTTAAAGGTTTTCTGGCTTTCTGAGCTTTTCTACTTGACCAAATAATCCCCAACATTATAGAACTTACCATGACTTTACCCCCTGCTTTATCCTGGGGCACAATACTACTATCCAGAAGATGGGACAAGGAGAAGTTTTTGTGAGCAGGGGGAAGTTTGATTGCGGCTAAGGTGAGTTTGGGGTGACCAATGGCAGTTGGGTTACAATTATAGAGCTCTTGGATAAGATTGGAGGAGTTAGAACATCATAGTGGGGGACCCATGAGTTTTCAGAATCAGGATAAACCTTCCATCACACCAAATATTCTAGACAGTGTTGATTCTTACAAGAAGCCAAAATGCAATTTAACTCATACTCAGGTTCTTCCTCCACAAGAATGGGTTGGGAAGAAGGGATCTCAGTACCCTTAAAGGGAGTAAGTAAGCATTTGTGGAAGGTGTGGAAAATTTTAAAAGCCAGGGTAAATCTAATTGGTATGCAGAGGGACCAATTTGACGTTCAACTTTAAAGGGTCCCACTTTCTTAGGGCCTAATTTGCGGCAAGGGACCTTCAGTTTCATATTGCAGGCATCCACCATGACCAGATCAGCTGGCTGGTAAGTTAGACTTTCCAGGCGCTTGCAATCTGCATATTCCTTGTAAGTTGTCACAGTGGTGGCAAGAGTAACCTGAAGTTCCTGATGAACCCACTTCAATGCAGCAGCTTGATCAGATGCAGCTTCTATGTTGCTAATCAAGCAAGGACCCATGTTAGATGGGGGATTGTAACCTACATTGGCATAGAATGGTGAAGCCTAATTTGATGTGTGAGGGGTGTTATTATATGTGAACTCTGCCATGGGTAGGTTAGCACACCAGTTGTCTTGTTGTACATTAGTGTAGCAGCGCAGGTAGACCTCCAAACTTTGGTTTACCCTCTCCATTTTTCCATCAGATTGGGGATGAAAAGCCATGGAACAATACAATTTGATACCCAAAATCCAGTAAAAGCTTCCCAGAACTGAGCAATGAATTGGGGCCAGCAATCACTCACAATCTTCATTGGGATGCCATGCAGGGATAAGATTCTATTCACAAACATCCTAGCTGTCTCAACCAAAGTAATTGTTGTTGAGCAAGGAACAAAGTGTGCCATTTTTTTGAAGCAATCAACCACCACCATTATTGCATTAAACCTGTCAGAATCTGGAAGCTCTCCAATGAAATCTACCAACGTCCAGGGCCCTGCAGCTGGTTGTAAAGGAACCAAAAAACCAGTGGTCCTGTTCCTGCTTGCCTTAGACCAAAAACATAAAAAACAATCACAAATGTAAGCTGCCACCTGCACCGTCAAGCCTTTCTATGAAAACTGTTTACAGATGAGCTCCACTTTTTTTCCTGGATGGCCTGCCGTAGGACAGGTGTGATAAGCCTCCATGATTTTGTTCCAAATAGTTCCCTCTGGAACCCACAAGAAACCTTGATTATATAGAATGGGTTCTATCTTATGATAACTCTATGGCTGGCCAACAGGATGTACACATGCTAATTCTAATAACCTATTGTAACCTTTGGACAGAGGCTGCAAAAACTTCACTTTGGAATATAAGTCTAAGTCTGCACCCTTGGTTAAGGACATGGTGGCAAGTGTAGCAGGCAGAATTAATACAAAAGAAACCACAGCCTCATCTGGAATCATAGTGTGTGTATTAAACTTGACATTCATACCAGCATCTGGAAGATAGGAAGGATTTCTGCTCAATACATCTGCCAAATGATTACTAGCTCCCTTGATAAACTTGTAGCAGAACTTGCACCTTATCAGATCACCGTGCCATCTGGATTGGCAACCCAAAAAAACCCTGGGTTGGTGATAGTACAGGAGAGCTTTATGGTTGATCCTTACTACAAACAGATGACACGCCAACATGAGATGATGATGCCAATGTTTTGAAGATTCCACAACTGCTAACAATTCCTTGTTGTAAATCATGTAATTGCGCTCCTGAGCCTCTGTCCTTTGGAAGAAATACCCTACAGGTCTCTCAACTCCATTGCCTGCAGTTTTTAGCAACACACCAGCCACAGCATATTTAGAGGCATTTATGGAAACCAAAAAAGGAAGCTCAGGATCCATATGTCTCAACACAGGTAAAGACAACAAAATAGCTTTGACTGCTGAAAACGTGTTTGCGCACTCAGGCGTCCAGACCAAAGTTGTCTTCCCGCTTGCTGAATACAAGGTGGCAGCCACTTCTGAAAAGTGAGGGGTAAATTTCTTTAAGAACATACAAGTACCCAAGAAACTAGAAAGTTGGGATATTGTCACAGGAAAAGCATACTTGCAAACTGCGGCTTCCTTGTCAGGGGCAATAGTGTGACCACCCTCAAAGATAATATTACCCAAAAAGGTAACCTTACATTTAAAGAATTCACACTTACTCATTTTGATGATCAAATTGGCCTGAATTATACGCTCTACAACTGCTGACAGATGGGCCTTATGCAACTCCTCATCCAGAGAGAATACCAAGATGATGTCCATGTACACAATGACAAATACACCTAGGAGATCTCCCAAAACTGAGTCAATAAACCACGGAAAGCAAGCTGGGGCATTTTTCAATCCAAAAGGCATAACATGGAACTGAAAGATACCTTTCTTTGTTCTTAATGCTGTCAACCACTCCATTCCTTCAGTGATCCTAATCTGATTGAATGCATTCAAGAGATCAAGTTTTGAGAATACCTTTGCCTTCTCAACACACCAAGAAACTTGTGCTTCAAGAGGTAAAAGGGTAGGTGTCAAGATTTTGTGGTCTTGAGGAAAGATCTTTATTATTCATTATAGTAGGGATGTTGATATAGATTGTAAGAGGACAATCTTTGCTACCAATTGGGTCTAGATGGGACTACGGCCTGGCGGTATCCCAAGTCTGTAGGAGAAAACACACAGGTCTGCAAGTAAACGGTGGTGCATTCTACTTGGATACTTCTGACTACTAGGTGTCAGCTAGTAGTGATACAACAATAGAGATCCTTTAATCTCTATCTTCAAGGATGAATATTCTGCTCAATCTCTAATCAGGAGAGCACCTTATATAGGGTGAATAAGCCCTCTTTCCAGATTATAATCTGACACTTCCAACTCTTACTAGTCAGTCTATCTATTCCCCAGACTGCTAGTTTCAGCCCCCAGAGTTAGGCACCCATGCCAGTCTGGCATGGGACTTCAATAAATTACCAGACCTCTGCTTATCTCCTCAGTGTATTGGCGTCATCTGGTTTATGATTTATGCATATGCAAGTTTGTTTACCCTGTCAACTGGGTTTTTGCATCATGCATTATTCTTTTTTAAATGACCTTCTATATTGGTCATAGAATTTGAGGTGTCTCCAAGCACAAATGTTTGGCAGGAACCATCTTGCATTATTATCCTTGGGTATTTCATCTTATTGGCTGTGGAACGTTCTGTGCTTGTGGTTGGGAATCATCAAGCTTATCCAATCAGGTTTGATCCAATGGGAGGGCCAGTATCAGATCAGGATCAATCTTTGGAGTAATATTCAATGTGCTGATTAGCCAAAGCCAGGAGCAGGATCAGCTGATGCTTCTTTAAACTGGCTAGTTGTATGGCAATTAGCCGTCTAACCAATCAGCCAGGGGAATAATGGTCAAGTCTACCATATTATTCTGGAGTCCTGACATTTCCCCTGGCTAGACTGGACCATATATTTTTCCCTGGCTCAGAGATCTTATGAATATGGATAATACATCAAACTATACAGGATATACTAACAAGACAGATTCCTGTCAGTATATTGCCAACATGTGGGAAAGACAATCAAATAATCTCTTGTCCTAAACAGACAAGGCGCAACGTGCATTGATCTGCAGCACTTGTGATGGGGATAATGAGTCAATTTTTATTGGTTTGGATGGTTTGACTTGTGTGGAGGAGCAGCAGGGAAGCACCCTGCTGGAGGCTTCAATATCAGACACATCTAAGCGCAAACTGTCCATTGTGCCCCAAGAAATGCAACCAATTTCAGGGAAGTGTCCCAGTAATAAACCGGCAGAATTTCACCAAAAGAAACCAGTGAAAGTTCCAACGCAGGAGACTATTAGTGAGCAAGTATTCAATATGTCTCCATCACCAGTAGTGGGAAACTCAGGGGTGACACTTAGTAGTTGACCTAGAAGACTGGCGTCTGCTGACCTATTTGGTAATACCCAAGAGCCCTTATATCACCAGCATTAAATTGGTGAAGCTTTGTTTTCCTTCTTGGGTTTGTTTGTTGGGGAGGATATTATCCCTCAGTTCTTATCTCTTTCCATGCAGGATTGTCCCAGTCATGACTTGAAAAAGAGGGTTATGCTGTATTCTGTTGGCTTCTGTTTAGTCTCTGAGCAAGAGAGGATTGAAGAGCTCAATCAAGGTTTAGCAAGCATTGTCTTGGACCCAGCAGTGGTTTTCTCAGTAGATAGGTATATCTCTGGATTTGTACTAGAGTTTGCCATGCAAGCAATTTCAAGCTGGTTCTTGCTTTTGAACCCTTATCATGAGCTCTACTCATTGTTGGGAATAACTAACTTGGATGCGTAAGATAGTTGTATAAGTAGGGCAACTTGTTGGGCCTGGGAAGTACTTCATTGCGGAGATAGACAACAGGCAATTTGTGGAATGATCTTGT
Organism: Entomophthora muscae; assembly: GCA_014839935.2. NCBI lineage: Eukaryota > Fungi > Entomophthoromycota > Entomophthoromycetes > Entomophthorales > Entomophthoraceae > Entomophthora > Entomophthora muscae. Next base: position 270,486 of record QTSX02000092.1, read on the forward strand.
GCAGAGACCTTCTTCTTACGCCAGATCTGTGTTTGCCTATGGGTACTTTTGACAACATGGCGGCTCATTGGGAGAAGCTTTGTAACAAAATAGGAGGTATTCAAGCTCTGCTTCCTCAAGAGTACTGCTATATTTCCAACTTCATGGTTGACTGTGTGGTCCTGGCTTGCATGTATCCTCTTGATTATGGGCTCTGGCAGGTTGATTTCAACTATTTAATGATTTCTCTTCCTTTTGTTAAATTCTCACAGCAACCAATTGCTGTTTGCCACTTATATCTTCAGGTGGTCACCTTCCTCTTTGCAAAGGGTCTTCAGTTCCCATTTGTATCCCTCTGTAACCAACAGAAATCTGGCCATCAGCCCATGGTTAATCCTGAGAGCCAACAAGGGAGTGACTCAAGTAGCAGTGAACAGGAAGGGAGTGATCCAGATTATCAGGAGGGTGACCCTTGACAGAAATAAACTTACTGTTTTAAAATCCATTTTTTTCTTTTTCTTTTTCTTTTTCAGCTATAAATTGTAAAGTTTAATTGGTGCCAATACTAGGCAAAGAAAAGAAAGGTTTAAGGAATCTGGCATTTACTTGATTTATGAGTTATCCATCTTCCAGATTCCTAATTGTGGTTATGTGTCCTGTGAGGTTTTTTTGATAACCTCAAAAGGACCCTTCCATAAGCTATCCAACTTTTGGGATCAACCCACAACTTTGTTGTGGTATGAAACCTGGCTTCCCACTTTGAATTCCATCAAAGGACGGTGCTTTTTGTTATCAGCTATCTGGCCCTTTGTTCTGGACAGGGAGGTTTCTGTGAAAGTGTTGGCTTGAAGCTTGATCAGTGTTTTGGCTAACTTAGTCAGGTATTGCTGATAAGTCATGTCTTTAGGATTGCCCATGGCCAAGTACAGGATTGGCAGAATGGCAGGGTGGCAGGGTGGCAACCATACACCAACTGGAAGGGCAAAAACCTGGTAGCTCTGTGGATTGATATTTTGTAGGCAAAGACCACAGCGGGCAGGAACAGGTACCATTCTGAGGTATGAGTATCTGCCGATTTCCTTAGGATGGATACTAATGTGACATTCACTCAGTCCACCATACCATTTGACTCAGGGTGATATGGAGTGAAGAGGACTCCCCTCACACCCATGAGCTCTTTCAGCTTGGGAATAAAATTGGCGGTAAAATTAGTGCCAATGTCTGTGAGGATGAGCTGGGGACATCCATGCTGATGGATGATACACTCTAAGATGAAGGTGGCTGTGAACTTGGCACTTACTCTCTGAAGTGGCTTGGCTTTGACCCACTTGGTTAAGTGGTCAATGGCCACTATAATATATCAGAGGCGCTCTACGCACATTGGAAGTAGACTTACAACGTCTATGCTCACAGTGTGCCAAGCAAATTTTGGTTCTACTTTTTTGTACTGATGGCAACCCATTAATGGTTTCTCATTCTGGCACTCAGAATGGCAAGTAAGGGTCTCTTTGACGTCAAACAGCAGAGACTCCCAATAGTAGTGGAGTTGCAGCTGGGCAACAATCTTCTGGAATCCTCTGTGGCCCACTTCCTTGTGGGCAGTGAGTATGATTTCGGGCCTTTCTGACAGACAAGGGAATAAGTACTTTTTACCTTTGTGATATTTGTAGAGTTTGTTACTCTCTACTAGACAGTCCTTTCTCAGCTCCCTCAGGATGGCCTGGACTTCCTCTGACTCATTGCCAAAGGTGGCCTTTACCTTTTTATCATACATGTTGTCTGCTTGGGATGATACCAATGCTACAGTGGGCAGTCAAGACAGGCAGTTGGCATTCTGGTGGCTAGCTCCAGGGCGGTGAACTATCTTGTAGTCAAAGGCTTGGAGTTTCAGTGCCCATCTGGTAAGGCGTCATTTGGGCTCTCTGAGATTCTGAAGCCAACTGAGGCTGGCATGGTTGGTTACCATGGTGAAATGTATGCCATGCAGGTATACCCTAAACTGCTTATAGGCATATATCACAGCAAGACATTCTCTTTCTGTGATAGTGTAGTTTTGCTCATGGACATTAATGGACCTGCTGGCGTAGGCTACAGGATGCTCAGCTTCTTGATTCTTGTGCTGGAATAGCACTGCCTTCAGTGCTGACAACAATGTGTTGGTGTGGACAATAAAGGGCTTGTTGAAGTCCAGATACATCAGAACAGGGCTGAATGAAATACTGGTTCTAAGAGAATCAAAGGCAGTCTGACACGCTGTTGTCCATTCAAAAGTTGTTCCATTCTTAAGGAGGTTGAACAGTGGCTTGCCAGTGCAGAAGAAGTTTGGAATAAATTGTTGGTAGTAGCCAACCATTCCTAGGAAGACTTGTATATCTCTTTTGCTCTCTGGTTGCTTCATATCTGTGATGGCTTCAACTTTTGCAGGTTGAGGGCAAAGTCCAGTTGTATTCACAACAAATCCAAGGTACTCAAGCTGATCTTTAAAAAAATGGCACTTTTGAGGCTTTATCTTCAGATTGGCATTAGCCAGTCTTTTGAATACGGCTTTCAGGTGATCCAGATGTTCATTGAAGGTCCTGGAAAATACGTTAATATCATCTAAATGTACCAGAACGCAGGACAGCTTGAGGTCTCCAAGAATCAAATTCATAGCTAGTTGGAATGTGGCTGGGGCGTTACACAGACCCTGGGGCATATGTGTTGGCTGGAACAACCCTTGAGAGGTTATTATTGCGCACTTCTTCTGTTCTTCAGGCGGTAGCTCAATTTGCCAATAACCATAAATTAGATCCATGGCAGAGAAATACTTGGCTCCGCCTAGTTGGTCAAGGGCATCATCAATCTGTGAGAGAGGGTACAAATCCCTCTTGGTTATCAGGTTGAGCCAACAGTAATCAATCACAACCCTATTGCTACTGTCTTTCTTCTTAACTATGAGCATAGGAGATGCCCAAGGGCTCTTAGATGGCACAAGCATACCTCTATCCAAGAGCTCCTTTATCTCCTTGCTCACTACCTCTTTTCTGGCTTTGGGCCTTCTGATAGGATGGAGGCAAATAGGTTTTTGGTCACTGGTGTTGATATGATGGGTGACATCAGTGGCGCATCCTAAATCAAAGTCATCTTCTGCAAAAACGCAGCAATACTTTTTGAAAAGTGCACTGGCCTTCTTGCGTTCTTCATCTCTCAAGGACAATAGGTCAGCAAAAGGAGTGGTTGCATAAGCAGAGGCTTCTACTTGATCTGGCAGTCTCATGTCAGAGAAGTTGCCCATACAATGTAATGCCTCTATCTCTATGACCGGGAGAAGGTGAACAAAGGCAACTACCTGGTGATTCTTGGTCTTTAGGTCAAATTCCTGTAGGTTAGTCAATAGAACATGAATTTCCTGTTGCCCAGGAATGATGATTCCAGGGGCAACACATGGTTTGAAACGGGAGCAGCACCAAGGCTGATGGATTTCTCTGTAGAGTCCTTCAGGTATATATAGGGTCAAACCAGAGTTGATGACCATCTGGGTGCCGCTCTTTAGTGTGAAGGTTGACCTTGATTGAAGGGGAATGCCTTTGTGTTCCTTTATCTGTATAGGCAACCACTTGCCCTTCTTTCCTTTGATTTTGTAAAGTGTTGCTACTACACTTCCTTGTAAGCCAGGTGAATGCTCTTGGTCTCCTTTGGTGACATCTTCTCCTTGGAGTAGTACAACAGAATTGTCTGACTGAGAAGGGTCAGGGTGTCCACTTCCATGTCCAGCTTAACCCCATACTTGTGGAGGAATGCTGTCCCAATAAGTATATCATAGTTTTGACTGGGTAGAATGACAGCTGGCAAAGAGACCGCAATCAAGCCAAACCTCATTGGCAAAAAGCTATACGCTCTGACTGAAGTGGCGGTGTGAATCCTGGAGGTACCATAGACTTTGGAATGGGCCACGCTGGAGATAAACCCAGCCTTTTCACCAGGCAGGTTGAGATAATGTTAATTGGGGCCCTGCTATCTATAATGGCCCATACTTTTACCTTGTTTACGGAGATATTAGCATAAGTACATTCTGTATAAGATTTGGATTGGAGGTTTAATAAGTGGATTCCCAGAGGTCCTGGGGTATCAAAGTATTTGCGGAGACTTTGGCCAATCTCAGGAAAGTTGGCTTCTATAATTTCCAGTGGCATGGAGAACTGTACACCTTTCAGTGGCGGCAGGTTGCTGGACAAATTTGGGTTAGAACCAGTACTTACCTCCTGAACTTGAGCAGTGTAGGGCTTGGAGACAGTCTCTATTGTGTTTGTGTCAATTTTTCTGGGACAGCCTCTCCCTTGGGTGGGGATCACATACAGGTTGTCTGCTACTAGCTTATGGATAGAGTCCTCCCTAAAGTCTTTCTCTGATAAGAATAATTCAGGAATGGGCTGGCTAATGGCCATGAATGTGCCCAGGGTTGTTGCCTGGGGAGGTGTTGTCTCCATGCTGGTAGGCAATGGGTCAGTTTCACTGACCTCAGGGCGCTGACTGGCTGATTCTCAATTAGGGTCCTTTGGAATGGGAAGGGGATTAGCGGACCAGTACATTCCATTACTGGCCCGCCTTCTATTTTCCCTGTTTGGCAGGCTTTGCTACTGTGACCACATTGACAGAAGGAGGATTGGGCTTCCCCCCTCAACATTCTGCTACAAAGTGGCCTTGTTTTCCACACTTATTGCAGTTATCAGAATTACAATAGGATTTATTTTCTCCTTTGGACTTATCTGCATCTGGTGTGGAATCAGTAGGCTTAGGAGTTTGGGATTGCTCTTTAAAGATGTTAAAACTTTTACCTGAATGTCCCTTGTTTGGGGTCTTGAAATGCAAACCAAGTCTGCTGAGATAGCTAGTAATCTTCTGTGTGTCATTGACTGGTTGAGAACTGGAAACATCACGTTGGCAAGCTCACAATAGGGTTGTAAAGCTCTGCTCATGATGATGCAGCAGTCAAGATTGGAAAGTACCCCAGCTCCAAGGAGAGTCTGTGCCTCATGGTAGAATCAATTGGCAAAGTTGGAGACAGTCTCGTATTTCTTGAAGGAGATATTGCTAAACTCTGCCTTTCTGGCCTAGAGTTTAGTCTTGCTGCCAACTTCATTGATGACCGCCTGTTTGGCGTCTGCATATGTCCACTCTTACTGTGGTAGACGTGGCATGATAACGTCTACACTGGCGGGATCCAGGACATTAATGAGAGTGGTGGCCTTCATGTGATCTGATGACCCTCTCATGGACATCTCAAATAGCCGTATGAACATTCTAATATTTCCATTACAATCAAATTTAGGTAAGTTAAATGGTTTGAAATTATGTTTGTGTAACAAATTCTCTTCTATAGAAGTGGCCATTGGTCTTCTGGCGGGAATAGAAAGAAGCCTGGTGGAGGTCATTGGTGTGAGAGGAGGCAGTGCCACAACTCTCATGGGCACATTACGTGTGTACTGAGAGCTGTTACTCTCGCAATTGGAACCTACTTCATGGAAGTAATCAGGAGAGGAATTCTTCTGCCTTTCCAAAGAAGAGGCAGGGTGGGGTGACAGGCCTTGGCCAGAGCTGCTACTGCCTGCTTTTCTAGCCTGAGTCTCAAGCTTGCTTAGTCTTGTAGAAAACTTAAGTTCCATCTCCTTCCTAGCTGCACGTTCTTGTACCAGCTTTTCCAGTAGGTTGCTGTGGTTTTCCTCCAGCATAAGAACTGTAGAGGTGAGCATGCCATGACGTTGCTTGTCCTTCATGCAACCTTCCTCCAGGTGGGCAATTTTTTGTGTGCAAACTCAAGATCCTTGTAAAGCAAGCTGGTAAGCTCTTGTACGCTTTTGATGATCTCCCAAAGATTGTTTTTGTTATCCACATAGGCGTTGTGGTACAGGCAACAGTTGTGGGAGTCAGAGGAAAGTTCCTGAGCAGCAATGCCCAGTGGTGTAGTTAACTTCCCATTTCTCAGGCCATCAAGCTTACTTGCCAGCTTGTTAATGTAAGCCACTAACTTGTTATACCAGTTGGTACTTCTATTGCCTGTGTTGTCCAGCATACGGCAAAGAGATTCTTTATCAAGAGACTCTTTACTCTGATTTGGGTGCTGGGCCAACTTATCAACCCTACAGGTAAGGCTAATGCAGTGAGTTGTCACATTGGTAGTCCACTGTGGAGTTATGCCATTGCTCTCAAAGCAATTGGCAACAATATGTCCAACCTGAGAGTTGAATTGCTGCACAATCTCATCCACCCTGAAGTGGGCATGATTAGTGGTATCAAACAGATTTCTCAGGATACTCTGCAATGAATCAAAGCTGGTATTCAGCTTATTGATTGTAGCCAAGTGGGCTTCCTACAATTCATTGCGGCTAGCCCCCAGCTCAGTAAGTTCCAAACTTTGTCTTGCAATAAGTTGCTGCAAGTTCTTAATGCTCAGATGAACAAAGTAAGAGAGGAAGTCTTTGAATCACTCCTTCTCCTTGTTCAACAGCTGGCTGATCTGCATGCTGTTAGCTTCCTGTTACTGGCAATATGCAGTCCAAAGGTTGGCAGCATTAAGTTTGTAGCTGAACAGAGTGAACTCTGTCTCCTGTTGGGCCCCTTCATGTTGTTAATCATGCAGGAGTGTGTCTAGCATAGCTCAGACCTCTTCTAAGGAATACTGGCAAGGTTGGTGAGGTCCTGGAACATTGGCAAGGTCCAAGTGGAGGCAGTTGTCTTGGAGCTCAACGGCTTGATGTGGCGTAATAGCCAAGCAGAGACTAGTGTCTCTTTTGATGTCACTAGTTTCCATGCATCCCCCCATACTTATCAATAAAGCTGGGGCAAGAAAGGGGTAAGGCAGCGCCTTGACTTGACACCAATGGCAGCTTGTTTTTGTAGTGAGCACCACTATCAAGATTTTGTGGTCTTGAGGAAAGATATTTATTATTAATTATAGTAGAAATGTTGATATAGATTGTAGGAAGACAATCTTTGCTACCAATTGGGTCTAGATGGGACTACAGCCTGGCGGTATCCCAAGTCTGTAGGAGAAAACACACGGGTCTGCAAGTAAACGGCGGCACATTCTACTTGGATACTTCTGACTACTAGGTGTCAGCTAGTAGTGATACAACAATAGAGATCCTTTAATCTCTATCTTCAAGGATGAATATTCTGCTCAATCTCTAATCAGGAGAGCACTTTATATAGGGTGAATAAGCCCTCTTTCCAGATTATAATCTGACACTTTCAACTCTTACTAGTCAGTCTATCTATTCTCCAGACTGCTAGTTTCAGCCCCCAGAGTTAGGCAGCCATTCCAGTCTGGCATGGGACTTCAATAGATTACCAGACCTCAGCTTATCTCCTCAGTGTATTGGCGTCATCTGGTTTATGATTTATGCATATGCAAGTTTGTTTACCCTGTCAACTGGGTTTTTGCATCATGCATTATTCTTTTTTAAATGACCTTCTATATTGGTCATAGAATTTGAGGTGTCTCCAAGCACAAATGTTTGGCAGGAACCATCTTGCATTATTATCCTTGGGTATTTCATCTTATTGGCTGTGGAACGTTCTGTGCTTGTGGTTGGGAATCATCAAGCTTATCCAATCAGGTTTGATCCAATGGGAGGGCCAGTATCAGATCAGGATCAATCTTTGGAGTAATATTCAATGTGCTGATTAGCCAAAGCCAGGAGCAGGATCAGCTGATGCTTCTTTAAACTGGATAGTTGTATGGCAATTAGCCGTCTAACCAATCAGCCAGGGGAATAATGGTCAAGTCTACCATACTATTCCGGAGTCCTGACAGTAGGGGCTGGGTATTGTGATGCTGTTCAAATTTCCATATTCAACATTAGGTCTAAGAGACCCATTGAATTTTTAGAAAAACAACAATGGAGAGCAAATTGATGAAGCCTTATTGAAGATGTATCCCTTGGCTAACATGTCATGAGTCCACTCTTCCAAGCATGCATCCTCCTTTAAGGTCAAAGGGTAAACGGGAGATGCAATACAAATCAGATCAACAGTAACCTTAAAGTCAAAGTCAAATTGAGTGTGCTCAGGAAGGACCTCACCCTGTTGTAACTTCAGCTATCAGGTGATTGATAGCTACTAACACTTAACTCAAATACAACCTTATGTGTTACTAAAGATTAAGCTAAGATAAATCCTTCATCCTAATGCTTATAATAAGTATAATTTTATGTAATTCAATCTTTATTTAATCAATCAAGGAGAGAGCTATATAGTGAGAGAAGTAATTGATGAGAGTCACAGAACGCCAGGATCCTCTAGTTACAGCCCAGTTTCCTCTATTACTTATCCCAATATTAAACTAATGATCAGATGATCATCAGTTAATATGAACTCAGAATACAACCCAGTTGCTTGCTTGGACTAGTTATCATCCAAAGCTATAGTAACATTGTCCTTTAGTTCACCAGGCTTAATGGATCAATGTGTGAGTATAGTGACGGCTAGTTTACAACCAATCACTTCACGACATTTCCCCCCACTAAACTAGATGTTACTGTAAAAGTCTTTTAACTTCCTTCAGTATGGTAAGCCGCCCAAAAAGGAACAGAAAACCAGTTTTACGCTACACCAATGTTCCAAAAAAGAGAATCAACAAAACCCAAAGGGGAATATCCAAAATTCTGGTTGGAAACATACATGTTTACTCACCTGTTCTAGCCTCAGAAGAGGCTTAATTCACCAAGATTCTAGGCGGCAAAATAGATGCAGCTTTCTATAGTTTGTCCAGTATGGTCTCTTATAAACTGAGTACACCCTCAGTTAAGTTGGTAGTGCAAGACTCCAATATGCCTACATCTAGCCAAATTTCCACAATTGCAAAGAAGAGGAGCCGTAATAACAAGAGTAAAGCTGCTATAACTACTCCTACTGATAAGACCAATGAACTTGTACCAAGCTTAACCAATCTTCTCCAAAATTTGAACAAAGATGAGGTGAGCTCTACTTCTGTGGTGGTCCAAGAAGATATTCAAGGTTCCTACATTGAAATGGTTGCCTTTCTTTGTTGGGAGAGGATTCCCATTCTACAATTCTGCGGCCCAGTAGTTATGTGGTCCACCCTTATGCTAGCTCTGGAAAATCCTTACATGATCTCCACAAAAAGGCTTGAAGTAGGAAATAACATTCATTGGCAAATCTATAGGATGAAAATGATAAGGTATGTACAATTGTGCCTACAGTACTTCTCCTTCAATGGGGTATACTTGACAGACAATCAGATCTCTCGTGCTCTCAAACTTCTTAAGCTGGTTTTTGCAGTGTGGTCTTATCCTCAACCTGCTGTTGTCCTGGTGCCCTTGTGGCATGGTTCAAATAGTCACAAATACCAATTACAACAAGCTATGGGTACTACCCTAGAACTCCTTAGTTATAGTTGCGCAGGAAGTAGACAGTCCATGGTGTTGGTAGGAAACTTGGTGCTCAGCAGCTCCAAGGTTGTTTATCACCAGAGGCTGCACCACATGCCTGAATATATTGAGTGGCTTTTAGGAGTCATGTACTTGGTAGGAGGCAAAACACCTGAGGAATATTCCCAGCAAGAAAGTCTTCTCTGAGAATGCATCTTGCTTGTGTGAGAGAGAGGGGCTAAACTAACTAAGTTTGGCTCCCATCCCGGTGCAACAAACCACCAGGATGTCATCCAGTGCGCAACTGGGATGGCCGCTTGGAGAGGGGACCACAGGGAGGACACTGGGGACAACTGGGGGAAGTAGGTGTTCAAACCCATTAGAATCAGGCCGGTGAGCAACCAGGGAGTGCAAGTAGGAGCGGGAGAGGCCACCTTGGAGGACCCAGGGGTTACCACATCCTTCTGAACCATGGAGGGGAGAGGAGGTGTGGGGGCACTATCTCTTCAGAACTAGGCAAAGCAAGCTCCACAACGTCCAGGTCAAGATTGTCACATGTCAGGCTCTTAACCACAGCCTCTCTGGAAAAGAGAAGACTTCTGGGGAGGTCCCAGAGACTGGCAGGGTTGCTACCTACCAGACGGGCCGATGAGGATATTTTCCCGCACAGGTCAGGGGAGGTGGACCACAGAAGCAAGAGAAACGGAGCCAGGGAAAAGACAACAAATTTAAGAGCCGGCAGTATCATAGAAGGAACCAGCACAAAATTTGGGATAGGATGGTATAGTTTCTGGAGAAAACGGAGAGAAAATGGCAAGACTAGGGTAGTCTTTGCCAAATCCTTGGGAAAACAGCAGAACAGGTTTGGGTAGCCTTGCTGTTGTCTTGGGGCCCTTGGATTATAACTGCAAGCAAGATTGGGTTCAAAAACAATGATTTTTAAAGGAAAATTTGAGATAATAATAGAAATTATAGGAAAATTCAATTGAAATTTTGAGCTTCAAACTTTGATTTTGAAGGCAAGAGCAAAAGAGACGACGACTAAGTGAAAGAACACTTGTACAAGGAGCCAGAAGAGAAGCCGGGTTTGAAACCAGCTGGCTAAAGGTAAGCTTAGGGCAGGGGCTACACTCTAATATTTTGAGCTTTAGGGACGCAACTGGTTCCAGGCAACTCAAAATTAAGAAAATTAAGGTGCAGGTGACTCCAAACTTTAATGTAAGTGGAAAATAGATAAGCAGAGGACTGAAAGTCCACTTGCTTGGTTAAAAGGAATGGATTGCAAAAAACTGGTCACATGACAGTTGGGGGTGAGCCTGATTGACTAGGTACAAAACTTTGCTGGATGGGCTCAGGGGGACTGGAGAGTTTTACTCCAATTTCCAAAATCAAATCTGATTGGCTGGAAAAGATGCCAGGCATTTGGGGGTCAACTGGGTTATCAAGCGTCAATATGGCAACACCTGATTGGGTGGCTCTGATAGTTTTTAAAAACGGACATCACCAGGCTAATAGGTAGTCCAAATTAACCAGGGTTTCTTCCCAGGAAGGAGCAACCAAAGGCAGGGATTCCACAGGATAAGCCAGCACAAACCTCTCATCAACCGTGTGAGCTAAATCATTCAACAAATGGAGGGGTTTGGCGGGCGTTTTGGGACCTTTCTTGGTACAATGGGGAAAGCTTGAGTGGTCCAAACCCAGAGGTGGCAGTGAATTTACAGCTTGGGCTTGCCTTTCCTTATTCCATTGGTGTGAACCGTGTCAATTTCCTTCCCGTAGATGATTCTCCTTTTCTTCCATTTGCATTCCATTGGCTACCTACTGTCTGGGTAATCTACGCAGCCATTGCCAAAGTCCTCATCCAGTTGCATCTGGGTTTAGAGGCAATAGTATCTCAATAAAGCACCAATTGCCTAAACCACACTAATCCTTCTTACTGTAAGCTTTATCTCTTCTTGATGCAAAAAGAATAGCAACTCATGGACTATTTTCATTAGGTTTTTCTTTTTCCAAATTTTTATCCATAAAGGGGTTTATGCTTGATCACTTGAAGCCTTGCGCATGTACTACACATGGACTTGAGTGATAGTTGGCCAGTTTCCAGATCCTTGAGAGTGAAGCTATCTACTCTCACTTTCTGGACTACCTTGACTGGACCTTGCCATAGTGAGGCAAGTTTACTTTTGTGATTGTACCCTCAATTGCTGTAGAAGTATACCAAACTTCCTATTTTGTATTCAGGGAGGGCTGGCCAATTTTTACTGCACAATCCATATCTTTCTTATTTGTTGCTAAATTGGTAGAGTACATCTCAGACTGTAACTTGCTTAACGTCTGTGCTAGTCTCCTCAAATAAGCGTCAAGGGTGAGGGTTCATTGGTTTTAATTAAGCTGTAGAGATGTGGCGGGAGGCTTGGTTGTTGACCATAAAGAAGCTGGAAGGGGATTTTTCCTGGAGCCCTGTAGAATCCTATGTTGTACACAAAGGTAGCTGCCAGAAGATATGTATCCCATTCTCTTTGTGCTGATGACTAAGCTTCCTTAAGATCTGTACAAGACTTCCATTTGTTCTCTCTACCATTCCATTTGTTTGAGGATGATATGGTGTAGACAGAGCACCACGGATAACCATAAGTTTGTTCAGTCTGGGTATCATATATCCCATGAAATTAGTCCCATTATCTGTTAGCAATGTCTGGGGGCAGCCATGTTTGTAGAGTATGTTCTCTAGAATGAACTTGGCTGTTGTAAGCGCCAACTGGTTAGGAATTTCTTTTGTTTCTACCCATTTTGTAAGCTGATCCACTGCTACAATTATGAACTTGTTCTTGCTAGCAGTCAGTGGAAGGGGACCTAATACATCTATAGCAATGGTATGGAACGCAAAGCCAGGTCAGATTAATTGGTGTTGGTAGCGCAAGACCTTTGGTTACTCTATTGCACAGTCATGGCAAGCGGCCAGGGTTTCTGCTACATCTGAGTGCATATCTTCCCAGTAGCAGTGCTGCTGTAGGAGGTTAAGGGTCTTATGGATACCACCATGGCCCACAGTACAATGTGCTGATACTATTGCATCTGTACGTAAGGATGGACAAATTTATGGTAGCCACTTCCCTTTATACAACTTAAAAAGCTGATTATCCTTTGCACAGGTGTCCACCACAAGTGATTTTGGAATTTTCTGAATCTTGAGCGGCTCCTCCCCCCACATAGAAGGTTTCAGCATCAGCTTGTCATAGAGTTTGTCTGCTGCTGAGGAAACCAAGGCTATGGTAGGAAGACATGAAAGACAATCTGTGTTCTGATGCATGACTCCAGTGTGATGGATTATCTTGTAGTCGTAAGCTTGTAGCTTAATAACCCATTGTGCCAGTTGTCCTTCAGGATCCTTCAGGCTTTTCAAATGTTTAAGTGAGGCATGATCAGTTACCACCGTAAAGTGTACTCTGTGGAGGTACACTCTAAATTGTTGACAGGCATAAATGACTGCTAGGCATTCCCTCTCAGTGACTGTATAATTCCTTTTGTGACTATTGAGTGTACGGGAACAATACCCTACAGGATGGTCTTGGTCATCATCGTCCAGCTGAGAAAGAACTGAGCCAATTTCTGTCAAACTGGCGTCTGTGTGTACAATGAAAGGACGCTCAAAGTTAGGATAGGAGAGTACTGGCTCTGTCACTAGAGTGGCCTTCAAATCCTCAAAGGCTTTCTGGCATCCTTCTGTTCATGAGAACTCAACATTGTTTTCAACAAGTGGAATAGTGGTCCTCCTAGACCTGCAAAGGTTGGTATAAAACGTCTGTAGTAACCAATCATTCCTAAAAACACCTGAACATCTCTCTTGTTGGAAGTTGTTTGCATGTGTATGATAGCTTTGACCTTAGCAGGGACAGGTTTTAAGCCATCTTTGCTGATGATATAACCAAGGAATTCCAGATGTTCCTTAAAGAAGTTACACTTCCTTGGTTTTAGCTTAAGATTGGCAGCAATAAGACGTTGAAACACAGCCTCCAAATGGTTCAAGTGTTGACCAAAAGTTTGTGAAAAGACGTTAATGTTGTCAAGGTAAACCAGAACACAAGTTAACTTAAGGTCTCCCATCATGGAGTCCATGGCTTGTTGGAAAGTTGCAGGATCATTTGCAAGTCTCTGTGGCATCCTCATAGGCTGAAAAAGCCCTTGTCCTGTAATGATGGCACACTTTTCCTGGTCCGCTGCTGGAAGGTCAATCTGCCAGTAACCACTGATCAGATCCATTGTGCTAAAGTACTTTGTGCCACCCAGTTTGTCCAATGTGTCATCAATGTAGGGCAACAGATAAGAATCCTTTTTTGTGACAGAGTTCAATTTGCGGTAGTCCATTACTACGCAATTAGATCTGTCCTTTTTCTTTACAGTTAACAGTGATGAAGAGCAAGGACTCTTGCTTGGTACCAGAAGGCCAGATGCAAGTAGCTTCTGTAGCTCTTTGTTGACAATGGCTTGGTTGGCCAAGCTACGTCTTATTGGCCTAAGTGTATAGGGGCAGTACCTTGTGTATCCAATACATGTTCAACCCCAAGAGCTTTCCCTAGGTCTTGGTCATTTTCTGCAAAGATTTCCTTAAATTTCTCAAAGAGCCAAATAGCTTTGTCCTTCTGGTCTTCTGTTAGTTCATTTAAAGAATTGTGCGGGATAAGCAACAGAACACTTGGTTGGTTGCAGGGTAACGCAAATTTCTGAACTCACTAAAAGGAGCTATATCCATATGGCTAGAGTTTTCCTCCAACTTTATGTAGCCCAGCAGTTGATGTTTCTTTACCTTCAGTTATTTATCAGAAAGGTTCCCTTAAAGTACCAGAATCTCTTCCAATGATGGCATGACAATCCCAGGTAGGATCCAAGGTTCCAACTGCAAACCATTGTGGAGTCCCAATACTTCATCACACATTCCTTTAGGGAAACTGAGGCTTAGACCTATATTATGTATAACTTGAGAACCATTTAGGATGGAGAATTCACTAGAGGAATATAAGGGAAGCCCTTTGTACTCTTTAGTGGCCAGAGTTAAAACCTTGATTTTGCGCTGACGCAAGGTGTACACTACTGGAATATCCCCATCAGCATATTCCATATTAATATAATGAACCTTCTTTGTAGGGAGGTCTCTTGGTCTGTCACTGTGATAAAACATTAGTACAGAGTGACCTAGAATGCTGAAAGTACTATCCTGATGGTTGATGATAGTCCTGTAGGTTGCCATGAAGCTTGTTCCAATTAAGATATCATAGCTTTCATTGTGTAGCACTATTGCTGGGCTTTTACCACCAATTTACCAAAACAAAGTGGTAAGGATAAATAGGCTCCCAACGCCTTTTTTTTGTCAGGTCCTGCAGTACTAAATTCCTCATTGTAATCTAGTTCAGGCGCAAGTTTCAGCTTCTTGACTAGCATGGTTGACACAATGTTCCCTGGAGCTCCAGAGTCCAGAATTTCTCTTACCCAAAGCTTATGAACCACCAGTTTAATGTATGTGCAGTTGTGCTGTTCCCCATAATGAGGAGAGGTAATTTTAATAACCTTGTGAATGTCTAAACCCTTAAACTGAGCAAGAAAGAACTCTAGCGCAGTTGTTAGATCAGGCTTCAGGGATTTCAAGGTATCCAAGTTTGTGGAGACTTGTACTGACCTCAATAGTTGAGACAACTTTTTAACACTGTCACGCTCATGGGTGACCTCGGTGTATGGAATGGAAAGTTGTTCAGCGTAGGGTATAGAGATGGTGTCAACAGCTTCCTTGGAAGGTATACTTTCTGTACAGATTGCTTGCTTCCTTGTGACTGTGTTGACAGCTAAAACTCTATGGAGAAAGTCTTTGTTTATTTCTTCTTTATCCAGCAAGTATCTCTCAGGGCAGGCTTCTTGGTCCAGAAGGCTGATGTTGCAATCAGGAATATCAGGATCTGGGTCAATAGGTGGAGAGGGTTGGTTACTACTAGCAGTCAGTGTTTTCTCCTCAACCTGACTGCTTAGCAGTTTTTTGACTCCTTGCCATCTTCTTCTCTGTCCTTGTCTTCATTTTCGTCTTCTAGCTTGTCTTCCACACTGTCTTCCTGGTTCAGGTGGCAAACATTAGCCTTAGATTGATTGCAATCCCAAGAAAGATGTCCTACTTGCCCACATTTGCAACAGGTGTGGGTGTTTGCCATGTTGTTGACTGGGGGAGTAGCTATGGTTGTTGATTTCTTTGATGAGTCCCTCTCCCAAGTCTTGCTCTTGGGGTCCGTAGAAGAGGACAGAGTGGCTTACTTATAATCAGGAAAGGGAACCTCAAACTGCTCCTTAAAAGATCCCAAATGGTGCATGAGTTCAGGGACCGTTCTTGTACCATATATTCCAGATTTGAGAGCAATGAATAGCCTCTATTTAGATGTACGTAGTTAAGAAGTGCTACTTTTACATCAACAAAAGTGGCGGCTCCCATGGAGACTAGGGTCTGTGCTTCCAGATAGAAGCGCTCTGAGAAATCCATTAGGCTTTCCCCCTTCTTTATCTTCCCTTCTGTAAACTCCATTTTTGGCAAAATAAAGCCTTTGTTGCTGCCAAACTCTGCAATAAGGGCCCTGGATACATTCTCGTAAGTCCAGCCTTGTTCCAGAAGTCTTGGCATTATTATTGTTTGGATCTCCAAA
Source organism: Entomophthora muscae (assembly GCA_014839935.2). Classification (NCBI taxonomy): domain Eukaryota; kingdom Fungi; phylum Entomophthoromycota; class Entomophthoromycetes; order Entomophthorales; family Entomophthoraceae; genus Entomophthora; species Entomophthora muscae. The sequence continues at coordinate 286,507 of QTSX02000092.1, forward strand.
TCCAAGCAATTAAAAATGGCTGAATTCTTCATGGCATTGTCTTCCCCATACATAGAGTTGTTGTATAACCAGAGGAACATGTGGATGTTGGCCTTTTTGTCAAATTTTGGCAAGTTTGTTGGCTTGAAGTTCTGGATCACAGAAGAAGTGCTAAAGTTATAGCTTCTCCTAGGCAGAGGTGAGGTATTTCTCTGGTTTAAGGCGCAGAATTGTGCTTCAGAATCCGCATCTCTGGCGTTGTTACTGGTGCTGGAAGTTGAAGCAGCGGCGCCAGGAAGAGGTGTTTCACTGCTATCCAGAACTGGTTCCACTACATAGACCTTCCTCATTGTACATCATATGTTGTCTTCATTGCTCTTGTAGCTATGGAAGGAGTTACGGTCTTCTGAAATTTCCTGACTGGCAGTGGACAAGACGCTTTGACTTCTTCTTATGGTTGTCTATGGTCCTGATTCTAACACAATCTGGCTGGCATACACCTGAAGTAGCTGCTCTACTTGCCCTTGTAGATGCAGAATATTGCTATGTTGCAATTGTACTTCTCAAGCCAGGTCCTTAATTGTGCAATTTTCTATGTGTAGTTTGTCTTCAAGTTTTTCCATATGTGATTCCTGGTTTCCAAACAACATGCTGTTCTTTTCTTGCATAGCCCAATGACTAACACTTAATCTTTCCAGATTATCATGATTTTCTTCTGTGCGGTTGTGGTTGTGGTCAATCATTTTTGAAAACTTGGGAAATTCCACTTTAAAATGGTTGAAGTCAGAGAGGGATTGACAAAGGCCCTTGTCAATCTCACTGACGTGTTTGGATAGCTCCTACATGTCCCGCTGGATAATGGCAGTGGCTTTCTTGTTGCCTTTAGAAGAAACCCCATCCTCAATCATTCTTACAGAACGGCAGAGCAACTTGACCTCACTGTATAGCTAGCAAAAGATGGCTTCTGCCCCTTTTACGTGGTGAGTAACCATGCCTAGCCAATTGTTGTTCAGCCCTTTGTGTTCAAGCATGGTCCCAACCATTGTGACCATGTAGTTTGTCAGACGTTCCTCTAGCTGTGTCAACCAATTAGCAGTGAAGTTTTGGTGGATAGTCAAGATGTTTAGTTGGTGACTGATATTGGCCATAGATTCTGTAAGTTCATCATACAGGCAATGGAGGAAAGCCTGCTGATTGTTTATCAAATTTCCCTGATGCAAGATCAGGGACAGTTGATAACCCAAGTGAGTCCGGTTATGGAAAATGGCAGGATGTGCAAAACTATGGATATACTCCTTGGCTTGTTCAATTGTTTTCATCTGCAATCAAATCTGATTGGGAGTTATTCCTTTAAATTTAGGGAATTTCTCTTTAGCCGTAGTACTGTAAGATGGCAGTACAGCAAGCTTCTTGTGAGCTTCCCCATTTTGGTACGCACCACAGTCCATACTACCGATGGCTTTCTCCAGTTGTTGCTGGGTAGGCTCCGCGTTTCTGTCTATCTCAAGTGGCACTGGGACATTGAGGTGCAGAGAGGACTGATCCTCTATCTGACGGGGATGCTGTACATCAGTCATAAACTGACCAAAAGCCACAAATTCATTAGGCAGACCATCCCTTGTTCCAGCAAGGTAATTAATCTCTGAGAAAAGCCCATCAGGGTGATCCTGGAGGTGGCAAAGAGAGGCATGGAGAAGATTATCTCCATCACCTCTCCGCACAAAAGACAAGCCCCCAACAGGGCAACAAGTACCATTGGACAGATGCATGCTAGAGTGAGCACCAAATGTCATAACTTCAGCTATTGGGTGGATGATAGCTTCTAACGCTTAACTCAAATATGATCTTATGTGTTACTAAAGATTAAGCTAAGATAAATCCTTCAGTCTAATGCATATAATAAGTATAAGTTTATGTAATTCAATCTTTATTTAATCAATCAAGGTGAGAGTTATATAGTGAGAGAAGGAATTGATGAGAGTCACAGAACTCCAGGATCCTCTAGTTACAGCCCAGTTTTCTCTATTACTTAGCCCAATATTAAACTAATGATCAGATGATCATCAGTTAATATGAACTTGGAATACAACCCAGTTGCTTGCTTGGACTAGTTATCATCCAGAGCAAGATTACCATTGTCCTTTGGTTCACAAAGCTTAATGGGTCAATGCGTGATTATAGTGACGGCTAGTTTACAACCAATCACTTCATGACACCCCTAGTGGCATCAAATGCCGCAGACCAGGGTTGAAGGCATGCTGGTAAATCCAAACTTACATACGTAGGAACAGGACCCAACTGGATTGTCTGAGAAGACTGCTCTAATTCTGACATACCCAACAATGGAACACGGATGGATATGCCCAAATAGTGGTCCACTTGCAGCTCATTTTCTTTTAGCAGGGCCAATACATTATGGTCCTGCCACCAGCCCACTCCTAAGATAATTAAATACATCAGAGTAGAGCATATGGAGAGCCTTGTGGTAAAAGATTGACCCACAACTACAGATGTCACTGGCTTCTTAAGCTGGAAAGAGGGAAACATTTGACAGTTTACACCCCTAACCAGCATTCCAGGATGATACTTGAGTTGCAACAAGTCTGTAGTCTTAACACTCATTAAGTTCTTAGATACACTGGTATCTAACAAAATGGCTGGCCAATAGATAGTTTGGCTGTTATCAATGCTACCATAAAACAAGAAGTAACCAGAAGAAGATTTATTTGCCGCAAAAGTTGCAGCCTCAGCAGGATCTTGCTTCTCTTCAGTGGTACAGACAGCAGCTAAGGAGGCAGAGTGCTCCTGAAAATAACGCTCAATCATTTCTTGGACAGCTTCAGGGAGGACAGGACAATCACAATCAATGGGAACAAGAGGTAACTCCTCAGACTCAACTACCAAAGAATTTGCGGGTACAACGTGCTGGGGCATAACCAACAAACTCTTGGTGGGTGACACCACTGGAATTTTATCTACCTTGGCAGGTTTATTCAAGATAAATAATTGTGACTGAGAAGAAATGCAAGGGGAGCAATCACGACCTGACTAGACAAAGCCACCACAGAACAATTACCAGAAAACCAGGAGCAAGCAGCGGGTTTGGCTTCAATTTCCATAGCACCTTGTTTGGAAGCCAACAGATTTGATACCAGAGAAAGAATTTGGCTTACCAGGGCCTCAGTTGTGGTTAACAGGGAATCCCAAACTGCCAGATCCTGGGCAGTCTGGTCAACTGCTAACCACAACACTGTGAGTTTATTCACCTCGGGAACATGATTGTATGGCAGTAGGTAAGAAACTGAGGAAGGAATATCAAGAGCAGAGTAGTACCCTATTGGAAGGTGTACAATTTACAATAAACTTTGAGCTCCTAAATAGATACACACAAATTCTTTAACAAAGAGTACAGAGATGGACTTTCAGTTAAAACACGTGGATTGTGCTCCACTGTGGACAACAACCATTCACAAGCATCCTCTGAAACATTTGTCATCACATGGTAAACTTACAATTTGTGACTAAGGCTAGAGCTGTAATAGATTGATAAGGCTGACAAAACTTCACACAAAATTTCATCAGTGGGTGGAGCAGAAAAATAATCTGGACGCCAAAATGACTTGACATGACATGACAGAAATAAAAACAGATGATCCAGTCTCAACAACTGTTACTGGAGATGAGAAACACAAATTAAAGAAGAGTCCAAAATGAAAACTCAGAAAGGAGCTGGTACAAATAAACATAGTGAACGCAGATATCTCAACAGAACAGGAGAAAAGAAACACAAATTCATGACAAACTGCTTCTAAAAACTCAGACGTGGAAGAGTTGAGTAATGTGACAAAAAACACAGGATAATAAGAAGCTGTCTCCATGTGGTGGGGAATCACCCACCAAATCCACATAGAATTAATTATTAACCACCAACACAGCTTCAGATACCGTTTTATGAAATTTCCAAATGAGATACTAGGGTTAAGTAAAATAATTAACCACAACCAGAAAAGCCCTAGATAAATGGCCTGCAAGAGAATCAGAGTGTCTTCAGCATAAAATTCAGGACATTGAGATAGCACATGAGTTTCAGCTTTGACAGGAGTAGGAACAGCTCCAAGATTGACAGGCATTGAATTAACATGTGGCGGCAACAACAACAGAGTACAGACAGCAGGCCCTCATCTTCCTGTAATAATTTGGCTAAGGATTAAATTTTAGGGGATGTAGCGTAACAATCCAACTACAGGATGCATTTTCAAAAGTAATGTTAGACCAGGGAATATGTGATTTTTATTGAGTAAATTTTGGGAGGACTCAACTCTTAAGAGTTGAAACAGTGAAAATTATTCAATATATATCAAAATTAACTAAGCAACACTGCCTGGATCCTGGGCTTTTATTTCTTCTGCATTTCCAACTGAGTGTCTAATCAAGGTTGTAAAGAACCCTTGGGTCACCAATTTCTGACAAACATGCTGATTAATAAGTTCATATCTGGTGGCCCTTAAGTTACGTCAATTTTTCAACGTTAGCTTACAGGGGGGAATTGTATTTGACCGGCAAACTGGAGCAGCCGTAAGCCATTTTGGATCAAATGTTTGATTAAGATCTATTAAATCAGTCAGTTTTGTTAAAGGTTCTCTTGCTTTCTGAGCTTTTCTACTTGGCTGAATAATCCCCAGCATTATGGAACTTACTGTGACACCTTTGGACCTGTGTATTTTACCAAATACCTGCCCAACCCCGCCTACTTGGAGTATGACTTGGAGACCATCCTCATTTCTAATCCCTTGGCAAGGACTAGAGAGACCAAATATATAGGACGCAAAGTAAAGTGGTACAAGAGGCTGCCAAGATTGTTCAAAGACAAGTACAATTATCTGCCTGCATACTTCTTCCCCATGACTCCGCCCTTAACCCCAAGACCAGACTGCCCAATGGAACCCCCCACTGCAGCCAAGACTACATCCACCCAACTGTCTGGAGTACTCTACATTACTCTGACGGGAATGATAGACATTATGGTGCCCAACTCAGGGCCCTGGTCTTTGCTTGGGCAATCTGTATCCTATATTATCAAGTTAGCACCCATCTTATGGTGGGAATTACCCACTGGCCTGGCTGTACTCAGTCCCAAGTCAACTGATGCCTCTACCTATGCCTGGCTTCCTGATACATAGGCGGCTGATATGGCTGTCAAAATTCCAAAATCTGAAATGAAAAGTGAAGTGGTGGTGGCAACTAGCTATGTGACAAGGGTCCATCAATAGGCTCATCACTTTCACCTAGTTCCATGTGGATTTTCATCAAACATGATATCCAACAGGCTACAACCACTTTTCAAAGAAGACAAAGGAATTATGAGATGAAAAAATTACACAAACTTGCAAAGTAGTATAAGAAAGAAGCCAAAACAGACATTCTGAAGTTTTATGCCCTGCACAGACAGATCAAGAAGCTCCAGAGTACTATTGGGAAGAGATGCAGAATAAACACCATGTACAGATTTCAATCTAGCTTTGGAACAATAACAAAGGATAGACTCTGTAGTCTGTATCAGATCAAACAGGGATCTCCCTTCACCAAAGTGGATGTGGGAGATGGACAGAAGCCTAAAGACAAAGAGATAATCAAAGGGAAGATACATTAGTACTGCATGACGTTTTACTCACACTTACCAGTGAACAGAGCAGCTACAACTCAGCAGGTGATAGCAGTGGGCCCTGAACTCAAGAAGTGCCATCCTGAAGAGAGAGAAAGGTTGACGGGTCCACCCACGCTGGAGGAGACCCTGGCTGCAATTAAGAAATCACCCAATGGGAAGGCACCTGTTCCATATGATGTCCCAGCAGATTTTAAAAACCAATCTTTTATCTGATAGCATCTCATTTAACTTGCCTCTTCAATTTTGTCTTGGAAACCAGGGCCTAATCTCCAGAGGGAAACAAGGTTTCAATAGGTCTGCTTTTCAAAAACACAGGCCACAGGAGCAATGTCAAGAACTGGAGACCTATATCTTTATCAATACAGATTACAAACTGCTCACCCAGATTCTATCTATTAGGATAATGGATATGGCAGATGAGATATACCATACAATGCTGTTTGGGGTTGTGCGCAGGAGATCTATCTGGGATAACATTCATATGGTCCATAACATATTGCAGAACAAAGTTGAATCAAACCAAGGATACCTCTTGTTCCTGGACATGAAAAATATGTATGATCAGGTGCCCTGGGCATATATGTATGAAGCCATTCAGGTAGTTAACCTATCAGAAGATTGGATATGCTGAATTAAACCTGTTGAGAATTTTGACCAAGCAATGATGTCAATTATGACGGAGCTCACAGATATGAACTGCAGCTACCAAATTACATAAATTGGTAGTATAAACTATATGCATATTGGATCAGCAGTAGTCTGCTGACCTGAGCCTTAAACTATCCAATGATAAGCGCCGCCTGGCAAATATTGCAAGTGCTGCTTTACTTTTACATTGAGCGCTGAGGCGCTGGGTTTGATTCCCCATAATCTTGAATTCCCATATTTATCACATTAATAAGCATTAAGCATTAAGCTTGCAGTATGCCAGAGAAGTAGGAAGTGATCCTGAAGTACTAAATTATTCCATGCAAGCAAGGATCACCTGTGCTGGGTGAAGATGAAAATATTCTATTGGCTGATGTGCAATAAGCGCCAAACCTAGATTAATAATTACCCAAATTAGGGGTGTGTTAGAATGCCCTAGAAGACATTGCTATCAGCCCAGAGATTACCCTTGCAGAAGGTATAAGAAGAATTAATCATGTACAACAAAATCATCTTTGAACCATCTTTGTTTTATCCTTAATCAGGTTGACCTTTATCCTAATCCTTAAGTGCTTCTGCGCAATCAGAAGCCATTGCTGGGCAATACTCATGGTTCTGTTAATCCTGGCTCTTCTGATACGGTACTACTCATATCCTCACATATGACTGTATTTAAGCAAATGTCCTGTGCCTTATAATCTCAAATAATTGTGGCGCTGGAATGCAAAAAGCGCAAAAAACCCCACATATCTTAATCTGAAGGCTAGGGGGATAGTCAATGGTGATCTGGTTGACAGCATTGAGATTTATCAGGGGCTGGAACAAGGGGATCCAGTATCTCAAATCTTATCCAACTTTGCGACCAACCTGTTCCTGGCAGCAGGTAATGCACAGTTGAAGGGGTCGGTCCACCCCAGCCAGGTAGCATTGTGGATGGCAGCCCTTACAGATGAAACTATTGTGAGGATATCGTTGATCAGGACATCATCTGTATGCAAGAAATCCTTGGGACACACCAAGCAGCATCAAACGCAAAGATGGACGTTGAAAAGACACCATTGATAGGCAAAGGAAGCCCTCTTTCAAGCCTCATGTGGTCTGCTGCCTGTTCTGTAAGATGTGATATTAAAATAATTGGGAGTGCGCTCTAACACAATGGATATTGGCCTCCTGGCTAATGAACAGGAACTTCATAAACCTATGGCCAACAAGGTTAACTGGTAGCAGCACAATAAATTCAATGTTAACGGGAAGGTCACAGCTTTAAATATCTCCATCTGTTCTAAGATATGGCTTGTGGCACGCCTGGCTCCCTTCTCCAGACACTCTGAGTGCACGATAGCAAGCATGCCACACAAATTCTTATAGGGCACACTTGATACATCCCCAGTTAAGATGGCCATTGCCAACCTTTCCTAATCAGCAGGGGGCTGGGTCTGATTGGCCATTTTCAACGCTGCAGACGCATGTGAGAAAAGAGTCTTTTTGAGCTTTTGGAAGCACATGTGGGATCCCAGCAGCAGAAAGGGCAGTGAACTGGGAAAGGGCCCTGAAGATTCCAAACCTAACAACATTCAAATTAAGATATTGGCTTCTTAATTGTACATGGTACACAGAAACTAAGGGTACATCATAATACTGATGCAGATGCCTTGCAATCACAAGGGCTAATGGCTGGGAGGTAAACAAGAATCTTTGCCCTCAGGGACCTCTGGATTGGAATCTTATAGGGCTTAACCCAAGGGACTGTAACGCACAGACCAACAACAGCTTGAACTGCATAAGCATGATGACTAGAAGAACAGAAAAGATGTCAAGATTCAGGAAAAAGATGGTTAAGGACCTTAAGCCTGAGCATGAACTTCCCGGGGCGATAAAGAAATGGCAAGTGGCGGGCCGTCTGGTGACAAGTACCCCTAAACAGGTGACTACGCTCACCTGTATCCCAATGGTGACCATGGAGGCTCAGACTCTGACCTGGTGGTTATTTAATGAAGCATTTTAGACAAAGGTGACATTCCTGGAGGGCCATCCCACTTGGCAAAGTGGCCTTTGTGCCTACCAGAATGAAGACCTAGGGCACAAATTCTTTGGATGTGTGGTAGCAACCAGCTTCTGGACAGAGGTTGTGGCAACCCTTGGTTTGTCTGTTAGGTTCAGTCCAAAATTTGATACCTTCTTCATGCGAGGCCTGAGAAGAGAATCAATAGTGGTAAGAGCAGTAGTGTACCACCTGGCTTTGTGGACTATCCACACCACCCAAATCAGTGCTATCTTTGCTGATGAGCCTAGTTGGGTGACCATTGTGAAAGAGAAGTATTGAACCCCTGATGAATAATACAATGCCGAGGACAGGTAAGTTTGGACACACACTCCAAGGTGATAGGAAATACATGGAACCATTGTTGAGTCTTCCAGTTGGGTAATAGGCGTAGAAATTTAATGAAAGGGCAGGTACACAGAGGACCGCTGATATGCAACCCCACTCTGTTAACAACCCTATTTCCCTCTTCCAAGGCCGAGTCTATTTTAGATGCCACCCCTGAACCGTAATAAAGTTTGTGTTCCCATGAAAGAAAGGTACATCTAATCCCAACCCTTTCCCCGGAACTTCGGTGGTCTCCTTCCCCGGTCCTTGGCGAACCTCCCAAGCCCAGCTGCAATGTAAACTGTTACTGCAAGTTCAGCAGCAGCCAGATAGGTTTTAAATGTTTGGCTGGGAGGAAGCTAGATCTGATATTTTCGGCTTGAAATATAAATTTATTGGCCCGTGGTGGAAGCTTGGCTTTCGAAGCGGTAGAGATCGGGGAAAGGGTCCCCTTCACCTCGCTGAATGGGCCACGCGTGCAGCGCTTCGTAGTGCATCCTTCCCAGGCCTTATACCGGATTTCCCAAAACTTTTGTTCAGACGGAGCCGTCCTGGGCAGGTGGAATCATATCAGATGTATCCACCCCTTCATTTGGGAGTGGGGCAATCTACGTACGCTAAAAGGCTTCTCTGAGCTTCCAAAGGAAGTTCAGAGTGGTTAATGCTCTAACCATAAAGATAATCTATGTTTTCTGTCAAATGGTTCAGTCTGAAAACCACAATTTGCAGGCTAAATAGTTTATATAACATAAGATATCTAATAGGAGCTGAATAACTGGCTCCTATGATTGGTGTTGGGAACTTAGGCTTAGGTTAGATTTCAGCTTTTGTTTTAATTACTGATTCAAAAAGTGAGAATTAGTTTAGTATTTATATTAAGTATGGAGCCAGAAGGCTTTTAATTGGCAGGAGATTAATCTAACAAGTTGGTAGGGCTAGTTAAGGGAATGTATGCACTATGCGAACCAACACTCTTTCTTCGCATCCGAGAGAAGGCACCCTTCAATCCAGGTTGACGGAAGGGGTTTGATGGTGCCTGGGATCGCCAAGAGCTATCCAATTCCGATAAAGTAGAACCATCTTCTGATTCTATCAGGGAAGCAGAAAATGATTTCAAAGGTGGCAATGGCTGCTCCCACCACTCTTTATCTGCAGCAGGGGCTTTGGGTTAGATGGGGTTGAATAAGCCTTACTTGTTATGCACAATGAGTTGCGTTGAGGAATGGGGGGCGGTACAAGTTTTTTGGCGGAAACAGGATGGTTTTGAGAAACAATGAATCCAGCCACGACTAAAGATTAGTATTTCAGTGGCGGGAATACCTGGGCGATGGTCTGATTCATACATCAGGCAGTGGTTATAATACTTTTGTTCGATCTAAGGTGTAAGTCGAAATATGAAATAGCAAATACCTGAAAGCCACGATACAGAATCCGATCTAATAGTTAGAGTAGTAGGGTGGATATATACCTGTCCAGGCGGGGATGCGTCTTTTCTCGCTAAATGATTAGAAGTGACTGGAAATAGAAATACCTTGTGTCATAAATGTCTTTTCCAACATCGTATTTGTACGTGGGAGGAAAGGTGATGGGTCCTTCACGGAAGCCAGAAAAGGCTGCTCCATAACGCTGAGACTCGAGAAGCTGGTCTTTCTTGATAAGTGATTCTAGTTGCCCTTGGCTGACAGCGAAGCGCACCTGCTCATTGCTACAGTTTACGCGGTAGTTGAAGTCACCGATATAGAACAAGGCGTCGTGCTGATTGAGAGCGCCAAATGAAGGGAAATAGATTCCATTGTGGATTGTGTTGAAATCCTTGTTTCTTTCCTCTACTTTGCTCTGGCCTGTGCGAGTTAGAATAGGCTACATGTTACCTTACCTGAAGCAAAGTGGCAAGCGACAAAGCACAGCGAAGTGTCGTGACACCTGAAGCGAATGGCAGCCGCGCCTTTGTTGCCCGCCATGCCAAGCATGCCTGTCTTTTTAGTGCAGCGCATGACTTGGTGGATGGAACCAAGCAAGTCGCGCTTGACATAAATAAACAAGCAGATGCCTACGAGCTGTTCTGAAGTCAAAAGTGCGTATTCAGTCTTGCCATCAGCAATCACCGCCAGATCACTGGAGAGAAGCGACTCCCACATGATGCTTGTATCCTCATCTGCGGCTATTATCTGGGCGGTGAGCAAAGTCAAGGGTGGAGCTTACTTGAGATGGTGTCAACTCTACAATTTCTTCAAAGGCCAAGGCGTATATATCGGGAAGGCGAGCCCCCGCTTGAGGCTTCAACCAAGGAACTAAGGAGGCTCCGCTTGGAATGCGTCCATTCACGTTATATGTGCCACAATGAACCATCAATGACCAAGGCGTGCTGGTATTCTTCCTTGCCGGAGGAAGTGGTGGCGCATAGCCAGTTAAAGCTAAACGTGGAGCAGAGTGATTTCGCCCTACCAAAATATTTATGGCTTCTTGCTTTCCCCTATCGTGAAAGTGATGTAAGTACAGTCGACTAACTGATTTAGAGGCGTCTTGCAGACGATTGACAAGGGATGCCTTGCCAGAAGCTGCAACACCGGACTGCAACGCTCCCGTACCCGCATAGATTCGGGAAATTGCATCCCCGTTTTCGCCAACTGCGGTTGCAAGAGGATTCCTAAGGCTATGAGAGGAAAGTGGTACGTCGAAGTTTTCAAGCGTAAAGTTAAGTAAGAGTCCTTGGATAACGTTTGTCCGGTCCAAGCAGTCAAGGCAATTAGTGCGCATTACCCCAGTCTGCTTTGAAAGCACCCTGCCCTGGCTGAGATCAAACATAAAGTATCCATAGTTCCTAAGCTGTGTCCCTAGTTGATCAATGAGTTGCCTCGCAGGCTCGTACTGGTTGTTTTTGCACATTGCGTGGAAGTCAAAAGAGGTGAAGCTAGCTTTAGCTCGGCCGTCAGCTACTAAGCGCTCAAAGCGTTGGCTGAGGGTAGCCTCGGCACTATTTTCGCGCTGACCAAGCAAGTTGATAATGTGAGTCCCGCCATACCGGCCAGCCAGCCACTCTACATGAAGGTCATACGCGGGCTGAGTTGCATCTAACCCTCGCGTCATTTGAATACGATGGCCCAATAACTGATTGCCCTCTTGAGTCCAGAAGGCTGGAACACTTCCACGGACAGTTGTGAAGCCGAAATGGCGACTATTGCCTGCTACTACCAATTCTGTTTCAACAAAGTTGGCAGTGTAGCCCTCATCATCAATGCCTCGAGAGTGAAACCGAGTGCCTGCTCTCTTCCATCCGACACGAGATACTAACGTAGCTGCTTCGTCCCTAGAACCAGTGTGGAAAGTATTGACTTGGCCTTGGATAATTGGGGTAATAAATCCAAGCTGAAAGAGTTTATGGCCAAGGCTGGGATCGTTTTTACTCACGTGCTCCAAGAGCTGAAGTTGGCAAGTCAACAAGGAGGCATTCCACAAAAAGTCACGGTCGCCGTGATAGACTGATTTTGGTTCGGGTTTGTTGATGTATTTTGCCTGCATGGTTCTCGTCAAATCAACTTCGTTTGAGAAATAAAAGTATTGAGTCATTAAAAGCTTTTTCAATTCATCGTAAGGATAATCAACTGATTCTGTCTGGTTGTTCGAGGGAGCAGGCCGGGTGTAGGACCGGATGGGGTGGCGAAACCCATTTCCTTTTTCTTTCGTGATCGAGACATATCCCACCCCATCATCGCTGTCACTGTCCTGGATCACCTCGGGCTCGGAGTCATACCCTTCCACCATCAACGCCATCTGATCCTGGGTTGGCGTGATGTCAGGATCACTGTCGTAGTACCCATTGGAAAGCGATAAAAAGCAAACCTGATTAATGTGATGGATATAAGCAAGATCTTTGGAATAAGGATAATTGGAGTCTGCCATTGTTGCTTCAACTTTAGGATTAGGGAGCCTGGCTACCGGCGTGCAATTAGTTATAAAGACGGCAAAGACCTCTGCTGTGGCAAGAGAAACGTTGCCCAAATAACCATGAACTTGATTTACCCAGCGCCATTCACTTGGGTCGAAAGTCCCTCCCAGCCTCATATCAACTCCAATAACCCTGACCGATTGACTCTCATCCAATGAAACATAAAGAGGTAATGTACAGCTGGGGTTTTGAGACACTATTGCGATGCGGCGCTTTGGTGAAGTCTGGACATAAAGGTCCAGTTTGGATCCCATTTTGAAAATAATGGGATATCAAGTTTGGAAAAGAGAATCTATCATGACAATTCTGGTCAATATAAATATCAAACAAGGAGGTAAAAAAGCATAAAATTATTCTGCTTGATAATAATTCCTGTGAAAAATTGAAGGCGAATGTGTAAGAATTAGAACCAACTAGGTTAGATACAGAAGTAAAGTTGCTTCCAAACTAACTTATCTGGCATGAGTGAGTCAGCAACTTGGGAACGAAAATAGACAATAGAAGATTATTAGCCCTTTCTGTCTGGAAAAGTAAAAGCTTCGAAACGAAAGTTTGGGGGAAATAAGTGCTATTTGATGTAAAGTTTAAACAGAAGCCAAAAGTGCGCTTACTCGATAAAGAAATACACGTTCTATTTAAACACCAAATAAGTAAATAAGGGAATTGATTTTTAGCTTACAGCGCAAGATCTGAATAAATTCTGGCTTTGCTATATACTCCTTACTCAAGATCTTACCAAAGCCTTTGGAAAACTCTCGATAAAAGAAAGAAACAACATGGCGAATTACCTCGCCACACTCACAAACCCTCTTCCACATTATAGCATTGATTATCCAGCCCATTTGATCAGCCTTCTTCTTTTCCTGGTTCATCAATATTTTTTTGTTGAGGGTTATGGAACATGCCACGCTTTGGTGAGTGTCACTTGTGGAGTTTCATCGTCCTTGGCATTCAAGCGAGCCACTCCATGTAGAATTTATACCAAACACTAAATAGCCCAAATCTACTTCCTCCCCTAACCCGCTTCCAACTTCGAAGCTGAGTACATTCTCCTTCCAAAAGTATCAGCCAGGCATCAGATTGGATCGCACTGGTCTAGTGCCACTCAAATTTTAAATAGCAGTCTTAAGCTCAATCATTACAAGTAGGGAGCGTATAGCCATTCAACTTGACATAAAATTGTATATTTTACTTTAGAATTTAAACGATCCTGATGGGAACCAAGAACAGAGCTCCCCCTTTTCTCCACATATATAACTGCTAAGGTCAAGTCCACTTTTTAAACGCACAATTAAAATTATACAGCCCTGATTACAGGTCAGCTGATTCGCTAGCAAATGTGGAACCGACAGATTAGTTAAACCCTGCTATTGCCAATAAACTTGAGCCATCTACACCACAGCTTACTCTTAAAATCATAGAAGTTAGCTAAGCAAAGAACCAAGTCTGACATGGACTTGACAAGCAGGGAAAGGTTGTGGCACAAATGCTCCTGGAACATCTGAACTATCGAGGCAGGAAGATATTCCGTCAATTGTTTTCCGATGGCTGATTTTCAGCCAAATTTAATCCAACTATAATTTTCCTCATAAGTACCTTTTTTAGACTTATAGTTTTTAAATATAGTCTATTTACTAATAAAAACTATGATATACACATATAAGTGCTTTAATTTTATTTTTTTGCATTTAACAGTCGTGATTTTAGATATTTGCCTTTTCAAAAGCCAATTAAATTTTACTACCAGAAAGTAAAATAAGAATATTAAAGCTTAACTTTTTGATAGACCTTCCTTATTTTTGTTTTTTGATTTTGTACTGCTGTAAAGTTAAAAGTTTTACATATGAAGAAAACTATAGTTGGATCAGATTTGACTGAAAGCCAGTCATCGGAAAAACAACTGATGTGATATCTTCCTGCCCCAAACAGTCCATGCATAGGGAGTTCCTATCCAAATTTCTGGGAACACTAGGTACAGGTGGCTATAATGCATCAGTTTTGGACCCATGATCCAGCAAGCATGCTTTCAGAAAATCTGTTCATGGGAGGGGCTGTCCCTGCCAAACTCATGCAAGCTTGGCCTGTACCAGATATTCCAGCCAACATCATGATGAATTGGATAACCACCCTCTGATGGCAAATAAATAAGATAAAGAGGCTTCAATTGTAATAGCCTTTAATATTATTGAACTATATCCAGGATTCAAATTGTTACTGCTGCATTATCTATTATCAAATTATAAAAATAGATAAATTTAAGTATTCTCACAAAATCTTCAATTATCCCTTCTCAGGAAATCATTCTCTCAAGAAATAGCTTGACTGCCAAATAGTAGGTGGCAATATTGCCACACCCCCACATAATATGAGGATCAGGCATTATGGATCCTATAAGGGACAATACTTTGGCAGACCTCATGCCTGCTATAGTGTACATGAACAGCATTTGGCTTGTCATGATACTATACAGTAGTTTTAAAAGCTATGGTGACAACCAAAAATACCTCAGATTTAAACAAAGTGATTTCAGATTCAAGCAAAATCCAAGCCATGCGAGATTCAGGATTCAAATAATTTAAACATTTTCAGTTAACAAATGAACTGCCAAACAATAAATGAAACTTCACTAGCCCATTATACAAAATTATAGTAAATATCAAGCGGTGTTGTTCAAACCACAAACGGAATGAACTGATGCAGCAAGTGAGATAGATGGATTGTCACAGCCCATACCAAAGTCTGACTGGACTCCCATAAGGGGGGCAGGCCAGGCCTGGAAGGCCATGTACACAATAGGTGCAATACAGACCAGGTAGTTGACTTCAGTAGCTAGGGGGCACCAACTCCCAGTATGGGGCACAACCTGGTCGGCCAGCCCCAATACTGTGATGTAGAAAAACCCTAAATTACTGAAGTCCTGGGCAGGAGCCGCATTGGGTAGGGGGAGCAGCAGAAATCTCCTTCATAGTAGGCGGGAGATCCAGATGATGAGGGTGGTAATACTCCATGTCAAGTGTGTGGGGTGGATTAACTGAGGTAACAGAAGTATAGCCAGGAGGATATGGATAGGCAAGTTTGTATCATGTTGTGGATTCCCAAATAGATGCAAAGAGAATAATTAAATTAGAGCAAAAATAGACAATTCCTGCAATCAGATAATGATTTCTGGACATAAACTTGCTTTATTAAGATGTCAACAGTGAGGAGGGCTTCTCCTCCTCACTATTTATACTTACTGGTAATTTTGAGGCTTTTAGTGCCACCAGAGAACTGATGACATTAATTGCAGTTTAACTTACAATTTTCACTGGAATTTGCATACTTGGGCCAGGAGGTGGGTGCTCATTGGTTGGTATAACATGAACCTTTCTTGAACTGCAGCATACTAAGGTGCCACAGTTATTTATAGATACCACGAGCAATTAAGCGCCCAATTACGCAATTGAACAATTGCGCTCCTAATGTACTATTTCCTGATAGTTGAGAGGCCCAAATTTGATAGTAGAATTGGAGCCAGGGATTTGAGGAACATGTGCCTCTTGAATCCTGGGCTGTTTGTTAGTCAAAAGGGAGGTTTTCTTGCTCTGGGAGACACTTGGTAGGGGTTCTCAAGCTGTGGGGTTTTTTGCCTCTAGGAAGGCCAGCTGATTGTCCAGGGCTTTCTGGACCCTGACATGAATGCTGTTCCAGAGTATATTATAATCCAATCAGGATTCATATGAGGCACTGACAGAAGGACTGAAATGAAACAAAATTTGAGTAGGCTAGAGGTGAGATTCCACAAGCACAAAACAAAATGAAGTCACACAAGGTGTGTAGTATGGACAGCCTAAAATAAAAGTATAACAGTTTAACAGCTAATCAACAGCTATCCAATTTAGGAACAAAGGCATTTAATTCATTCTCATTGCTCCTGATTTGTGTAAAATGGGTTGAGAACCTTCCAAATATGGACTTAAGATTACAATAAAAATAAATCATAAAATTTCAAACTTCTACTTTTAGTGATTTTATCCTAGGGTTTACTTTAAGATGGTTTTTAACAGCAATATTTTTGACAGCGCCAGCAACCAAGCCAGCTGTGTAAAGTCACTCCCCCCTTTAGCCTTGTATAGGACAATCTTCCCGCATTGCACAAAAAAATTGCTCAGAAGCCAGCCAAGCCCCTTAATTCTCTTAGGGATTTAGCCCACACAATCAATGAGAGATTTGTGTTGGCATACCCTTCCCAGGTGGCAAATACTGATGTTTTGAACTATGTCCCCACCTGAGAGAAATCTCTGATCAATTTGAATTATTTTTTGGCTTGGGCTTGCCCGCATTTAAAATTGATTAAGTCCAAACAATCAGGTCGCGCTTTGGTTAAATCAACAAAATCCATTCCAACTGAAATTAATGGCATTCAGTAGTGTCCTTTAGGCACTAGCCAATCAGAGGTTTGGTCAGAAATTGATGAGAAACCATCCAAGCTCCCTTAAATTACTGGCAAAAATTATATCTCATTCAATCAAATGACTGGCTGAGGTCACCTGACCTTTCAAATGGTTTCCCTTAAAGCAAAACAGGGGACTTTTGGTCCCCTGCTTGCTCATTTTATCAAATTAAAGTTTATAATTTGAAAACTCAGTTAAATTTTGGGCTCTTTCTTGTCTCACTTTGTTCCCCTGGCTTTATTAGTATGTAATTTATTGTTTCTTACCTTCTTGGCCTTCCCCTGGTTCCCGGCGTCTTTTTCAAAGCCTCTAGGGTTAAAGTTAGTATCGATAGGACCACTTACCTTACCTGCTTTCAAAAACCTAGTTCAAACTTTGAAATTAGAATTAATAGCTTTATATTTACCTACTTCAAGCTCAAAATCATCTTCTGTTTGCTTTGCTGCCTCATACACAACCTATACGCTTTGAAAAGCATCTCCTATTGTGCACTTAAGTGTATAGGTCATAAAAGCACCTACTGCTGTTTGTTTAAGTGTATAGACCTTAACAGCACCTACTGTTGTATTTTGAGCATAGAGATCAAATTTGCCTTCTCTTGAGCATTGGAAACCCCACAACAGTTTTTGCACTATCTGGATCACCCCTTTCTTTGTGGTTCTGTCTGGAATATAGCTCCCTATAATCTGGTCTGTAGAAATGCCCCAGTTTGCAAATGTTGGCCTCCTTCCTAAAGTTTGTGGCTTTTACCCTGACTCCTGCTTTGGTGATGATATGGACCACTTCTCCAGATCTTTGGAGTTGTTTCCCATACCTTCCACTACATTGAGAACAAGCCCCGTAATTTTGTGCATATGTTTGATGACCTCCCTGGACAAGCTCAGGACATTCTTGTCACCAGTGAGAATGTCATAAAAAGCTTAACTTGTGATGACCTTGAGATCTCTACCCTTGAACCAGTCCCCTCTATGGCCCCTAGCTTGGCTCCTCCATTTTCTCCTCCCTCAGAGATTCCAGTTGGCTGGGTTCCAGAAGAAGGTTTAGGTATTCAAGAGCCTGCGCCCAAGCACACTTTGTGGTTACTTGGTGGGATGATCTTGATGGGCTTGGATTCCTAATTTCCCCAATTTTCTGCCGCGTCCTCTTTATGGACGCCACTTTGAGCGGCCATCCCAGTTTTGCACTGGATGGTGTCCTGGTGGATCTTTCCCCCAGGATGGGAGCCAATCTTAGTTAGTTTACCCCCCTTATCTCACAAGCTGCAGCCAAGCCATCTTCAAAGGAGGTGAGGCTCAGAACGTGGAGGCACCCATTTACACCCAGGCCTTTGATGTGGGTAATGAGTAAGCTGACCTGTACTTGACCCCCAACCCCTATGGCTTTGACTTGTTCAATAGTCACTTTGCGCCCAGCTCTACCCCCGCTCCCTTATCTATCCCTGCACAGGGCACTATTCAACAAGTCAGTTAGGATGGTGGATCCAGTTCAGAACAGCTTCCTTTGAATAGCCAACTGGCTCCTGCACCGTCCAATCAGGATTCAGCTCCCATGGCCCAGTGCCCCAAATGCAGAATAATCACTGCCCAAATTCTTCAGGAAATTGTGGCACTCAACCTGCAGGAACTGTCCTGGGACCAGATTGCCACTCAATTGCAGCTTACCCAAGCCACTATAATGAAGGAACTCAATAACCTTATGAACAAGGGGAACCTGATTGGGATGGCCAAGAAGCCAAAGAAGGCCCCAGAGTCCCAGATCAATGGGGCATATCTAATTATGCTTGATATCCTGCAGCAGGACCCCAAGCTTCCCCTAACCCAGGTCTGGAAACAACTTGCACACCATGGCATTTGGGTATCTGAGCACATGGTGCAGCTCTGGATTTATGGAAAGGTTGCATCAATTTGGGATCTTACAAATGTTGGCGGTAACCAATGGGATGGCACTGAGGATTCCACGTATGATCTTGACATTGAATCAACCCTGGTCCAATGCTTGACAAGTTTGTCTGATGATGTCATGTTAATCTCCTATTATAAGCTATCAATAGCTTTTGATGATTTTGATGAGCAAGGAAAAGCCATCACCAAGAATAGAAGTGTCGTAATTGTAGCAGTAAAGGGTGCTAAATTCTACAAACAATTAGTCAGGATCCTAACTCTTAATACTATACCTGTAGATGATATAGTGACAGCCTTTGATAGGACAAAAGAATATAAGGATATAATGACAAAACTGGTATTTATTATGATAGTGCTGCAGTTATATAGTAGGAGGCAGGGGAATTTCCACCAAGGGAAAGGAGGTATAGATAGAATGACTTTCCTAAAGGAGGAGAGTGGGATGGCACAGTAGAAAGTCCCATGTGAGAGAATGACTGGTTTCACGCGGCTTTCCTTATGGAGGCATGTGGCAATAACTACATTGTTCTATTATTAACCTTGGAAGTAAAGCCTGCGCCTGAAGTGCATTCAAAAGGCGCTTCAAACACCCATTTTAAAGGCGTTTTAAATGTAGTTAACCTTATTAAAACCATGGTAAGATAAAGCAATCACACAATTGTTACGTCTCTCTATCTCTAAGTGGATAACTTAATGTCTAATCCATCCAAGATCTGCAACATTTCTCTCCACTGGATTAGATAACAAGGTTAAAAATGGCTGGCGTCTCAAGATGGCGGCTATAGTGAACAGTCACTCTAGAAGAGTTACAAGAAGAGCCTTGAAGAAGGTGCAAGTAGTAATTCCTAAGAGACACAAGCATACAAGGCCAGTGGAGGTGGAGAAGGTCACTGAGAAGCAGGTAGTCCTGCATGATGTGGACAGCAGCTATCTGGACTTGGGAGTTCAGCTAGATCAGCTACTGGTGCCTCAGCTGGTCTTAGTGGGGACAGATCCATTATTTGCTGCATTGTTCCTAGCCTTGAGTGAGCCCAGGGAGGTGACAGGGACTGGTTTGAAAAAGGGTAACAGCATCCATTGGTGGTTCTCTATGCAAGCGGCAGAAGAATACTTGAAGGCTCAGTTGAAGGATTTTTAATTTGAGGGTCAAGTGCTCTCAGTCTTGCAACAGGGGACGGTATCCAGCATAGTGAAGTCAGTCCTTTGAGCTTGGGCAACACCTGGGTTAAAGAGGCTCAACAGTCAGTTAGAAAACCTCTGACAACTTTGAGCAGCGTCTTTGGCGAGCCTTTCAGGAAGTGTGAAGTTGTACACAGTGGAGGGTACTGCTCATCTGGTACCAATGGTGATGGCTGGCAACCTTGTTCTTTGAGGGACCAACCACTGTGATACCAAGCAGGAGGAGAACATGGGAGTCTTCCTTGAGTGGGCCTTGTCTGTATTCTACAGGGTGGGTAGTCAGATCCCAGTAGAGTATGCCCTTTGCGAGAGTCTTCTGTGGGACTGTATCTTCTTGGGGGTTGCCTTTCCTGTGGACATTGGGGTTAATTGTATGTCTTGTTTGGTAGGGGTTTGTTGCCCAATCTTTCAGGGATTCAGACTATGAGGGGTTCTTTAGAACTTGCGGGCAGACGGCCCGTGGGGCCGGCAGGGAGAACCCACCACAAGATTGGTGCTAACTTTACAATACAAGATAACAATTTTCCCAGGAGGGTCCAAGGTCCTCTTAAAGGTACCATAGAATCTATCAAGCCAGTAATAGTGATGTACATCACTCCAAATATCTGAGTGGAAGTAGATTCATTGGTAGGAACGGATTCTTGCAGGAAGTTGGGCCGCAGGGTGAGAGGCGGTGTCATTGGGACCAAATATGCGGGCAGGTAGTTGTACTTGTCGCAGAATAGCAGGGTAGGTATGATGATTTTGTTGCCTTCCCTGTAAACAGTCTTGGTCTCTCTAGTTATTGCCTCAGGATTGTAGATTAGGATTTCCTCTAGGGTAAACTCCAAATACACAGGGTTGGGAGGGTACTCGGAGAAATGTACTGGGCCGTAGAGAGCTCCTGGTGGGCAATAAAGGTCAGGCAGCTGGTCCGCAGTTTCTTGGGGTTGATGGAGATGGGGTGTGGAACTGCAGGAGGTAGACTGTAAATGAAATAGAACTAATATCAAATATGTAATAACCTGGTTGAACCAAAGGTTAATGTCACTTTATTGCAAGAATGGCAATGTGCAACTTCCTGGTGGTCCAAGGTATAAGTATGCTCATCTGTCATGGGTAAACTTTTACAAATTTCTTTGGCCCAGGTGTTACCGTTTACCAGGTTTTTCCAGTCCTTGGTGGCATCCATTGTAGGAGTTAATTCATTGGCTGGTTTGAACTGAGAATACTCAAATTTCCTTGTTGGGTTGTGGGGTTGGTCATCTCTGGGTGGCCCACATTTTATAGGAAGTTATTTTATTTCCTTTTCTATGGTGGCCCGAGTTGTTTTAGGTTCTATGGTTAGAACCACCTGCTGATTGGTTGAGTAAACAGGAACCTTCAATGTGGGGAGTGTTGATGTAGATGATTTTGACTCATCAAGCTTTAGAGGTTTTCCCAAAGTCCAATCCTGCTCTGGTTCAAGCCCAAAAATCTGCGGGCAGCCAGACAGCTGGTTTTGCAGGCTGGCAGCCCACAGGGTGTCAGGGTTTGAATCCTGTAGTTGAGGTTTTCCAGTAAGCATGGTCAATAGGAGTTTGTCACTTGTGACAAAATCCTTGGTCATTGGCTTTGTGGATCCTTAGTCAACCAGTTTTGTTTCCTGGCTGCCATTCAGGTGGTAGAACAGTTGGTGCGGTATTGGAAGAGTCTTGTCAGTCTCCAATAAACACTTTGTTCTTTCATTCTTATTCCTCATACTTTGGTGCAACACTATCACTAACAAGAGAAACAATCCATGGAATTTTTTAATTAGGCTTTTGTTTTTTTGGGTTGTTGTCCTCATTAGGGCTTACTCTTGGTCACTAGGAGCAGCATACATATACTGAGTATGTACTCTAGTGATCAATTGCTCAGAATGGGGCTCCTTAAAGGTGTAGGAGTTGGAGCCAGTCTTCTGGATAACTTGAACTGGGCCTTGCCAAAGGGAGAGAAGTTTGGATTTGCGGCCATACCCTCTATTTCTGAAGAAGTAGACTGAGTCTTCTACCAGGTAAGTGGGTAAGGCAGGGCGTTTGGATGCAGCTTGTTTTAGGTCCTGCAATTTATGGTTTAAGTTTACAGTGTAGGCCTCTGAATGCAAGCAAATAAGGGTTTGAACCAGCTTATTGATGTATGCCTCTAGGGACACAGACAGGCTGCAATTTACCAAGGAATATAGTAAAGGGGGAAGTCCTGGTTGCCAGCTGTAGAGCAGTTTGAAGGGCGGCTTGCCAGTGGCACAATGGTACCCAATGTTATATGCAAAGGTAGCCGCAGGCAGGAAGGTATCCCATTCAGTCTCATGTTGATGACTGAGCTTCCAGAGTATCTGGACCAGGCTCCCATTAGTGCGCTCTACCATGCAATTTTTCTGTGGGTGATAAGGGGTGGATAGTGTCCCACAAATTTTCATCATTTGGTTGAAGCGGGGGATGATATGACTGGTGAAATTGGTATCATTGTCTGTTAGCAGAATCTGGGGGAAACCATGTTTGTATATGATATTATCCAGGATGAACATGGCAGTCACCAGTGCAGATTGATTGGGAATTGCCTTGGCCTCTACCCATTTATTCAGATGGTCAACAGCCACAATGATGAACTTGTTGCAACTATTGGTAGCTGGCAGGGGGCCCACTACGTCAATGACTACAGTATGGAAGGCAAACCCAGGGCGTACAAGTCTGTGTTGGAACTTGGCAACCTTAGGTCTCTCAATGTTGCAGTCATGACAGGTGGCTAGCGTATCTACTACATTGGTGTGCATTTCTTCCCAGAAGCAGTGCTGCTGTAGCAGGGCTAACATTTTCTGTTTGCCACCATGGCCAGTATTCTTGTGAGCGGCCACCACTGAGTCCATGTGTAGGGATGGGCATATGTAAGATAGCCAAGAGTCTCCAAAAAGCTTCAGGAGTTGTCCCTTAGAGACCTTGGTATCAATAGCTAACTTCTTGAAAGTACTCTGTATCTCTACCAGCTCCTCTCCTCACAAAGAAGGATCCTCCATAAGCTTGTCATAGAGAATGTCAGCCATGGGGGATACTAAGGCAACAGTGGGAAGGCGGGAGAGACATTCAGCATTCTTGTGGGCTGCCCCAGATTGATGAATAATCTTGTAGTCATAAGCCTGAAGTTTAATGGCCCAAAACGTCAGACATCCTTCAGGGTCCTTGAGGGTCTTCAGCCATTGCAGGGAGGCATGGTCTGTTATAACCGTGAAATGTACCCCATGGAGGTAGACTCTGAATTGTTGGTAGGGCTATATCACAGCTAGACCCTCTTGTTTGATGACAGTGTAGTTCTTCTCATGAAAATTAAGCATACACAAGCAGTATCCAACAGGGTGTTTGAGTCCTTCATAGTCCAGTTGGGAGAGAACACCCCCAATCATAGTCAGGCTAGCATCTATATGAACCATAAACGGCTTGGAAAAGTCAGGGTAGTGTTGCAACTTATTTAATTACTCCCTCTCTGGGAATTAACACCCCAAGTAGTTCACCAAATGAGTCACCAAATGACTTACCAACTAATCATTAAGTTGGTGGCACCACTATTATTTGACCATCTATTACGGGGATCAAACATCCAGATCCCAAAAGGAACACAACTTGATTAAGCCTCATGACTTAAGAGGAACATTACTCAGATAATCCCCATGACCTACATGACGTACATGGACAGTATGTGGCTTCCCATGATGCTATATAATACTGTATATCCATATCAAATAAAGTATCATTATCTTCTTAAATTTCCCCTTTATCTTGTTTATTATACTTCCCAGAAGTATATACTTGACAGTGATAGCACAGGTAGGTTATCTATACCTATCCAACTCAAAGAAAAAATTTCTCCTAAGAAAAAGACCCAAGAAATGGTACTCCCTAACAGCTGGAGAGACTACAAAGAGAGACAAGACGTCCCCACTGGCTTTGTCATCCACAATAATGTACTTGTACCAATTGAACACTACAACACTCTCAAAGCCCGCCAACTGTTACCCTAAATCACAACAGAACCTCAACAGCCCAAAATTCCTAACATTGTGTTCCAGCGCCTATGCTCAGCAGAAATTGGGACCTTTGCAGGGTTACACTGGGAAAATGCCATCCTCTGGATCAACAGCACGCAAAGCAAGTTATCCCAAGTAGGCTACCACTGCAGACTCTGGGCCAGTGAAGTCTCTCTCCGCGTCACAGGAACTGCCTCACGCTTTGTAAGTGAATAGCTTAATCAAAATCCCAACCAGAAGGAAAACTGGGAGTTTTCAAAGCTGTGTTCCTCAAAAAATTTGCCATGAAGGACTCTGACGTGGTGATCATGACAGAGCTCAGAACATTTAAGATGACGGGAAAAACTGAGGATTCCATTGCAGCATACAAAGACTTATGTGGCTGAGCTTGCAATATCATAAACTTTAACAAGTCTGGATCACAACTAGACTTCTACAATGGACTCCTCACACACATTAGATGCCAGTTTGACATGACCTGCTGCAAAAACCTCAAGGATGTGTTCTTGGAAGGAAATTATGCAGCTCAAGAATCAGACAATCTCCATACAACAAACAAACGGAAGGAGAGCCCCACAGCAAAGAAGAATCTTTGACCAAACAAACAAAAAAACCAAGCTAACCACACCCAACCTCAAAACGGGAATCATACTTCCCAAGCCAACCAGGCAAGCACCAAAGATACCAACAAGGAGGGAAAAGCTAAGGGGAGTGCCTAGGCAAGCCACCCTCCCCCCAACTCACAAGACTTGTACAGGAACCAGGACGTGGACTCAATCACCATGATCCAAGTACCCTCCAGCAATCCTCTACTGTTTGCTGCCCAAACTGGAAATAAACTCCTTACTTATCCTTTCTGCTTTTGTAGATATCAGGGCACAGCACTATTTGACACTGGAACAGACCAATCCCTTGTTGACAAGAAATTTGCCACCCTCATGAAACTACCCACAGTCCAAAGCAACATCATAAGAGATGTCATGGCAGATAACAAAAGCACAACAGTTAACAGAGAAGCAGAACCTTTCTGCACCCAAATTAGAGATGTGAAAACTACACTTAGTGGCCCTATCAAATCAATCCCCATGTATGATGTTATACTTGGCTGGGATTGGATGAGAAAGACCAAACCTCACATTGACTGGGATATTGCTAACCTCACCATAAAACAAGGTAAAGTGCACCACCACACCTACCCAACACATCTTGACACATTTATAGAAGACCATGCGTTTTTGAAGATTATGGAAACAGAGGAGGAAAAGGACACTAGCAAAATCAATTGAAACTCCTGCATGTATGAGGTTATCTACTTTGAAAGTACAGAATCCAGACGTGAACAGGACTATATCTGAGATCAGCTTTTCAAAGAATTCCCTTCCATTTTCCAGTAAACACTACCAGGATTATCACCCAACCGTGGCATACAACATGAGATTGAACTTAAGAGAAGTGTACCAAAGGCACAACCTATCTATTGCCTCACAACCTAAGAGGACAATGCCCTGAAAGCCTATCTAGACAAAGCCCTTAAAAAAGGCCTCATTAGACCCTCAAAGTCACCTTTTGGTGCCACTGTCTTCTTTATGGCAAAAAAAGATGGAGGACTCTGCCTGGTCACAGACTACAGGGCACTCAATGAGGTCAAAATTAAGAACATGTATCCCCTTCTCCTGATTGATGACCTTTTTGGTGCCGTGGG